>JASVER010000003.1:1365342-1667726 GCA_030449065.1 Oceanodroma leucorhoa | reverse complement strand
AAGACGTCCACGGAGAAGTCTCATAGACCATGTTAACCATCTATCAATAGAGAGCTGTCAGGATTTTGTTCAGAACACAGCAATTTCCTTCAAACCTGCCATCAATCAAAGTTTTGGTCACTTTAAACATGGAACATGTTCGATAACTCTGAGGTTGGGTCTGTTTTCTGCTTTACAGAGTTTTCCTGGTTCAACTGGTGCCTGCCAGGATCGTGTCTGCTCAGCCTGCTCCTCATCCTGTGCTTCCGCGAGTCCTACGACAGACTCTATCTCGACGTCGTCGTCTCTGTGTGATAACGCCGGACTGGTGAGGGGTTGGAAGAGACTGGAAGTCAGCTTTGCAGTCTGCACATCTGCCTGGATTTGCACAGCTGAACAGTGGAAAAACAAAGAAATTACAAGACTTAATCGTGGCTTTATTAGAGAGGGTGAGGGACAGRCTGTTCTTACATTCAAGACCACCTTGATTTGCGATAAACGTGGAACTTGCATGGTGATAATGATGCCAAAATGCACAAAGAGAATATATCTGATGTACAGGTCCTGGTGTCAGAGCTGGGGCTCTCTATTTAAAAGGCTGTTGATGTAGCAGTGAGGTGTACAGTTGTGTGTGTGTGTGTGTGTGTGCGTGTGTGTGTGTGTGTGCCGACTCAAGGTTGTACACATCGGGGTACCAGTAATCTTCGGAGTCTTCTATCAGAATAGAAACAGTGAATAATCTTAACAAAAGGTAAACAAAAAAAGATAAAAGGAAAAAAAAAATCTTTTTTTTRAAGATCTCTCTTTTAAATCGCTAGTCATTTATATAATGAATGTCCATTAAACAGTTAAGCTAAAACGATTTGGTGCTTGTACACTACATTTACATTCTAATAAAGTGRTTTCTGATATAAGACACTGGTACCAGGGTTTTTAGCCGTACTAAATATCCCCAACAGCCCTTGCAGTGTTGTTAGAGGTGTTTGTTATCACCCTGGAGCACATGTAAACGATAGCTTTAGCTGCCACTGAAACCCAACTTGCACCCGCAGTCGCCTCTGAAATACCACCATGGTTCTGTATCTCCTGAACATGGAGCATCTGTGGTATCTCAGAAGTTTACTGAAAACTCTCTCTTGGTAAATGTTGCTGTTTTAAAGGCCACCACTGTGTCACCTTTTCATCCCTGTCTCCAGTACTGCCTTTTTTACTGTAAAGACCTGTTCGTGCCACTGAATACTGTGGGTGTGGGTGTCCGAGTCCCACCAGTTCTCTTCTCATACTCTAAGGTGTGCGTGGTTTTTAGGATTAGTTTATGATTGGGGGTGCCCAAACAATATTGTTTGTTAATCTAAGTCTTTAAAACCACTGTTTCCTAAAAAACATCTTTCTAGTTAGTGAGGTGCCCTGATGGCAAAATGACAATGAGTTTGACAATGAGAAATAACTCATGAGTTTTGGCATAATATGGGAAATATAATGCCAGCTCTTTTTATCAGTACTAATCTGTGGTCATTCTGGCCCTTACTTGAACATAAATATTAAAGACACTTTGAATAGTTTTTTAACTCAATTTTAAACCTGCTAATAATTTCTTAATTATATTCTTATATTTCAGTTCAACATCATTTACAGTATTTCCATGTGTGAGTTCTGTGCTTTGTGTTAGGGGTGTGTGTATGTGTGTGTGCATGTGTATTTATATCTATGTATACACAAATAAAACTTATATATATATATCTTTTATATATAAGTTATATAAGGGTATGTGTTTACATAGGTTTATTTTAGGTAATCATGTCTCTGGATGGTGGTATGCCACTGTTTGTAACTAAACCAGTCACTGCYGTGAATGGGAGCGCATACGTATGCTGTCTGCGACATGAAATTTTTTCAGGGGGTGAATGATTTCCTAACGTAGCAATTTTATCGCAGGGGGTGCGTGCATGTGTTGGAGGAGGCTGGTGTGCAGGGTTCTGCATCTGTAGAAGTCTGAATCAAACGCCCTTTGCTCCTGTGCCGGGCTCTTCTCTGCCACCCTGGGGTGAYACCGACACTGTAAACTCACTCGAATAAACCCTGAACTGAGTGCTGCCTTTCAGACACGGATCCATTCATTCTGTCTGCTCTCCTTTTGCAGAGAGAATATGCCACTAATACCTTCAACTCAGGAGTGTATCTGTGCAGTAAAACAAAACAAGCTGTTCCCTGCTTTTATGTTTTCAGAGCMATGGATGTATTTGCTGTAGTAACACAAAATTGACTTAGCTCATTGCTTATATCAGCTACTAAATGATCTTTTATGTCTTGAAGCAGACTCTGTGTAGAAACGGAGCTAACCTACACTGGGATAACTAAATCAATCTAACCAGCGCGTTCAGAACCGCTGGCATCATCCTCTTACCATTTTTCATATGAATGGTATTAACTGTCCAACTTSTTTTTACTATGTTTTAGTGCCTGGAATAGTTTCAGTATCCAGTAGCTGCTGCTCCCTATTGTCTTCTGAAACCAAGGATYGCATGCCAAGAGTCTGATGGGAGTTGCATTGTCATGGCAGAACTGCAAGCTGGGATGGGTCTTCGGAGCTCTGCTTCTGCAATTTACTGTAGCTATATTAAGATTAAAATTGCACAGCTCAGGCACTGTCCCGAGTGACAGAGATTTCTAATCCTTTCGCTGTCCTGACTATTTTAAGATGGAGAAGTACTTCAGGCAGTGTTCAGACTATAACCTATTCTGCCTCTGTTCCAGAAAGCATCAAACAATTCAAAATACTTGTTAGTGGTGCCAGGTGCAGACTCTCCGTACAGTCAGGGGAGAAGAGTGAACATCTTGTTTTAAACCCCATTGGTTGTTTTTCTGATTAGGTGTGAATTGCTCGCTGCTCTCCTGAACTTTGATGCTTTGGTAGAAGTTTCTGTGTCTGTCTTGGGCACTGTAGTGTGTGGTCTTAATTACAGCTCTCGATGCCTCTGTACCAAAATAGAGACATTATCCGGAGCTGAGCAGCACGGCAGGGCTCTGCTGGAGACCTGTGCTGGGGTTGCAGGCACTGTTCTGCGGTCGGGGTCAACCAGAGTTCCCAGCAAGTCTGATGGAAATCTGCCTGAGTGAAAACCAAAGGATGGCTCCCAAATTACTTGAAGTTGTGCAGGAAGCTGCTGCATTCCACACACACAATGTTCAGGCTTTAGGATTTTATTAGATTAGCAAGTCTGGCTTGGGACAGARGTGGGGGTTGCAAATGTGCTTGCTGAGATCTCTGAGAAAGATTTTATCCTCATCTGTGCCCAGCAGCAGCATCCTTCTCTGGAGGAGCAGTCCATTTCATGCCAGTAACACAACTGAACCTGTGGAAGTATTTTTTGGATATGGGTTATCACTAGGTCCATCTTTGGATTTACCGAGGGCCCGAGCTGTCAGGATAACCGCACTTTATGGGAAGTTAGAGTTTGAGACCGCAGGGTGAGCCCTAAGCAATGCTGATACAATTAGCAGTAGCGCAGAACAGGCTCAAAACAGTTAATATTTCTCTTACTAATTAGTGAAAGTTCTAAGTCTCTCTATAACTTTTGAGTCAGTAACAACAGGGTTTTATCTAATTATCATTACCTTGCCCTGCTGCAGAGTAGCCGACATTGGCTGCTGCTTGGCGTGTGGCTTGCCAGCAGAGGAAGGTGCCCTGGGAAGTTACAGTATTTGCTTCTCTTTGTGGCCAGTAAGTTCGTGGCCCTGAAGAACATTTTTTCCCAGCATTGCAGAGCCCCCTAACATACAAATAGTTGTGCGAAGTTTTATATTGAAAATGCTGGGAAGGATGCTCTGTAGTGACCGCTCCCTCTTAATAGTTCTTCATTTTAAGCATGGGCCGCTCCTCAGGTTTCTGCTTGGCTGGGTAACAACTCTCCGTTCAGCTTCCAGCGCTGCTGGCTTTTCTTCTTGCGAGCCGTGGAGCTGTGCTAGCTTTCATGCTGCTAATGAGGAAGCTCGGGGTTGGTAGACGTAGGCTCCACTTACAGCACTGTTTACTGGCTCTCGTCACTGCTGTTACCCATTAATTTCCTTTTGATTCCCTCGCCTTCCCGCTCCCCTGAGCCAGAGCTATGGAAAAGAACTTCCCCATTCCCAAGCCAATTTTAGAGGGACGGGTTGGCCGACCATCTACTTAATATGCATAAAAATAGTGATTTTTTAGAAAATCAGGCAAACTGGAAGAAAGTGCAGACCCAAAGGATTTTGCACATATGTGGGCAGATAGTCTGTTATGAGCAGACTGTAATTTGCCTGAAAGTTATAATTTTAGCTCCTGCACCTAGAGAGGCCAAGCTGATAGGCACTGTGCATGTTACATATTCCGGTTCACAGCATCACGGAGTTTTTCCCAACCATCTGACAGAGCTGAAATGAATGGGAGTGGGTTGGAAAACCCCAGGCTGCGTCAATGTTTGCATTGGTAACTGGGGGGAGCACCAGGCTGATGGATTGAGTAAGGGGAGGGGGGGGGTTCCAGAGGGCATTTCAGCACTGAAATATTACGTTGAGTTCATCAAATCCATATAAAATTTGAAGTTTTGTGATGACAGGGATGTTAATGCCTGGCTTGTTTTACAGTAAACTTAACAAGTGACTGCGTAGCCCTACACTGCTATATAAACAAGCAGAACTGATTGATATGCATATATTGGCTGTTATCAGAAAGGGAAGTGCTATTTAATTGTGAGGATTGACTGAAATATTGAATGGGAATTATGCAGTTTGCACAGTGGATATAACTGTCCTGTAATGCTATGACAGCAGGGTTTTAATTTTTCATCTTCATTTTGGGTCACTTGCAAATATTAATAATCATCTATGACAAAGGCATTTTTATGTTTCATTAGGTTTTGGGGGTTTTCTTTTAGACTAAGTCTGGATCGTTGTAATAATTTGGCAAGACAACCRCTACACTGGTATGAGAGCATACATTCCTATTTGGCATTGATTTGGTGTTTGATGTTGGTGCTGCTGTTCTTGGGGAGCGGGGATGTGTGAGGAGGCAGCAGCGCTCGTGGATGCACAGTCGCCCAAGGCTGACCCTGCCAAAACGAACGAGAACTCCATCATCATCTTCCATGGGTCCGGGATGTGGGTCCCAGCATCGGGGCTAGGAGGAGGAAGGGAGCACATGTAGGGGAGAAAAGCCTGGTGGTGGTTGCTACTCCCTTCCGACAGAGAGACAGCCTCCAGGCTTACTGCTTTGTGTGAGAGAGATCCCGAGTATCAACRCAGGCTTCATTCATTTCCCTGCAGCCGTTACTGCTGCGAGGTGGGTTGTAGGTGGCTCAGGATCATCKGCCTTGCTTCCTCCAGGAGCGTCATTTCAGACGGCAGAGGAGAATTGCCACAGTAAAGTCAGAAGATGCTGCCAATCTGCTTCTAATTTTTGCAGTTTGTGTTTCAAGAAGGATGAAACTAATAAATAGAGGAAGAAACGTACCTCTGTCTAAAGTTTTGACAAGCAAAAGCAAATATTTGCACAGATGTGCTGGCTCCTGCCTCTTACTTGGGATCCCAACGTGTTTGGAGCAATTGGTGCCCGCCTGGAGCGTGGACCCGCTCCCGCAGCCCCGGCGTTCCTCCTGCTGCTGCTCAACCCTGTTTTAGCAAAGTCTCATTTTTTACTTCCTCAAGGATGAGGTTCTGACCTTCGTTTTATGTTTGTGACATGATTTGTGCCGCAGGAACCGCTATGGCTGTGGCACGTGGCATAGAGGCGCTGGTTTTCCGAGGTGCGGCAGAGAAGGCAGGTGGGACTTGGTCTCTGCAGTAACAACTTTTCCTTCCGCGGTCTCTCTCCCCACTAGCTTCCCCCRTGCGATTTCTCCGCTTGTTAGATCTGGACAGACTCGTGCTCACTTTGTATCGCTACGTGAAGAAAATACCATGAGCAAATCCTTTTCTTTATGGGGAGCTTTTCCCTTTAGGCTCAGGCCACTCCTCCAATCTTAGTCCACCTGTTTGTAAGAGCCAAAAAAGCCCCAAACTCCAYGTTTTCCTTTGCAGAGGGGATGCGCAGGTTTGTGTGACGCTGCCCTTGGGCGCTGCCCTTGCTCCGTTACAGAGCTGCTGGGAGAAGGGGTGCTCATGCGTGGGGTGCCTCGCTCTCCCCACCTGTAAAAGGTACATAGGACATCCCATGTACCTCCCCACACAGGGACACGCTGTGGTCGGGGCTGGGAGGTGCTTTGGGATCCTGTGAGGGACAGGGGCTGGAGCAGGGCTTGGGAAATGCCCTGTGTAATGGGCCGCGTGTCCTCAGCCTTGAGACTCCTGGGGGGAGCGCAGACCCTGGTTTCCTGCGCCTGGCCAGTGTAAGCAATGAGGCTTAGACAGTATGTAGATAGAAAASCCCTCTGGCAGGACAGGTTACATTAACGAACTGGTGGGAAATGGTTATGTTTAGGGAAGAGATGCTCAGAGAGCCSGTCTGCCCCGGGGTGGTCAGGGGGGTGCGGTTCCCCCAGGCTGTACCCAGCTCTCTGTGGGCACCCTGGGTGTGCAATCAAAGCCACGATGTGACAATGGAGTTGGGTCCCTCACCCTGGCCCCTGCCTGCACCTCTCCTGCGTGCCCCGATCCTTCTGCTCCCACCCATCGCCTGGGCTGAGCAGCCCCGGCAGAGCCGCAGGGCATCCCCAGGGGCGGGCGGCCGCCGGCTGCTGCTCCCCCCAGAACAACGATGTAGTTTCCAGATATTTTATTTTCTCTGCCTGTGATATTTACTAGATTAAAATCTCTTCTTCCCCTACCAAGTTTAACATCTTCTGCTGTGCATTTTAGAAAAAAGTACTTGATAAGGTGGAAAAAACAGCTTTTAATTATGTGACACACCTAACGGTTGGGGTTTTTTTGAACTGCATGAACATACGGAGAAAGAAGAGGGTTTTATGTGTTGGAGAGCATCTTTGTAAACTACCCTCRACCTGTAAGACTGTTCAATTTTACTGGAGTTTGTATGCATTTTACTTTTGTAATTTTTTAAATAATTTGATAGAATTTTATTTTAGGACAAATTCTACTTTTTGTATGCGGTATTCTGATGTGATGTATTTTTATTTTTAAGAAAATAATGTTGAAACCACTATATACTTGTCAACATAACACATCCAATGTGTCATTTCTTTTTAAAACTGGAATCTGACCATGAAGTGCRTGTTACTTTACGTACGGGTTGTTGCACATTAAAGAGGTTACTCAGATGTGCTGCCATCACTGTTCATTAATTCCAAAAAAATACAGCGGAATAGTTTATTTCTCCTATAGTATTGCTGAAAAACACTGCAGATACTGCTACGAAATGGGGGTTGCTTAGTCTAAATGGATATAGCCTCACCAAAAGCCCAGCCCAGCCAACAGAAAAATTTCCATCGCTTTCAGTGGGGTTTTAGGACGAGGGTCTGGCACTGCTGTTGGACCGGGGGTCTCCGCAGCCCGAGGGCCGCAGGGGGTGGGCTGGGACAGAGGGGCCCCCAGCAAGCGGGCGACAGAAGGAGGGGAAGGTGCTGGCGGCATCGGCAGCCCCGCTGCCCCACAACACCGTCCCGATCCTGATTCCACATCCCGCCTCACCTGGGCTCACGGCTCAGGATGCTGCAAGCCGGCTGGTTTTGCTGGTTCCTGTCATTAACATCTCTGCTCGTGCTTTTGGAAAGGAGACCCTTTGTAATAACCTTCCTTGTGTTTATTCTGCATTTAACTGAAACAGACCCAACCGGGATCTCTTGATCCATGTTTATTTTCTAGGACCAGCTCTCCAGTTAACGCCCTGACTACTCACCAGGGTAAGTTTAAAATAGTCTCACATCCTATTAGTGCTGGGAAGAAATCTGTCAACTCTCGTATTGTGGAATATCTGGGCTCCACTATTCTTAGCAACAGTCTCTTTCCAGGCTATATATGGGAGTTTAAGGCTCCTCTGATGATACAGTTCCCAGATGTATTTATCTTTGCGGTGTTAGGGAAATCTCCGTCCTTGGGGGGATGAGAGCTGATCCATCCCCCATCTCAGATCTCTGGTCCATCTCAGATCCCTGCCGTAGTTTTGTGTGTTGGTGAATCATGCTCATCCTTTCTCGAAGAGACTTTTTTTAACCCAGTTTCTATTTTATCTTTCCTGTTGTTGAAATCTGCCATCTCCCTGGCATATAAATAACATTTATTCTCTCTTTCCYGATCGGCACGTCCTTGCTGGGTGCTCCCTGGTGGCTTCCTCTCCGACCACATTGTGGGTGCACATGGGCAGACAGGACCTGTGGGAGCGGCTGGGCTGGCTGCAGGCACTCGGTGTTGTGCCCAGATGTGTCCAGATGTGGGGGAGCCACTCACAGGTATCTCATGTCTAATGGCCATGGGACCAGCAGAAGCTGGGGAAAAGTCAGAGATGGCACTTGCAGATGCCAGGTATGGGTGTTTTGGCATCTCTGGGCTGCAGCCCAGCACCGGGGGATGCTGATGTTGGGAAGAGCAGCAGCAGCACCCAAAAGCAGGTGGGCCCGCCTTCACTCTCCTGCCRGGGATCGGGATCGCAAGGGCCGAGCGGCCGCAGTGCTTTACTTGCCCCAGGAGCACGGTCTGGGCTGCAGCCAGCGAGTTCCGTCGGGAACCAAGGCGTTAGCCTTTGCCTGGCACACGCCACTGATGTTACTCTGCACCCACCGCCATAGGAACACGAACTTGCACCCAGGGGATTTTTTTTTGTTTTTTTGCTAGAACTTGGGCTTGAGCAGGCAGAGGGGAAGCCCCAGGGCGTGCACCATGCCAGGACGCCTCACGCAAGTTGCCAGGAGCAGCACGCTCTCCTCTCCCGGCACAGCCAGTCACCAGCTGAAGTCATCCTTGGATAAGGGCTACAAAAMCCACCTTAACTCTTCGTGAGCCAAACGAGCAGGGGAGCACGGCCCCATGTCRTGCTCCTGGACTCTCAACCTGAGGCTTTGCAGCAGGTCCTGCAGCCTTGGCGAGGTTTCTTTTTGGGAGCTTTCTGCTTTGCTCCATATCTGCAGGCAGGTCCCAGGGCTGGAGGGGCTCTGCTGGTGGCACCAGGATGGGCTGGACCCCTTCCCTGGGGGCTGCAGGGGCTGTGCTGTGAGTAAGCCTGTCCATCCATCTGTCTGTCCATCCATCTGCTTGGCCACAGACCTACAGCCACGATAAGTACCTGGCTCAGGCACTAAAAGGCAGTGGGCAGGGGATGCAAACCTCCCCACAGGGAAACGCCGCCTCGGTGGGACCCCGGTGAGTGGGGTTCAGGCAAGCACAGACAGAGGAAACGCTGGCAGCCAACAAACTGACCCCACCGTGTCCTGAACCTCAAACTCTCTCCAGGGATCTCCTAAACCTGCCTTTGATTGCAGAGCCGAGGGTCAGGATTATGGATGTAGGTTCAAGGTTGAGTTTTGGTGCTGAAAGTGCATCTCTGGAGGGAAAGGAAAGGGCGGCTCTGCAGGGTTTGTGGTGAGCGGATGGGCAGCAGCAGTGTGAACTAAAACAGCAGAACCTCATACAGAAGTGACTTCAACTGCCACTGAGGTGCAGAAAAGACCTTTTTTGAGAAAGATTTTCAGAATAGGTCTTAGCCGACACTAAAGCATTGCAGCTCGTCCTACCTTGTACACTCATGTGGTACTTAAAGATGATTTTATCTTGGCTGGGGCAGGACTGTGGGTCTCTGGGCTGGCGCGCAGAAGCGATGCTCGGAGCATGAGTCTGTACCTATTAGCTCCAGACCCTCCTTGGCTGCGACAGCACCCGGCGTGGAGGGACTGCCAGGGCCSGAGCTGCTCCCCAGGGTGGGCTGCCTCCGCCAGGCAGCGGGGCTCGTCTCCTCCAGCGCCAGAGGGGTGATGGATCAGCAGAAGACAGTAGTAATTGCCAGGAGGCTTTCAGGCAGAAAGCAAGGCTCTCGCTCGTGGACAGGCTGATGTAAGTCAGCATGTAAATTGGGTACAACATAAAAATAATTTCAGCCGAGCTCCTATGAAGAAAGCTATGAACAAAAAAATGTTGTTGCTAAGAAATGGGAAAACAGAAAACAATGATGTGGCTCCTGCCAGGGTAATAAAAGTGTATCAGCGTTATGCCTGCTCTCTCGTACAGATCGCTTGCCCGTGACAGTAAATTAAGTACTGCAGAAATGGGCAGTTTTCTCTGTGGCCATTGATGCTTCACATCATGGAAATATCAAATGTTTCTGAAGGCTGCTCATTACCCTGCGCTTGAGAGGRGAGCAATCCATTGCTGGCCCCATTATTTCCACAACAGCAAGGAAATGGCTATGGGAGGTTTAAAAATGAAAGAATGCAGCAAGATTAGATGGATTGAACCTCTACAGCTTGTTGCCAGTCGCCATGGTCAATGCTAACCCCAGATCTGGGAGACACCACACTGTCTYGAGAGTGATGGAAAACCAGGACTGCTTTTTGCTTCCAGCTAATTGCTGGTTCACAAACTGTGAAGTTTGACCTTGAAAAATCTCCAAAAAACTTACTTTGACGTGTGACGGTGGCATGGCACAGCTCCTCAGCCAGGAGACCCCTCTGCCCCACAGCCAGGAGGARCTTTAAGAGTTTGCTGGATACCAGACCTGCTTCGGTTGGTGCGAGGATCCGATGAGTTGAATCTCCCGTGTTCAGTAGAGATACACACCATGGAGGTGAGGGGTGGACGTGGGCAGTGTCCGAGTACAGCTTGCTAGCGTTTCCTTGTCGTCTTTATAGTTTTAAAACTRTAAAGCGCAAACTAATCTTACATGCATTTGAGCTGATGYGATGAGATGGTCRACRTAGGGTCAGTCACAACAAAAAAAAGGGTGATAAAACTCTGGGTCACAATATAAACCTGCCCCAYGAGCACACCAGGGCAAAGCAGGGAAAGGCGCGAGTCTGCCCCGCTGCCAAGAGCCAGCTTCACATCTCTATCTCAGCAAAGAAAATTACCTGAGCCTGAGTCAGTCTTTTTTCCAGAGGAAAACTCTTTGGTTTAGGGAAATCGTAAGCAGACTGAGGGGTTGAAATCTGACCAAAGATGAGCTGTGTGGCGGGGGGTGTCCTGGGAAATGGGCTGATGTTCTACCCTCATGGCCTGATTCTCTCCATATCATGACAACGTAAGGAATTTATTGTCTGTTCTTACCTCACATGCTGGGGGGTGGGGTGGGGGGGTGGGGTGGCAGGGTTGTGTTGGGTATTTTTTTCTTTTGGAAACAGGCTTGGGCAGTGCTGAGCTCTGCCTTCCTCTTGGTTAATTTGAAAGTCAGCTTTTTAAACAGAAAGTGCAATGACAGCTCCACGAGTGGCTTTTTATGAATGAGCAAACCATGTCCAAATGCATTTCAGCTATTAGCAAAACAGCATTTTTAATGAATCTCCAAAGCTTTCGGAAATTGAGCCGTGTGTTTGAGAGCGTGCGGTCTCTTGGCTGTACACTCAAGGGGAAAAAACACTCGAGACGCCACGGGAAGTGATGCTTTTGCAGGAGAAAGTGTTGACTCTCGTGCATGTTGAAGTGGAGCTTGCTCTGTGCTGAGCTCTGCRCCGGGGCGGCTGCACTGAGCTGATTTAAACTGACTCAGGGACTGTCCCTGAGCTCRGGGACTGTCCCCGTGCCCAGCCACCACGGCACGGCCTCGTGGGCTCTAACAGCTGAACAAAATGCCTCCATGGGCAGAGGGAAATGCAGGAGTCGGTGCCAGGGCTTGAGGTCACGTCATGATGGGAGGGCTGGGGGCACTGGTGGGGCTGGAGACACTGGTGGGGCTGGGGGCACTGGTGGGGGTAGCGGGCACAGCATTGCTAGACCCACCTGGGGCCTTTTTTCATCACCGTAGCCTGACTGCTTTCCAAGGAGGGTGTCTGCATGATGCTCTGCCCGACCACTGCTCCAGGCAGCATGCGAGGATCACGTATGAGACAGTTGAACACCTTCCTAAAAATCAGGCTGCAGGCTATTTCTTATTTCTGCGCTATCTGCAGGACATGGTGCTTGTTCAGAGGAGGAAATCAGCCTGGTCTGACATGATGATGCCTTGGTGCCAACGCGCAGCTGCTCAGCCGCTCTGCAGTGGTTACAGCTCGTTCATCTGAGTCCCTGCTCCGGCGTTTTCACAAGCACTGACGTTAACTGGGCCGGGCTGCAATTCCCTGCCCCTCGTTTCCTCCATAACGCCGAGTGTTGGCTGTGCCAGTGCCCAGGCAAGTGTCGCACCGGCCACGGACGTTTCCAGCCCTTGATGGAGAAGAAAACACCAGCGAAAGGGCTTCATACGGAGGGACAGGGCTAGGAYAGGTTCATCACTGCGACTTCTGGCTCAGGGCATCCCTAAAACATTTATTGCAGGGAGGTGGGAGGAAACATGTAGAAATGAATCCCAGGGAACCTTCTGATTTTTTCTTTTCCTCCATTTCTTACACTCAGCCTCCCGAGCACTGCTGGGGCAGGCTGGAGGGGCCGCGGKGCCGCGGCAGTCGCTGCAGCCCCCGCAGGCAGCTCCGCACCMTGGCCCAGGGCCCCGCGTTTGCCCGCGCCGCTGCGGGTGCTGCCCAGCAAACCCCGTGGGCAGCGGGTGCTGCTCAGCACCCACCACCGGCAGCACCGCCCGGAGGCTTTCGCTCAATAAAAAGCCGACAGGGAACCTGCAAGGTAACGAAGTTTTTSCTGTTTACTACACGCAGTTAAGAATTAAAGAGGAAAAAGGGTGCAGCTGGGCTGCGTAGCGAAGGTGAGAGAACAAAATGCACTGGGGCCACAAGTGAAACTGTTAGGTTAATGAATCAAATTAGAAAAAAAATGTTGTGGTAGACAGATTTTAAGGAAATTGGAAATAGGTTCCAACGTGATACTTTTGCTCTAATTGAGTGCAGAGGTGTCTTGATGCAAAACAAAACCRTTCAGAAATGGCCTCTTTGTGTTATCGTGCAAACTAACTGGGAAAAAAAATCCATCRTATTCACAGAAGTTTGTTTTTACTGATTTTGTGCCTCTCAATTACTTTTTAACGGTCTGCATTGAAAAGAAATTCCTGTATGCACRCTTGAGAATATGAAAACACCCAAATGATAGCTTATGATTTAGTAGGATTAAAGTATTATGTATGCAGGTGTAGCACGTTTCAGGTTATTAGTAATCCAATCTACTTTTTACAACATTATGGTGTAATTTTCGTACGAAACTTCAATATACGTCTTGAGCTGTATCGGAACATAAACTAAAATGTTCCTGACTCTGTCACTTTTCATGGTCTTTACTTTGATTAATAAATGCAACAAGAGCTATAACRTTCTTCAACACGAGGCTACGATCATCCTTCAATCAGAATGTGTCCCTCAGCTTTTTATAACTTTTCACATCAGTATGTAAGGCTGGAGAAGGAGCAGCGATATGATTTCTTTGCAACTGAGCATGTACACCTGAAAGGCTCTGCAGAAGACGAGGGTATTTTTGCTGGCTGCAGCCATCCAGTCTCCTTGGCACGGTGAGCACTTGTGTCCTTGGAGAGCCGCTCTCTCCGGCGGAGAGCTGGGGAGCAGAGGTGAGACACATCCTGCCAAACTGGACGTGGATTTGGCCCCCTGAATTTCAGACAGATTTGATCTTACCTCATTGGCACCTTACTCAGAAATACCATTTTTCAAATGCACCCGAAGTTTGGTGTGGAGCTGTACTCCAACATTCAGGCTTGTGTGGGAGGGGAGTTGAATTGCAGCRACAGACCTTGGCGCTACACCCAGTAACACAGTTTTGTAACCACACGGTCTACAACCCATGACAAATACAATCCAAACTGGGGCCGCAGGATRCAGCCGGAGTGCAGACAGGGAGGAAGGACGTATGCTGCAATTCCCCATCCCCGCAGAAGCGGCTGAGCGAATTTTGCGTCGCCCTTGGCCCCCAACGGCAGGAGGAAGCTCCCCCGTGGCCCCACCGACCCGTCCTGCCAGCGCTGCTCAGGAGCCACAGAGGGGAAATAACTCACAGGCTTGCCAGTTTGGTCTGTTTTATTTCTGAATTATTCTTTACATTGTACAATATATAAAAATACAGAGTACCCCAAAAAAATTCACAGTGTCTAAAGGCAGTGATTACAGTCTAGGTCACCTTTATACTAAAGTACCATCAAGTTCAATTGCATAGGAAGGGTGATGTGCCTTCACAACGGAGTCCAATAATACTCGCCAGGCTTTGCTGTTTTGGGGCAAGCATTCTGTGTTCACATAATAATTTCCCATGTATCTGAGATCCAGTATTGCATCTGTCACTCTCCCACCTCAATCACAAGCTAAATCCTATCATTTCGATCTCACCTACCATTCATCCTCCCTAAACCTTCCTCTGTGTGAATGCTCCTAATTAACTCCATCGCTTTTAAACATGCGCAGGTTTGGATGTTATCTAAGGAGGGGGGGGTGTGGATGGAAACCACACTATCACGCAGCTGGATGGCTTTTACATTGTTTGGCATTTTGGTACTAAAAACATTTTTGCTTCAGTTATTAATGGCCCATCCACGCCGACCTCTGCTTGACTCCGTGGCACTCCACTCACGGAGGTTTCAGAACTAGAGTGCAGTGTTAATACTTTTCACGATGGGATTTGTTTAAAACCCAGTCGCGGCCAGGCCTTGCAGCAAGCCAAATGCTGCTCTGACAGCACTGAACCCTCGCAAATGGCAGGGGTGAATTTGCAGCTGAGGCTGGAGGCAGAACAGAAGAAAAATCAAGTTCAGGACCCAAACTTGTGTTAAATGCTATTGAGCACTTACACTTGTGGCTATCATCATCTAAATAGCGGGTTGCTGGTTTTGCTCCTCCAGCCAGGACTAATGCAGACACTGAAATTTCCCAAAGGGCCCAAAGGAGGAATTTCCAGGCAGAACGGCTGAGACTGGATAAGCTCCACAAGGACCCGGCCTCAGAGGCGTTTCTGTCCAGTTTTGAAGGTTCTGACAATCAGGTAGCATCAAAATTTGTGGATTTACTCATCTACCCCAAATCTGCTCTTGAAGCCACCTGAAGTTTTCTCCTAACAAGCTGAAGGAGAAGATTCACCTGTACTGGTGAGTCTGGGCCTTGGTCACCAGGGCTTTAAAGTGATCTGTTGAAAAAAAATAACTCCTTCCAACCCAATTTACTGGGTATTTCTCTGTTATGCCAGACAGCTGGAAGGGTGCTGTGCCCTGACAGGACGAGGAATCGATGCAGAGCCTTGACTGCTAGCGCTGGAAGCTCCAGGGACAGCCAGGGCACCAGGTGCCTGACTTCCATGGCCTGGTGGCTTTTCTGGACAGAAGCCATGGGTTTGCAGGGTTTCTCTTCCCTAAATTTTGTACTAAAACCTCCTAGTGTGACTATAAGGCAAGACTTCTAATGCCCATCAATAACTCAGAAAGCAGTTGCTAACTTCTTTAACGTGGAAGATGACATTTTTCACGTTCTAATAGATGATGTCTTTTGCTCTAATGGTACAATATTTGTTACTCCTACTTGCTATTTTAATTTTCTTTGCACAATTACCCCCTACTTATAATTACAAAAACAATAGAGTGATACACATGAGAGATTTGGGAGGCTTATTCAGAAAATATAAGCAGTAACGAGACTCTTTTTCTTAATCATTCTTAACCAGAATGATTTAGGGGAGAATCAGCATTTCTAACTAGAAAAAACAATTTTCAATTAAAAAATTATATTTCATTTACCTCAAAAGTATTTTTTTAAACCTAATGGAAAGGATACTAGATTTTTACAGGGTTTTTTTCTTCACTTTGTCCCTGTGGAATTTGAATACCAGCACTGCCTTTCTTATTCTAAATTTCCTCTGCAGGCATTTTGCTAAATATATATATTGTGTGTGTATATATTATAAATATATACTGTATCTATCCACTGATAGATGTATACACTATTACAAAAAAAGAGTAAGTTGTTACACAAACTTTACATTTACATTTTTTTTATATATATATTTATATATATATATAACTCTCCCCCCACTACATTTGGTACAAAGAATAAATCAATCTCAGTGGACAGCAATTTTCTCTCCAGGTGGGTTTAACATCAGATTAACACTGAAGGCGTCAAATTGTCTGCATCAGACGTGGACTCCATTCCTGCTCTCTGTTGATTTCAAACCAACCATATCATGTTCTGAACATAAGGCATTAGGAACAGTGGTGATAAGACAATACATACTCTTCTCCTATAATATCTGTACAGTTCATATATTTTAAGAGCAGCCCTGGCTCATATGCTGAACATTCAAGTGCACCTTTAAAGCAACAGCACCTCTTACGCTGTGGGTTCACCGTCGAGTGGTTTGTCTGTTAGCGAGCTGCACAAGTTATTTCTGGTGGGTGACAGCTGATCAAGTAAAGCCCGACAGCTTTTTTTTGACAGGAGGGAGAAAGGCAGCCACTTCCATGGAAAAAGAAAGAATGGCCTAATGAAAGATGTTTCCGCTACATACTTGGCTGCAAGATTTCCACAATATTTTACATTTTACATACCTGAATCCTATCCAAAGGGTTTGCAGAGAACCCTTGTCTCTAGACCAACACAGCAACTGCTCAGGGTCCCCCTTCTCTATCTTAGTGAAAGAAAAAAAACGTATATATAGCAAGATGAGTCTTTTGGGAAGCAATGCTCCTGAACTAAATGCATTTCCAGTGTGCTGTAAGATGGCCTTAGGAACAGGAAATTTTAGCCAAGTTTAACATCCAGCTGCAGGAGCAATTCAAGCCGCTACAGATATTACAGACCTGATGATTAAGCTGCCGAATTACCTGGATTGCAAGAATATCACTGTACACGGCGTCATTAACCTGCCACGCATTAGAGAGCTCATAAAAAACAATGCAACCCTCACACCGCATTAACATCGTCCTTAAAAAACCTGCAGTCTCATGCAAACATTAATTGAGTAATAAGCGTTCTGATTTCTTTCTTTCACTCTCTCTCGCTCTCTCCTGGATTCTACTTTCTGCTCCAACGGAGTCCACAGGCCCTTGCTGTGATTGCCAATTATATGAAAAAGAGCTGAATCCATTTGGATGGCTGGTAAGAAGGAATGTCTTGATGAAACTATAACCACATGCACCACCCTCGAAGCATCTGCCCTCCAATAGCCTACAAAATATCCACCTCCTGAGCGCAATTGCAGTAATGACCTATCTTGGTGAGCTGATCATTTAAATAATTTCAGCTGGTATGTGGCACTTTGGGAAAAAATATTAATTTACATCGTGTTATTCTGTGATGCTGAAAATGGAAAAATGTTTAAGGAGGGGGAAAAAAAAGAACAAGAAAGGAAAAATAATAGAAAATTAAAATAATTGCAAGGTTTGACTCACTCGCATCCCCCCAGACTCCAGCTGCAACCCTGCCATGTGCATGGTAATTGCAGAATGTGTCGGTACAGGGCATCTTCTGAAGGGGAAGCTCAGAGATGGCTTTAATTTTACAATGGCTAGAGTGATCTTGGGAGCCGATGTTTTCTTCTGAACTACATAAATTAAAGCTGGGAAATCCCATCCTGATAGTCTAATGTAATAATTTTCAACACCTGGGCTACATACTTTTCCAAACTACTTTAAGTGAGGATTTTCAGTGTTGCTGAAGGGGAATGCGGAAATTCAGTGAGACGGGGTGAACTCGTTACGGTATGAGTCACAAAGACATCGCTCCTCAAATGGGGTTTAGGGGCCTGGGAAGAGCCCCCCTGCAGGCGCTGGTACCTGCCACCAGTGCTCTCCTGCTCCCCTGGCCATCCTGCTTCACTCCCGCTGCCCTCGCCCCCGCCGCGCTGCCAGGCAGGGTTAGGGCTGCATCGGCTCCTGACCCCGCGGCTTCAAATGCAAGTACATCTGTTTAAGGGCACCTCTCTCTCTCTTCCTCTCTTCCCTCTACTTCACCTGGTGAGACCAGAACAGAAGCAGGATGAGCTGCTGAATTAGAAAAACAGCTGCTGGAAATGATGGGCACCACTGAGCCTAAGGCATCCTCATGGCAGCGCTAATGACCCCACTTTATTACAAATATCCCTGCAGCCTTCAATCACTGCAAACTGAAGTTGAACAAAGTAATTTAAAAATGGGAGGCTACTTTATTGTTGCCTTCTGGTCAAACCACCGTAACACAGGCTTACAGAGCCATGTTGGCTTTTCCTCGCAGGAAAAGCAATATACTTGTCATGAGCAACGTAGTCTTTCTTCGTTTCCTACCGGCTGCCTACGTGAAAGAGCTGAGCACACAGCCCAAGCTGGGCTCCCAAACAAGCAACTGCAAAGGAATAGCACCGAGAAACAATTGGTGTTGGCTTACAACGAAATCTGAAATAAGGCAAAGACAAACGGGACCGCTGGGAACGTGGCCGAGCCAATGGCCCAGCACAGGCATGGCAATTGCTCGAGTAAGATGCAGACGACAAAGCCAAGCTCGGAACCACATGGAGCTCATGCGCGTTTCGGGGTGTACTTTTATCTCATGCTCAGTATTGCAACATTCTAAAATCCTTAGCATCAGGAGTTCATTATAAATATTTAGAAACACTGAATGATAACAGTGGTGAACTTGTTCACATTGCTAACACACTGGATGTAATTGTACATTAAGCACCAGCAATAAGTTTCCTTTTTGCCAAACAATTACGTCAGACAAACATCTGGTTGTAGACAACATGGCTTCTGCATCAAACTAATACAGTTCTTATAGACACAGTCACACACATACACAAAATTACATTTCAAGGCTGGATATACTGTTTAATAATGCTACTGCCCCGATTTACTTCAATAGCTGCAGCAGCATTTGTTTCTTGGGTTGTTTTTGTTCAGAAAAATTAAAGAAATATTGGCAAACAATGCACATTACTCAGCTGTGTTACTATTTCATAGAGTACTGACTGGAAGACGCTATAAGAATGTGCAGCAGACTTTCTGGGTCGTGTCAGACTATGGAAACATTCCTTACAAAAATACCCTCCCCCTGCAAAGTCAGAATTATTCACTCTTTGAAAGTAAATGAACTAAAAACCAACAATAAAACAAGAGGAAAAATTAGCCCAAAGCATGGTGATTTCCCACAAGAAGAGCGTGGCCTCTAAAGTTGCCTTTCCTGGCAGACGCAATCAGGATCAAAGCTAGAACAAAAAGAGTTAACACTATCTCAGAAAAAAGAAAAAGGAAGAAAGAAAAAAAGCCCATGGCTCTTGTGCGGCAATCATCACATCTTTTTTTCCAGTGATATAAACATCTTGGTTTGTTAGGCACTCCAAGTTCATGTCTCCGATGTTATTCCAACATTTACTTTTCTCAGTGTCTCACTGCCTGTATAATTTTCTTTTAATTAAGACTGGAAACATTCTGGAAAGCTTCTTTGGGTAATGCACTTTGTTTGTGTGTTGTTTCTCATCAGCTGAACTGCATATTACCAAAGAAGGCTGCGCAGAGCATTTCCTGTAATATGAAAAGATTCTGTTGAAGATACAGGGAAGACTGCCCTAGAAAGTTACTTTTTTTTTTTTTCAGAAACATAAAAAAATCAAAAATAAAAAAAGGAAAAGGAAAAGAAAACGTTCTTCAAGTTGTTGGCACGGTGGAGTCCCGCTCGGCCTGTCTCATGAGCTGCGTGTCATCCAGTGCACCATTGCTACCCTGTCTCAGGAAGGATGCTCCCCACCAGACAGACACTCCTGCCCCAGGAGGCCACCTCTTGCCTTGCTTAGAGTGCACCCGTGTGTCGTGTGCTGCTGCGTGGTGGTCGCTGGGCCCCGCACACAGCCACCTCCTTGACAACGTCGGCCTTGGACAGCAGCGCTGATCTTCCAGCCGTAAACGGTTGCAGTAGTAAGAGCCATCTCCAGCCAAATATCCACAAAAGCTCTGCAGAATGGTCCATATGCGATTTTGTCCTTGTAAGGAGATGTGCTGTTTACAAGAAATACAATTAACCAAAGGAAAAAAAAAGACCCTACTGTACAATATTTACATCTAGAGGCTGAGCCAGTATTTGGTCCATAAAATCAATTAAAAAAAAATTCATATAGGAAGTGATCCAGTCCTGTAGGATCTGTCCATCATCAGCTGTTGGTAAAGGTCCTTCCAGGGGAGGCCTCGGGCCTGTAGTCATATTTATTCAGTGTACTGGGATAATAGGTTGTCGTGTACACATTGGTTTGCTGCAACGGGTAGAAGTTGGTCCTGTCATCTGGTATCAAATTGTTCTTGTTAAGTGTCTGTAAAAGAGAAGAGGAGATTACAGGCATGGCAATGGTGCCACATAATTACTCTTTTCTACCTGCAGACACCTCCCTCTCACCTGCCTTCTCCATCACGGTCTCTGTTGCAGCCACCACCGCCTTCCCTCCAGCTGGGAGAGTAAGACAGTACATCATACTCGCTATGGGGCTAGTCTGCGGGGGACCACAGCTCCTGCCAGGTCTCCTTCGGTCAACCTGTGCTCAGCTACTGCTAGGGCCAGAACCCAGAGCCTTCTCCAGGGACCCGGAGTCTCCTGGTAGATGGCGTGTTGTCTGAACATCGTCACACAAAACCATGCTGGGCCAACACAAAAGTTGGTGACTAATGGCAGCGCTCAATCTAATCTCTTTCAAAATGCTCATGTTATAGCCTGCAGCTCCCTCTCAAACCAGTTGCCAAACGGCAGCTTTTTCTCTTTGGAAGAGCAGGTGTGCATTTACCTGATCTCCATCTCCATTGGTAGATATCCAGGTTTGGACCCCCCGATATTAAGTGTGTCACTTCTGTAAGCTACAGTATAAGTAACAAATCATGGTCACTTTTGGAAAAACTAGAATGACTTAAAAAAAATTTAACAACCACGTAACAATTGTTGGCAACAACAACATAAAAAGTGCAAACCACAAATGCCCCTTTAACCATAAAAATTTAGAGATGGGGCTTTTCTCCCTCCCCTTTCCCCCCCCTCCCTTCTTTGCTTTTTGCAAGAATTACTATTACTCTTCCCACCAGCAAGCAGATGTCCCCCTCCCCCCAGATTAAAGCCCATTGCTATGCCAGCCATCACCTATGCATAAGGATGAACTTCCTTTTGGGGGGGAGGGATGCAATAATTTTATGGCACTTTCTCCTTCATCTTTATAGTCATCTGATTTCTGTGAATTTGGCTGAGGAACATTTACGACAGTTTTTTCAGCTAACCCCTGGCTTAAATTTCTTATACATATTTCTGGCCTATGTTGCTCCTATGTGCACCTTGAATGGTTGTCATGCAGGGAACTCACTCCTTTGATTTGGGAGTCAACACTAGGTGTGTTTGCTACAGCATCCTCACGATCAGGGCACAGCACATTTAAAGAGGGCATGAGTGTCTCTCCTGTCTGGAGCAGAGAGATGGAGGCATCTAATGAGGCAACTAGTCCTGGAACCTAATGGTTGTTCTGCCACAACCCGATGCTCCTGGGGGAACCACTTTACCTCAGTTCCCCCTTGAGACAAACAGCTCATACCCGACCCAGCTCAGGGCAAGATGAGAATTAATTAACTAATGCTCAAGCCCATGAAATACCCAGCTCCATTAGTCTTCCTAGAACCATCTAACTTCAGCCACCTAAACTTCAGGCATTGGGGCTGCATTGGCAAGCCAGGGAGAAGCCTCCTTCCTGCACGAAGGCAGATGCGGATGAAAATTGCCTCCTGGGGGAGCCTCTGTCCCCCCCAGCCCTGGCAGCAGTGGGGCGACCTGCTGACAGCGGGTGCCTGACTTTTAGGAGCCTACAGTTAGGTGAGCGGGGTCTCGCCCTGGGCACGTGCCCATGGCGCAGTCAGGGCTTAGCCACATCCCAGCTGTGACCGCTGAAACGATCAGAGCTACCCTGAGGCTCAAAGACACCACCACAGGCAGTACCTTTATCTCCCAATTTCGTTGTAACAGAGTAATTTTACTGCATGGGGAGGGGGAGAGGAGGAGGAAGAAAAGAAAATGCTTTCTTCTAATCCGATAGCAGATTGACAGCTACAGCTACCCTGGGAGCTGTGACTCCCAGTTTCACACAAGATGTTAGGAGGAAAGGCTTTCCTATGGCAAAAGTACCCTGGCAAAGAAATTTCCCAACTGCTGAACTATCAAATAACTTTTTTGGAAATGGGCACTACCTGAAACATCTCATACATGAAATCTGGAGGAGGCTCAGCCTCCTCCTGGTCTGGCTGTGATCTTTCCCTGCCTGGACTGTAAAATGAGCTCACAGCACATCGCTTGTAGGAACCAAGGAGAAAATTTGTATAGGCATGCTCAAAGCGAAAATATTTCCAAGGAATGAGAATTTGTGCCCTTCAATATGGAAGGAAGAAAAGAAATGTCATGCTTTGCTCCCAGTCACCCAAAGAAATATTAAAATAGTGTGGGCAACAGTCTGCTGCTTTGTGCTGGAGGCTGGGAAACGAGGAAGCCAGGCTCAGTCCTCCATAGCTGCTTGCTATGCTTCCTTGGGAAATCCAATTAACTTGCTCTCTGCTTCAGCGTCTTCTGACCCAGCTTGATAAAAACGATCGAGATTCCCTGTAGAAATGCACTTTGCTAAGTACTACCACTGAGGATTAGGGGGAACTGCTCTCTGGCGAACACCACAGGTGTTCATACCGGCTGTACACGATGCCTGCTATTTCCTATCGGTGTCTCCAGCCCAGGATACCCACTGCTGGCAGTGTAACCCCATGGCCATGGTCCACCACAGCAGGAGCTGATTCCCACTGCCCCACTCCCTGGGCTCTCTTGAAGGTGGTCCAGCATCCAGGCCTCATCTGGGTCACTTTTCAGGACAGTTAAGATTCATGACATGCCAGGATTACCACCTCTGAAACTTGGTGACATGAAAATCCTGACCTGGGATGGCTCAGGACCATCGTGATCTGAGGACAAAGACCTCAGGAGTCTACTTTTTTGGCTTTCAGTTGGAAAATCTGTATGAGTTTCAACACGTCCCACGGTGTTTAAAACTAGCTCCTTAGAGCAGACTTAGCATTTAATTAACACGATTTGCATTTTTTTTTCTCTCTCTCTTGTCTTACTTTCATATGAAATTTAATTAGGAAAAAAACCCACAACTGCTCCTCTGCTCTTTTTTGTTTTATTTTCGATGGGGGGCTTATATCTTAGAAAAATACCTTATGAAAATGGTTTAGCAGAATTTATAATGCAATTAGCTACAAAGAATCTGTCTCCGGAAACACTGCGATGGCAGTACAGTCCTAAATCAGCATGATCAATGTGCACTGCCTTAACATTTCCCCACACCAACTTACTGTCTGTTTCATTTTAATAAATAGATTATTAGGTTCCTTGCCACTAGAAATTGCTTGATATTTTGGAGAAGGGAAATTAGGCAGCAGTGAATTTTAGAGATGTACACATACATACCCATGCAKGCACTGCCGGAGAAGAGGCGCACAGTTACATCTCTCTGGGTGGGCTCCCGTGCTGTTTTTACTCAGAGCTTTAACCCTTGCTCTTGTCCTGCAATTCTTCGCTGTGACAGTACAGAGATGGCCAACGACTTTCCCTTTGGATGATATTCCCCCAATACTATATGGGTTATGCCATCAAGGTCAGAGCCTCCTGACAACTTGAACTCACTGGAATTATTGTGGGGATGAAAACAGCTTGCTGTGCCCATAGGTGTTCCCACCAATATTTATCAGTCCCAATGGGAAAGGCCAAGAGTCGTCACCACAGCACAACTACAGTCGATCACAAAAACTAATACAGAACAGACCCATGCTCACAGCCTAACTCCTACGAGTGCCTCTTCACCTCAGCCACCTCTGAGCCAAGTCCCCAATATTACAGTGGCCAAGAAGTGGTTGCCATACGCATACAGTTAATTTTGTTCAACTTTCCCCATTGATATTTTTAGCCTAAGTCATCATTCAGATTTTCCATTTGTTACTTTTTCTCCAGCAATGCCTTGCGATTACTCCCCCAAATTCTGCCTCTGCTCCAAATCATTAAGTCATAATCCACTGACCTACTTGCTTACATTCTCCCAGATGTATCAAAACATCTTCATGCGTAACAGTATGGGACTTTCAGTACTACTCCCATCTTACAGCTGCATGTACAAGCTGTATAAACATTTCTTACACACATAAACAGATCAAATGTTTCAATTTTCAATAAACAGTCATGAAAATTTTAAAACTTGATTTAAAAAGGGGATGAACATCTCCCCACCCCCAATTAAAAGGAATTCCATATAGCTTTTGAGAAGCTAAAGTGAAAAGGATGCTTCTAAAAGCATCTGATGCACATACAACTAACACCAAAATAAGAGCTATAAAGTAGTTCCCACAGGGTGACTTGCAATGGCAAGATTTCCTTAATCTTCTCATGCAGAACGCACTCAGCTTTCTGGAGCTCAGCATTCCCTTTGAGCTCCAGATCTTCTTCTCTGTTTTGGGGGTGGTGTGGGGGAAGAGTCAGCAAGTTTCCCAAGAGTTTTGTAGGTTAATCTTCACCAGCTACACAGCACTACAGTCCCCGTGAAGTCAGTGAGCAAGGACAGTTTTCCCCAGCCTCACAGTTTCTCCACTATTTCTCTGTCGACAGGTGTAATTTCAGTTCTTCCACCTCCCACCCATGACACTTTCCTCTTTAAAAAGGAGAAAGAAAAAGTTGGGTGACCTTCCTGGGCAGCTTCAAACCACTCTGTCTAGCATTTATGGTTAAGTTATCACCACTTTAACCTCTGCAGAGGCTGAACAACGCAGCGCGCACCTTTCCAATGGGCATGACTCATCAGAGATGCGTCGCCTGTGCCAGGACTGACTCCATAGTTGAAAGTTTCCACCTTGCAAGCTTGTTTGTAATGTTGAACGTCCCAATGTACTACAAAGAAAAACTTCCCCTTTCCTTTGTCACAAAGTGAGCGCAGGCACTAAGGAACCAAGGGTAGCAACTCCAGTCGCTACTAACCCTGGTCATCCACTGTGGACATGGGCAAAGGTCTAAAATTAGGGTCCTGGTAGCAGACGGCAACTTTGTAGTCAAGCCATTCCTCTTAGCAATATCCAAATCAAGCCCATGTGCATCCCGCACCCTGCCTCTGCAGAAATCAGGGACAAAATTCCCACTGAAGTCAGTCGCACAATTAGCCCTAAAAGAATTAAAGTGGCGTTTCCAATTTTCCTTGGAACAGAATCCAACAGACTTCCTGTAGCAACAGTGGGATGGCCATTACTCCCCCTTATCCCCCAGGAAAATGGCGGGATAAGGGAMTTGTGCAATGTTTTACGGAAGCCAAGATTCAACATTTAGCTTCTTTTGTGCTCCTTTTAAGTTATTTGTTTTTTGCAGTGAAATCACATTGAGGAAAATGCCTTTTCGATGCATTTCAGCTGTTTATGGAGCTAGCCATGCCTTCTTGTTAAAGGATGTTACTTTTTGTCTTCTAGGAACATTAGCCAAATGACTTAGGGTTGTGGAAATATATAAATATTATAAAACATTTCCCACAGCTTGTACATCTCTGGAATTACCAAGGCAGAGATCTCAGAATTATAATTAATCAGTAAATTTGGAAATAATTAGCATAATGATTACATTTCAACAAAATAAACCATACAACTAAAATAACCTCTTTTGGCAATAATTGACACCAGGAAAATAAATGACGTCTCGCCCACCCACATGCTCCCTTTCTTCTGATCCACCGGATGCCACAACACTGCTGTGCCTCTCGAGCTATGCATTACAAATGACCCTGGAAAGACRGAAAGTTGCCAGAAAGACCCTATGAGACCCATGTATTTACTGCAAGCTAAGACTGATTTTTAAGACTTAAGATTCTTCTTTCCGATATTCCTTAAAAATTTGCTTAGTGTCTTACACTAAACAAACTATCTCATCTGATGCTTCTATAAAATCTCTTGAGCTCTGCCTACACTGAAGTCAAAGGTAGCAGTGGCCAGGGTTTATGTGTTGGGTTTTTTTTGATGAATTCAGTAAGGCTGTTTGCAGGATTTACAGTGAAGTGTAGATGTACAGATGAGGAACCTATTTTCTATATAAGAAGGTTTTTCCTCTCAAAAAGAGATACAAAAAAATCCCACTGGGACACTAAACTTATGATTGCATGTTCTTTTTGGATGGAAGCTTAGCATATTTTTAGACTGGAAATTCTTTGTTCACTGTTATTGATAAATAAATTAAACAACCCCCAAATGATGGCAGCATCTGAAGATGTGCTCGGATTGACAACAGAACTAACATTCAATTATTAGAAAATGAATAGGTACAGTTTACTATAGCTGTTTGAAAATAGTTATTTTATCCTTATACTTAGGAGGGAGCGAGGTTATGGTTACTGCCATTTTAAGCTTATAAAAACCTTCAGAGTTGGCAACATAAAGGACCATTGTCAGAAAGATGCTTTGGCACATCTTTGACTTTAAGCACATGAGTAAGACAACAAAACAAACTGTATGTAATAGTAAGGCAACCTGAAGTGAGTCTCTGCTTAGAGCTAAATCCAGGTTTAAGCATTTTTCTGAACTGGAAACTGAAGTCCGAGGAGTTGATGGAAATCCTCCCACTGGCAAGTGCAGGTGTCTAGCCTAAAGCTTGCTATCTTTCCCTAGCTTGCCAGTAATTTAGTGGTGGCAACACCCATGACGTGGTGTCCAGACACAAAAGAGGAATTCAGGGCTGCCCTAAGCTGCTTCCCAATATAGTTGGTGCACGGGATATAGCAGACATGATCTCAGCTGTGTGGGAAGGTGTAAACTGTCTCCTTGCTGCACTACTATGCTTCAGTGTATGCCCTTCCTGCGTTCCTCACGTGTACTATAGTGTTACTACAGAGTTGAGCTACAGCACCTGCCCTCGTGCATGCTCTGGCACTCAGACTAACTCACCAGAGGTATAATCACTGCCTTCTAAAACTAAGTTTAGTAAGCTGCATGGGGTGCAGATGATCATCTAGAGCATCTGGGCCAGACTGGGCTTCCGCTGATGGTATCTAGTAAGGCCGCAGTGAGCGGCCGCAGGTCTGCCCGGGGAAGGCAGCTCTCTCTGCCTCCGTGCGGTTCTACTGGAGCAAGCAGCTCTGAGTTTTCAGATGGCCTCAGAGCTGCTTATTCTGGTGAATTACCAACACAAGTCATGCAGCCTGGTGCCAGCCCACAGCGCTACATTTAGACTGAGAATTGCAAAGGTGTAACTGCAGTGGTGAAAAAAAAAAAAAAGAAAAAAGTAGTAAAAGTAGAAATAAAAGTAAAAACTGGCCTAATTTGCCATCTGCTAACTCCATCCAGTCTGTTATAGTCTTATTGCTTTCCAAGTACCTCCCACCCTCTAAATAGCTGTTTTTTGATTATTTTCCTCAAGATTGCTTTGTTTTCTCCCCATGCTGCATCTCACCTTGTTATTTCCTCTCTACATTTATAATCTCCCCAGCTAATTTTCCAGTATTTCTATAGCAATGGCTGTTTTTTTGACACACCTCCCAATTTAATATCTTCTGCTAGTTTAATTAACACACTGACTGCACCCTCTCCAAGCTCGTTAATGAAGTATTAAATAAAGCCAAACCTTGCATTACTGCTTGCGGTGCCCCACACAACTCCTCTCCATAGCCCTGTATGTTCCCTTTAAGGATTGCCTGATGTTCACAGCCCATTAGCCAGGTTTCAATCTCTGCAGCAGCGTTCCTGTCCAAGCCAATTCCTACTTACACGTCACAAGATTATTTAAGACACCAATATCATCCTCTTTTCTTTGGGTGTATGGACCAGTGAAGCCACATTTTTAACCAGCTGAGAATCTGCCCTTATGCAGCTCAGTCTCATGCTTTTCCTTCCTCCTCTAATGCTGAAACTGTGCAAAAAGTGATTGTGTTTGATTTCTTCCTGCTCAGCATTAGGTCCTGGCTGAGCTGTCAGTTCAGCCCAACCACCTTTCATTTCATCAGGGCATGTGACATGTTGCCTCTCAAATATTAATTCAGATWTGCCTGCATATTAACACTGACACAGATTTGTTTCAATGAGCTTCCATTGCTGTAACTGAAAGCACAGTCGAGTCAATCCCATTTGTTTCTCCTGGTTTCACGCTCTAGTATGGCCCCAACTCTGCCAAATTTTAAAGACCAGGCGGGATTTAACACCCCATTGATATGCTTTGTTGAACGGGGAAGGTCCGGGCGTACTCTATCGGTGGTGGGCCTTTGCGATTACAGATAGTTTCTCTCATCCCCAAATCCAACTGTTGTTTCTCACACAGACTTACTGGAGCTACTTGTGTGACTTTAGTGCATTGGACTTTGGAAGCTTAACAGTGACTCAATTAGCTGGGAGGAAATTGGCCTGCTTTCTTACAGATGCTTTTATATTACCTTTGCATTTCATGGCATTGGGGGTTTGCCCAAGATCCATGATATTTATAAAGGTAATTGGAGTTGTTCATTAGCTGGTTCTCACAGACTCTGGGATACGGTCCATCTACATGCCTTCATCCGCAGATTTTCAGTTCTTTCTTTTATTCACATGCTTTGTGCCAAACCTCAGGACAATGTTAGAGCTGACTTAATGAGGATTCCCCCAGCTATAGGGGAATGCAAGCAGAGCTGCTCCTGCTTACCCTACACYAAACCTACTGTGCATATATAAATGATGCACCAGGGGAAGGTGGCAGCGGCTGCCGTGTTGCTGCAGCCTGTGCAGCCTGGGTGGTGGCAGCAGCCAGCACATCCTGAGAAGCCCTGAGCTCTCAAGGGCTCTTCAGGACAGGCGGGTCCTGGTTCCATGGTTCAGGAAAAAACAGCTCAGGGATTTCGGCTTGTCCTCTCTCAGAGCTGCCAAACATGTTCTGGACATTGAGCTCTAGTTCTCAATACTGACACAGCTATCTTTATTTTGTATGTATGCAGCGAGATTTCTTTGTAATTCTACATAAAAATCCATTATTCGCTAGTGGAGCTATTCCAGATGAATAGTGAGGCAGCTCCCCTCCGAGTGTACCACAAAGTTTATATGTTTTCTGGTATTTATTGTTTGTCTAATATTATCCTCTCCCTTTACTTTAGCTCCCTGCCTCTTTAAACTCTTCTGCAAACACATAATTAATTCCTCTTGCATATCTTGGAGGCACTGAGGATTTCCCAGTTCAGCTAATGCACATAACACTGCCAGCCAGAGCTTCGAGGAGACAAGGAGGGAAGAAGCACTTCAAGTACCTGGACCAAGGGAGAACCATTAACTTTTAGCAAATGAGGCTAGGGTATATTTGAAATATTCCTCTTCTGACCAGTAGAGGGAAGTCATGTAAATACACAGCAGTCAGTGCAGTGTGATTTTGTTATTYCCATTCCTGCAGTTCTTCTTCATTTAATTCTCCTTCCAGCACAGGTGGGTGGGTGGGGGCAGATACATGTCAACCTCAGAGAAATTAGGAAAGGCAAAAATTGCAAGGAAAAGGTAATATCAATTATTAAATCAATTAGTGTAGCTGGAAAAATCAGATAAACTTTTGAACACATCTGCCTGTCTTCAGGTCTGAAATAGCAGCTCACATGTTCAAAAACCTGTCAGCTTTTTCCAGCTATACTCACTGATCTAATTAAAAACAAAACAAAACAAAACAAAACAAAACAAAACTTGTCTGCCTACAAACCTGTCTTGCCTGCATCCACAGATTATCACAGCTGCAGTAATACAACCCCAAAGAAAGGCTAATGTGAGCATCCATGATGACTAGCCTAGCCTGTAAGAAGGCAGAGCATGGACCATATCCCTGACCTGGGTGTAGAGGAGATACGCCTGGTCGTACAAGGAGGAGGAGAGAAGGCTGAGTCAATAGAGAAAAACATGACAGGATGAATATGAAGCACCTACCCCCAGTGTCACTTAAAACTTCTTAATATGGCTTAAAGAGGAAAGCAAAAAGTCATCCCAAAAGCTGGACTGTCTCAAAATGAAGGGTTTGTATGAAAAGCGGCTGGAGCGGGGACCAGTTCCCATTGCGGGACCATTGTGAGCAGCTGCTTAGCATCCCAGAGGGAGCAGGAGCAAGGAGACATCCAGATCTGAATTGGCAGTTTCCCCTACTCTTAAATAATGTATCTATGAGAGGGAGATATCTGTGACTTGCACACAGCAACCCACTGAGCCACCGCTGCCGTGGGGTGAGGACACCTCCGAGAGATGCACACCACTTTACAGGCACAATCATCCTAGGACAGCCACACCTCCAGGCATGCTTGACTGCTCAATTTGACTGACCCAATGATATAAAGGGGAGAAAAGACACTAATAGATTTTGACTGAGACGCACCACTTAATCCTTTTTTCCCCATCAGTAAGCTCTCTTGCTTTCCCTTCCTAGCAGGCATTATGTAAATTGAGACTCCCCTGAAGTGATATTTGCAACTGCGGGATCATACAAGAAAGGGCACAATGCTCCTTTGCCAATACAACCCCCTGCCTCTACTATTCTTTTTCAAATAATACTATACTTATGGTAAGTACTAAAAATATGTACTCCACCATTCAAGCACTTAATGTTCTTAAATGCCACTTTGTTCAGGGGAAACAGTCTTTGTTAAACATGAAATTCACTGGGAACAAAATTTATGTTTCAATCTGATTTACTGTATTTTTTTATATATATATGTATTTATTTTTTCCAGCTGATTACACCAGCTAAATCTCTCTCTAAAAYGCCATGCAGCTAAAGCAAATACTTAAGGGAGGCTGTTGATAACTTATTGACGATGTTAGGTATCATCAACTGCTGGCTAATGTCTGAACTTTACAGCCATTTCCTCGGGCTTGAATGATGCACAGTGAAAGGGTCACCGGGAAAAGAAAAAAGCTTATATCACAGTGCTATCAGTGTATGTGCTATGATTACTACAAATAAATGGGTTAGCCAATTTCAGTTGAAGCGGGAACATATCAAATTAAGCGATAGGACACCGAAGCCCTAAGTTTTCCATGGCAGAGAAAAACAAACATCCTCAGAGACCAAGGCTGACTTAGACAAACATTCTTCTAGGGCACTTGACAGTAGTTAATGCTCATTTAAGCTTGAATCACTGGTTGTCTCCCCACTATAAAAAAGGTGTGATTTTCAGCGGCAATGAAAATGACCGTCACCAAAAGCGAGACATTTAAAATCCATACAGGGATCCACTTTCCTATATCCTGAGCTTTATTTCTTTTTGCAATGTTGAAAGCCACACCAAACACYGATCCTGTTGTTTTGTTCAGAAGGATTCTTCTTCCACAGACAATTGGTTTCTGTTTCATAACCCTCCACATTGGTATTTTATTGCCATGAATTATTCGGGATTAGTAATGAAGTGTGGAWCACAGTGTCTGGAGTCCTTTGCAGGGGATGTCGGCTCTGCACTGTTATTTGATTCTCAACAGCATTGTTCTCACTTTATTAAAAAATATTCATTGTAGCTTCTAATTTATACAGAGTCCCAAGCAATCTACTGAATATTCTCCTCATTTTCTGGTAGCTGCATTTATATTTGCTGTATAACTTTGGGCAAGTGCAGGACTTACAGGCCTACTGAAGTTAAYGTGTATTGTTCTGACATCCTAGAAACTTCAGGCATCAGGTGATATATTGAATATTTAGTTTCCCTCTTTCATTGCCATATCCTGCAATCTCACTCAGTTCTCACCTCCTTTTCCCCCACGATAAATTTGCTCATTGACATAAATGACCGTTTTGCTTGATCACAACTTCAGTGTTTGGCCCTGAGCTTCTACGAGAGCAGCGGTAATGCCCAGAGCAGATGCAATGCTCAGGTGCTTCCTCAGCTTATTTAAGGCATCAGTACAGAAAGAGTTTGACTGCATGACTCACCACTAAAGCTGTGTTTAAGGAAGGAAGGACAGAGGGAGGTCTGTCCAGCACAATCAAGAAGAAAATCTGCAGAATCATCACCATAACCATCCTGCAAACTTACGTTTCTCACTAATCCCATCTGRCCTGATCCAAAGGCCATTGGATCTTGGATTTGGACCAACATGCAGATGCCTTTGCCTGTCCAAATCCCGTGTAGAATAAAATGTTGGCTCTCTTTATTGGCAGAGGATTCAGCAATAGGAAGAAGTTCAGTCCAAACCCTTTCTCCACGTGCGGCTGTTCCAAGAGCGCCGAATTCACAACGGCTCAACCTTGACCCTACATCCTCCCGCTTCTACTGCAGGATCATCTGGCTTTCCATCAGCATGACTCTAATAAGTAACTCACATAAGTAAGTCACTGAGTAGCTGAAGCAAAATATTAAAAAAGAGGATCTCCCCTCTGCTTTGATAGCCAGTTATTAACTAATTGGCATGGCAGTACTGGGAAGGTTGTAGGTGGTTCTGTAACCCATCATGCCAAAATGTGAAGAGCAGATAATTTTTATTTCATTATGCTCTTGTTCTGCACAGTCTTCAATATTGTCAGAGTGCTGTATGAACTTTAACCAATTAATGAAACATGAACTGCTTATTAGGTGACACAAAAGGTCTCTCCCCTACGATCTGTGAATAACAAATCAAAATCAACGTGCTGCTGGTAAATGCATATGCATGAAACCTKTAAGACATCATGGCTAAAATAGCTAATAATAAACCTCACAGCATTTTTGAGAAAGCAAAACAGGAAGGGAAAAGAAGCCAGCAAAAATAAAACACTCTTCTGCAAAACACTGCCTAGGCAAGTTAGCATCAACTAAATGATCAATAGGTCACCATTATGTATGATATTTACATCTGATCTGCATTACTGCATTGCTGCGCTGAAATGTCCAACAAGGCTCATATCAGCTAGCACTCCCTTCATTAAAATCTGCCTCCATATAAAATTCACCTTGATTTATGAGTTTGCATTCAGTGCTGTACATTTGAATGTAACACTGCCAAACTTTCTACTGTGTTCACCTGCTGGTTGGAAAGCAGAGATATTTCAAGATGAAAACAAACTAAAGATGGTTGCAGAAGGCTTTTTATTATCAAAGAATGGAAAATAATAGACTTGTGCATATGCTTAGCCTTCTGCTACCATCATGCCACTGTGTATTATMATTTTCTGTTACTGAAAAGTAGTCTACACACCATGTATTTCCTTAATCATGGATTTATTAACTCTTTCACACACACACACACAAACCTACAATGATACTTTTGCTTTCATTACCTAAAAAATGTTGGGGCAGTTTTTTTGGTATCTGCTGAATAGAAACTTACTTGGGTTTAGAATCTGGAATTTCAGGTGTTTTCACTTTTTTTCATACATACACATTTTAAATTCAGCCCATATCCATATCTAACCCTCCTTTTCCAGAAGGTGAATTTTAGCTCCTCCATCATTTGAATGTTAATTGTGTAGCATCACAATAAAACCACACATGCTCCTTGAAGGCATGAAAAACTCCCTCCTGACCCTTAGAAAAATCTGCCAGTTATTCCTAAATATAAAGCTGGCTAATAACAAGTTCTGTAAGTAATTACACAGCACAGAGCACACAGAGCCTTCCTCTTACTGCACTAACGCTATATTCTTCAAGAGAACAGTGAGAAGTGGCAAATTTGTAGTATTARATGAGACATTTTCAGGCAAGAGTTTAAGAAAGGAGGGCCGATAGAGAAGATGAACATAAGGAAATTCTCAACAGGAAAAGAGAAAAGGGGCTTCACTTGATAAACAGATTTTACCCTTTCTGTAAATCTCTTTGCCTCATTCACCACTCAGAAAGTGTACGACTTCGAGTTCTTCTGGGCAAGTAGCCCCTTGCTCCTAAACATTTAGTTTTGGTCTGTCCAATGACTGCAGATTTATGCACTTGAACTCTTTCACTTCCTAACATTCTATAAATAAGCCCCATCTGTTCTATCTCTCCTTGTGTCCAAGTCCCTTCTCCCCCCAGCCTAACTCATACAGTCTCAGTTAGCTAATGCCTTCCTTTAAATAAACTAGACTTTTCAAAACTTGATCTAATGGCTAGGCTCTTCAYGTCCCTCGAAAGAAGACTCTAACAGCTGCTCACTGTTACTGCACACTGGATCAAGTATTCAGAGATGGATCTATCAAAAAGGTCAGCTCCCTCCTGATACTACATTAACTAATCTGCTGCTATTTTAAACTTCACTTAGCTTTGTTATTACTTCTACTCCACTGCGCCACTCAGCACAGACGTATTGCATTTCRTAATCCATTTACCCAATTGATCAAGATTGTTCTGTGAACAACTTCATCCTTCTAAATTTTAACCATTCTTCCTATTTTAGCATCATCTGATAACATATGATAGCACAATATAAATCATGAAGAAAATGTTAACACAAAGCCAACCCTGTAACTACCTGCTTTTGGCCACAAAAATAAATTTGTCTCTTTTTTCTTTGTTTGCTATGTAAGAAACAAGGGGATACTCCTGCTCATCTCTTTATTCCTGCAAGCTTTTCTCATCTGGGTCTCCCTATTGACTTTGCCACAACTGCTCACGTAACTGAAAGGATTACTCTCATACTTTGAAGCTTCCAGGATCAGGTCCCASTTCTTTACCTGTCCTAATAATTTATTACCCAACCCGTATATGCAGAGTGTGTAGAATAATACATCCTGTGAAACTTTGTTAAAAGCCTCTGAAAATCCCAATATGTCTGCTGCTTCCCTCCTATCTAGATCAATATTTATTTAATTTAAAAAAGGAATCCAATTTGCTTGACATGATTTACTTTCCACAAATCCATGCTGACTTGCATTATGATGCTGCACCCTTATTAAACTGTATGCAACTGTAGCCTTATGCTGCTAGGAAATGTATTTTTGAGGCTGCATTTATAGGCAGTGGGATCCTCTGAGGAGCTGCAATGCCCAAGACAAGGAATTCAGCACATGCTTATTGCCAAACTGGTCCATTATTTTCCAGCTCAAACCGTTTTCCTTTAAAACACCAGAACAACATTGACTCTTTTCAAATTATTTGATGCAAGCTCTTAATTCTGATGCGTATTCACATCACAAATCATGGCCATGTATCAGGAATCGTCCTGTGCCCAGCATTATAAAATCCCCACGTAGAAACAGTCCCCAACACCCAGGGAGTTTAGACTACAGCAATGGTCCCACCGTTGATCTTATTGTTGAGTCTCAGTCAGAAGCCGGGCCAGATCAGCAGAAACAGACAATCAAAATGTCTACAACACATAGCTATACGAAGGAGCAAGCAGCTGCAGGGTTTCCTTCKGTTTTGTGTTCATGTCCCAAATAATGGTCCACACTGTTCAAGTRACCTTAGGCAGGCTGTTCCTCCCATGGTGACATGAAGCCCCTTCACCCATCCTACTGCTACTTCTCTGATCCCACGCCTGGAGACTGATGCTCAAATACAACGATGCACTACTGTCCCAGCGTATTGTCTCTTGCACCCTTAGTTCTATCCGCTCAGATAACAGGGGATGTTCTCTTTMGCAAGCAGACATGCCAGAGTATGCCACTTCAACATTGATCTTCTCCTAAGGCTTCAATTCCCAATTCTGCTGCTATCATTGAATTCTGCATGGCTACCTGGGGTAAGTTCTGTCCAGTACTGATAGGGGAGCAGAACCCTCTCTGCTTTCTCATTCTCTCCAATTTGGCAGTTCCCAAAGCATTTCCAGAATTTCATCCTTCCAACAAGCATTTTCCCAGCTATTTGTCGAATGAAGATTCCATTTTTATTCTTCCTCCCCTCCGTTTCCTCTTACCACGCACAAACAATGCACTGAACTGAGCTCTTACTGATTTCTTAGAGGACAGGTTTTATGCATACAATAGTCAGAATGGGCTGGAGTATCTTGGTATGTACTTGCCAGACTGGCATTCATCAGGACTGTGAAACAGAACAAAATCCCATTGTGGTAATGGGACTTTTTAACCCCTTCGTGACAGTACGCARAAATGCCCCTTCAACCCCACATGTAATGCCAACAGCTGGGCACAGAAACACAAACCTACCCAATTCCAACCGTGACATAAATACAGAATTTGTTCCGGTAGTATCAAGCTGTTTGCGGTAGTTCTCATCAAGAACCCTACCTTGAACTCCATAGGGGTGTACTTCTCGTTCTTGGGGGTTGTGTTGCCCTTGTAATGGAGATGGTTGGGAGTGGTTGGGTGGATAACGGTCGACTCCTGGGACTGCCTCTGACAGCGCTGGCAGTACACGTAAATCACAAACGTTAAGAGGCTAGAGCCGAAGAAACAGGAGACCCCAGTGGCAATCAGATGGATGAGACTAAAACCTGCAAGGGAAATGACAAGAGATGCTATTTTTAAAGAACAGCCTTTTTCCCTCTCCTGACAAGACCATAGGTGCAAAACAGAGCTATGATATCTTGGGATCAACATTAATAAGCTGTTGAAGCCCGAGTCTTACGTTCTAACATAAACTGACATAATCTCCCTGCAAATCGGTCTCCCCACTGCAGCTCTGCCTTGTGCAGTTTAACAGGTTCATGCATTGTTTTCTCAAAGCTCCCTCCCTGTCTCTCCTCTCTCCCCTCTATTGATATTGAAACTAAACGTTATGTTAAGCTGACAGCTAAAGAAATGAGCCGTMCAAACAATGCACATTAATGGATTCCAAAGCATGTGCATGTCATGGAAATAAGGGGATAAAAATGCTCAGTGTTTCTCTGAAGGGGAAGGAAGGGAGGGGAAAGCCCTTTTTGTYGGCTGCCCAAAAGGCCTGTGCTGTGGGGGAGACACACATTCCTCCCTCATGTAATCCAAGTGTGCTCAGCATTCTTGCTTATTCATGAGGCAGCATTGCCTTGGCCATGTCTGCACTACCTCTGAGGTGTATTTGTACCGCTAACAGTGAAACAGGGATCCTCAGGGGAATGGGAAAGATAAGGTGGAAAAAGGAAAGGGGGGAACTGCTTGCAAAACACTTCTTTGTTGGCTTTCTCCACAAACTGCAAAGATAAGAAGCCAGTTGCAKGCAGGTGCCGGTGGGGTAGCTACAGTGCAAATATTTTAAAAAGAAAAGCTCTTGGACTATAAAAGCCTCCTACACAGCTCTCTCCACGTGGGACTGCAGCAGCACCCTCCAAGCCCAGCGCTGACCTCTGGAAGGAGCTGTAGTTGTGCATCCCACGCACTGGGAGTTACTTAACTAACAACTCCGGCTGGTGGGGGGAAGACAAAGTCAAATAGTACTCCTCACTCCTCCCTCACCTCAGAGAGTCTCAAACCCCATGGTAAAACCAACCACCAACACATCTCCACTGACAACAGAACAAAGAGTAGCGACCTTTACAGCCACCAAGTTAACGAAGCAACCAGAAGCAATCTTGGGTGGCAAAACTTTATGACCCTGTTGTCTTTTGCTATGTGCAGGGRGGGATCTACAGAAAAAGAATCCATGATGATGACTCCAAATGATACTGCCTTTCCTCTGCCTTTGCTCTGTCATCTTCCAAAGAGGAGTAACAGGGGCCCTGGGGGGGACCCCTGACTGCTTCCCCCTGGGAGCTGACCCAGGAGACAGCCACATTGGCTCAGTGGCGACTGCAGTGGTAAAATTCCCGTAATACTTAAAAAGCCAGTTCATTTGGACAGACTGCTGTATTGACTTGACTGTGTGCAGAGGAATGGAAGGGGCTACTCAGAGAGTGGCTTTAAATGAGGTTCATTCTTTTCTGATCACGGCGTGCATTTTTTTGGTGCCATCTTACATTTTAACTGATATGCTTTTCAAATAGAGAATTCTCCCCATTAGTCTACTGCTCTCCTCTAATCTTTAGTTAAAAAAAATCCTCCTGAGTTTAAAAAGAACAAGACCAATAGACTTCTACAGCAAAGTAATGCACTTCAATCATAATTAGAGTAAGGAACATACAGAATTTATTACACTGATGAGCTACATTTATTTTTTAAACCACACTATAAAATTCTGTTGCAAGATTACCACCTTCTATTGTGTTTTGGATGATGGTCCAAAAAAACAGCAGAAAGATGATAATTTCCYACTAAATGTTACAAGTCTCTTGCAAAAAGACACTTCCTTTCTAAAAACATCCGCCTGCTTTACGTCACTCATGAGAGCTAAAACACAGAATATGCAGCCGTGCTCAGTGAAGCCACATGACATTCTGTCACATTCTCCTCCTGTCCAGCTTTGCTTATATTGCAGTGAATGTTTCATTTCACTGATACATTTACCAATTCACTAYAGTAGGAAATCCTTTCTAAAACATCAAGCTCTCTTACATTTCCCTCTCACCTTTGAAAGACCCACCTGATTTTTAAGGTGACTTTTAGCCACATCTTAGGGAAAAAAACAAATTATTTTGTCTGCAGCATGTGAGTCCCCGGGGGGAAGCTTTCTGTTTCATCGCTTTGAAAATATAGATTTTCTGAGATGCATCAACAGAATTTCTATTGATTGGCTTCTTTGCCAAATATTGTAGAACACTAAGTAATAAATAATATTAGCTATGGTAAAATGTAGATTGCAACAGCAAATACTATGGTAGTGGTAAAAAAAGTAAATGTGGATACAGTGCACAACAGCAGAGTGCAAGCCGTAGCAAGAAGTACTGGAACTGAAGCAGATACATGGCACCCTCTGAGGGAGAAGGAGTGATGCAGAAAGCCAACTATGACATTGCAGGTGCTGAAATCTCAATTCCATTGATTGCCCCACAGTCACAAACCGAGAAGCCACATTTCCGTGCCACAGGTGGCATGCCTTTTTTTGCCACGATCTCCACAGGGAGAAGAGATTTTGGCAGCCTGCAGATCATCTAGATTTCAGGAAAGCAGGGATGTGACACTAGCAGGAATTGACAGGGTCATTAGTGTGAAACTAGCATTTTAAAACGTCGAAGGAACCTGCCATTTTCTTCAGTCTGCATTTTTATCATAGGAGCTCCCAGGGCAGTGGAAAAGTGACACTAATGACTGGATCTTTCCAAGTTACATGCAGAAAGGAGTCACAACTTCTGTGAGACGTGAGGACTTGAATGAAAGGAAGTGCTTGGAGGAGAAGTATAAACTCTAATCTCATCCTATATCAGCAAAGGATCTGTCTAAGAGACCCTGTTCCCTGAAATCTTGATAGGTTATTTAAAAACACCTGCCTCCAAAAAGCTGGAGGCTTACAGTGGTGGAATGAGGAATATCCCTTCCTTTCTCCTGAACCATTTACCCTGTGGGTAGAGAGAGACAAGCAATGTGCYCCCTGGTAATTAATGACCCTCAGTGGCCAACCCAAACCCCAAAATAAATAAAAATCTTGGAACTGACAAGTGGACATGCAATACATTCCTCCAGTCTGACTCAGACAGCAAGACTCCAGTGGAATTAAGGCTATCAGTGGGATATGAGCTGTATAGATTAATGGTTTGGTTGATACTGCACAGGGAGAAAGAAGCCAGGTTACGATAAAAATAAGATATATAGTTAGTGGTACCYTACCTCCACAGTTCGTGCTCTCATCAATGCTGGAGGCTGGCAGGATCACTAAACAAAGAGAAGAAGATTGGAGAAAGTTGTCATTTTGCCATCACTTTACTTCTTTAAGTAATTAAACCCCCTGTGCTCCAGACACGAGAAGCTGCTCACGTGTTCTGCAGCAAGCTGAGAGTCTCTCTAAATTGAATGATAAGCTCAGAGTGTGAAACACATGCAACAAAACCTCTCCAAAGACCTGACAATTCCCGTACTGTTACCTGATCACTTTTAGCTTCTTSGATTTAGAGCAAAGAAGATAGCTGAGAAAACCATAAAAAAGAAGAGTACCATTACCTAGAGATCTCAGATTTTTAAGTCAGGGCACCACAATCCAGAAAAGAACATGTGGAAAGGGGTTATTCAGTCTAGACTCATATCAAATATTTGCCTGAGAGATTCAATTTCCACAAAACACAGRGTGGAAGATGTTGATGACCATCTGGCCATCAACAGTGTCGCTCAGTTAGACCTTGATTAATCTCCCCACTTCACACACCAATTTTCTCCATCTGCCTCACCTTATTTCTTCACCCTTTTGGGATGCTTCTTTTGATACCTGAACTCAAGGACCTTCTGTTGCCCGTATCCATACTGAGAACAGAGATAATTTTTATAACCCAGCCTSAGATGAACTATGCAAGGTTAAAAGCTTCAATTCAGGTGAAGCAATACTAGTTAGTTATTACAGATCTAGGTAATTCTGTTTTTAAAGAAAAGCTAAGCTGCCTTAAAGGAATACCACTTACCCTGTGCCTGCAACAAGGGATTTTATAACATGTTTGCTTGTTTGCTTGTTTTTCTAGAAGCATCCAAACCCAATTTATAGTAGATAAATTCTCAGCCTAGCTTGACAGTCAGGGCACAAGCTGAAATGGCTTGAATTGGCCCACCCTCTCCCTCTTCCATGACACTGTACATACCAGGAATTTCATTATACAGGCAATCTTGGTACTGCGTGCTGTTTCCGACGCACTGAGAAGAGTCTGGGCTGTGTACCTCGCAGTAACGGCTGCGGTATTGGATGCCCTCTTCATTACACAGGCTCCACTCTGACCACTCTGACCAGCCACCTGAAATCCAAGATCAGGAAAACACACAGACACTGTCACCAAGAAGGAGAAGGATCCCTTGTAGATACCAAACTTCTCCCATGCTGAAGCGTGTCTAGATCCTGGCCTGGGCCTCTCTCGCACATCTAATCCAGGGGCCTTCAGTGGATTTAATTTTCTCAATACAAATAACAATGCAAGCATCATACCCTTCTTGTCAGGTTGTAGTTTTCTTAATATGGACTGAACCCTTGGTGGAGCACCGCCCAGCACGGAGCCGTCTTAAAAGCTCCTATATCAGCTCTTTAGTTAAAGACGTACAAGGAGCTGGAGGGGGCAATGTTGCACCAGGACCTCCAAGTTTTGAGGTGGCCTCCCAGGGATACCCCAAGCAGCCAGCACAAGTTACAGCAGTTAGAGTTTAGCTGATGTTCCTAAGGGCAGGAGTCAGCCTGCACTGGGTCAGAAATACACAAAGGCAGTTCAAAACCAGCACAGATCTAAACCGAGGCCTCTGAGTTGYAGCACATGCCCATCTGCCTGTCTGGGTAAGAAAAAGGAAGGATTGTCCCTTCAGCAACTGTACAAATTGATGTTTCATGACTCCTTTTGTTTGTCTTGTAAGCTTCCACATTGAAGAACTAAGCTCCTGCTTCTTCAATTACTTTAAACGGATCAGCCGTTAACAAGATTTTGCCTGGCCAGCACCAGAATGCCAGAGTATGGGCTAGTGAACAGGTAAAGTGAAAGATGATGCATTGCAGTTGAACAYTGGGATGTCTCCTTTTTCCCTGGCTCAACAGACATTTTCTGAATGGACAGAAAAGCTTCTAACTGGTGGTGTTTCTGATTTATTTTTTAAACATTTTGCAGATGTGCCTTGCTTGCACCACCACCCAAGCCAGGTGGAGACAGGGACAAGAACTGGCTACCTTCACACGGGTGAGTGTTGCAAAGGGCCTCCTCAGTGTGCAGACCAATGCAGATATCCTCTCCGCTAGAAGGAGCTGGATTGGTGCAAGTCCGTGTGCGCTGGTAGTGTCCTCCTCCACAGGTTGCTGAGCAATGAGACCAAGGAGTCCAGCAAGACCATGAGCCTTTCACTGAAGGACATTGAAAAGCAAGGAGAGAGAGGTAGATGYCGTTGGTTACTCCTCTCACTGCCACAAAGCTGGAGAGCCCCAGTATCTCATCTTCCAGATCCACCCTGCCCAGACTAGCTAGCAGTTTCTTGCACCCCAGGACATTTGGGCCTGACAACAAGAACTTCATATCAAGAGAGGGTACAATGTGCTGCACTCTGCAGATGCAGAATGAACTCTATGCACAAAAAGATTCTCCATGTCTCTCATGCAAGTGCCAAAATAGAAACTATTCTTTAGGGTAGTCACTGAAATATTCTATTCTATTCTATTCTATTCTATTCTATTCTATTCTATTCTATTCTATTCTATTCCGTTCTGTTCTGTTTTGTTCTACTCTACTCTACTTTACTCCACTCTACTCCACTCTACTCTACTCTACTCTACTCCACTCATCCATTCTACACCTTTTTATAAAATAGTGTTGTCATTGTTATTATATTGTCTCCTGACACTTCACCTACAGCAACAAAAGATTTACTTGRGAAAAAAGTGCTGTACAACCTAAGTGGAGCTTATATAGCACCCTTATGTGGGGGTCCCAAGTCCTCTAGTTCCAACGTTCAGGAAACAGAAACTCAGAGGCTTTATCTGAGCACAGCCCCATAAGAGGTTAATAGTAAAACTAGGGAGGGACTTAAGATCCCTGATTTCYACCCCACACCCTGTTGTCAGGCTACTAGACTGCCTGATTTGCAGGCCCACATGCCATTATTTCAGAAGATAATAACTTGATGACTTATTGCAAGATAAACCCAGGATTTGTATATACACATTGAGTGAGGCAGGGAAGGAGGGAGACACGGAGAAACAGTAATCATGCACTGAGAGCAGATTGTAAAACATCATAGTGTCCAAGGGGAGAAAACAGCACAGAAGAAGGGCACAGACATTAGTGAAAAGCCACTGAGAGCTTCCAAAATAGTACTAATAGCTGCCTTTATAGTGCTAGAGTTATTTTCTTTTATAGGCCATAGAGTGCAATATTTGACACTCCTGCTACACTCTTGCTGCACATTCTGATCATATTTTCCTATCTGCATTGGAATTTTATCTTTGTATTGAATTTTAGAATTATAATAATACTATTACAGTATAGCATTTTCAAGTGTAGGCCACAAACTATATTGCCAGAGGTAGATAATTGCTAGAACTGCAAAGAGGCAAGGTAATTTGTGTAAGATCACTTAAATTTAGTTTAGATAGTTATTACAGAGCAAGGAGAAGGATAAGCAAGAGAGAATACAGTAGTCAATGGTCTATTATTACTATTCTGGACCAGGAGTGCAACATAAACATGAGGACAAACTCGAAAACCAGGAAACCAGGCAAGAATACTCCCTGCTGGCTGTGCAGGAAATGGTAACTGATGTCAAGAGGAGATGCCCATCGCAAGAACAATACGTAAGCAGGAGAGGGGGAAGAAACAAGTGTTCACAAGAAGAACCGCCACATCAAGCATCTCTACACAGTATTAAGCCACATTTATTAAGCCTGTCTCCYCATCAAGGTGCAGATGCACCGAGATGCCCTCCACTGGATGGAGCATCAAACCTTCTTGAAGCAAAAAATTGCTAGACAAGCCACGATACTACTTCCTCTAGAGGATGTGGCTGTGTTACCCTCTGAGCCTAGGTGAAACATAAGTCATAGCACTAAAGATTACATACATGGGTCATTACAATAGCTTTAAAAAAATTAAGGAAAAATCCCCCAAATTAAAAAAAAAAAAGAGCAGCTTGGAAATGCTGATTTTTTTTTTGTGGCTCTACCTTTAAGATGGGGAAGACCACCTCTGAATTTCATGCAGGAAGATGAGCGCGGTTACCTGGGCAAGGATGCGGATTGCAGTCCTGGTACTCCGTCGCTGACCCCACGCAGGGCAAGCCACCATTTTTAGGTTCRGGGTTTGTGCATGTTCTCTTCCTGATCCTAAAGCCCAACTCACAGTCCCTGGAACAGGAAGACCAGGCCCCCCAAAAGGACCAGCCCCCATTGATAATCCGTGCAGAGGTCTTACCAGTCTTGAGGAGGTCATCAACAAGAGCTTCAAGGAAGACAAACAAGACACCACATGATCACAAATTAGTCAGTTGTTGGGCTTTTAAAAAGGGCTTCAGCTCATGAATAAAATCAGGATTTATGTGCCCTGGGGAAGAGTTTCTGTTGAAAGCCCTTAGCAAGAGTTTTGTTCCACAGGGTTACAGCTAAGCTAGTCGCAAAATGAAATCTGTATACACACAAACTKAGTCTACTGATAACCTTGATAAATGACCTTTCTGGGCAGTCCCGGCTGTGCCCTCAGGACACTGCCTTGCATCACAGCAGTAGTGAAGGGAATAACCCCAGAGGCAGTGCACAAGGACACCTCCAGAGAGAAAGAAGAGTAAAGACACACTGTCCTGTAGAATGACTCTTCTCTTCTTCCCTACACCCTCATTGCGTGTTCGCTTTGGGGCAGCCTGGCAGTATCAAGGACAAATCTATACACTGCCATAAGCACAGAGCTCACAACTGTGATGACCTGTAAGTCACGGAGCTCTCTCCATCCCTGCCATTCTGCAGTGATACCAGTCATACATGCCGAGACTTATGTAGACACAATCAGGTGCTGGTTGTTCTGAGAGGATCCCCCTTCCACCACCAAATCTAGGCTTGCCCTATGGTCCCCCAGAGCTGGCAAGACATACAGTCAGTATCACACACTGCTGAGCCATCATTGGGGCAGAATCGACTCTCGGTCTTCTTCCTCCCAAACTGCAGCTCATGGGGATCAGACAGCTGGGCACGACACGTGTAGCGGAAGCGCTGCTCCTGGCGGGCACCGTTCTGGGTGATGTTGACAGGCATCCAAGGGGTCCAGGGTGTATTCCTGCGCACCTCCGGGCAGCTCTCTGGGTTGCAGGTCTTATATTCCTGCRGAGAAGGAAACCCACTCTCTCCTTACTTATTAAACAGCAGCAGCCTAACTGACAGAGATTTATTTACACCCCAGAAAATAAGAGGGTACCCTCTGCATCTAAAACAACCTCCGTCCACCTTATCTAACCTCACAGACACAAACCAATGCTGGGCATAGCACAAAATGTGGTGACTATGGAGGCGGTGGTGGTGCATACCTTCAGGTGGACCTCAAGGGTGAACTATACCTGCTATGGTTTGTGTTTCTCTGCTGACTCAAAGTCCTGTGGGGCTTCAAAAGCTTGGTACATTATGGGCAGGAGAATAATTCAGGCAATAGATAGTAATAACAGCAAACAAGTTTTCTGCTGTGACCCTGAGATGCTGCYCTCGAGTCAGCCTAGAGGAGCCCCATGAGGACAAAATGTCAGTAAGGTTTATTCCTTGAGAAGTTTATTGTTTTATTTTTAAGATGGGTTCAGATTATCTCTTCTTCAGCTATTTTAGTTTGGTTGGCTTTTGAACTCTCTAGTGAGGGCTATGAACCATTTGCCATCCTTGGTGTGAGTACAGACAACATCTGGCTGGATGGGGATGGGGAGATTTGGGGTCTTTACAATTCTCGCCGCTAGTGGGAGGAATTCCAGTGACAAACATTGCGTGCTTGTTTAAAAATAAATAAATAAACCAGTCTTTTCTGGCAGAGGGAAAGAAATGTAATGCTTCAGGACTTTATGATTCTAGAGTAAACGCCAAACAGCTTGTGAACAGATGGGAGGTTCCAGATCAAATCTGTTTAYACTGAAAGAAAACTCCCCATAAAACTAATTAAAATAGCTGCATGAAACAGCTGCCAGAATAGGAAAGGGAAAATAAAGAGAGAAAATGGGTAGTCATTGCCTCACTGATGGGTTAACTAGGCTTTTGACCTGTTTACTCAAGTATGACAGTGAGATTCATTTCTGATGCATGTAGGGCCTCCTTGACTCAATAGATTCATCCTTGGGAGTGGGACAGAAGAAAAAAATTATGTAGTGCTTTCAGGTAAAAGACTTGCTATCTAAGCTTACAGAGGCCTAAAGGAAGTTCTCTGTACCCSAGTCTGTCCTTACCTGCATGCACGTGCACACACACACGCACACACTGACACACAGGCTCTCACACCAACTTCATTGACTTTGGGAATCTGCCACCTCTCTGCTTCCCAGTTCATTTCAGCATCCTCTCCAGCAAAAGCTGAGAGGTTCCAGATCCTGATATAATTTTCTTTTAGCTTGAGAAATAAAACCAAGATGGAGAGAGGAGTTAAATACCAAGTCCCTAGAAGCTAGCTGTCAATAGGTGCCCCTCATGCAGTGTCAATAAACAATACATACCACAGCACAGCCTGGACATGTATTTCCATTTTCACAGGACCTCTGCCTTGAATGAATCCCTCCACCACAGTTCACACTACATTTATTCCAAGGACCCCATGAAGACCAAAAAATCGGTAATGGACATGGACTGTTCTCATTACAGAATCTGAAAGAAGAAAGTGCATTGCTCAAAAAACATCCATGTCAGCACATCCGAGGGACAAAATGGTGATGGACGCAAGACTGCACGCTGCATTTCGGTGCAATTCATGCATGCACAGAAAGCCAGCAGAAGGCTGACACAACAGTCAGATTAGCAATACTCCTGTTCACGGCAGAGAACTGTACCCTTTGTACAGTAAAGGGAGTGGTTAACCAGACTGAGCTCACTGAGACAGTTGGAATAAATGGTCAAGATCAGGTTTTTGACAGTGCTCTAAGCTTATAACTTTTATGCACTGAATTCACAAAAGAGCTCATAAGCTGAAGCCCATGTGTCATAAAGAGAGAGTGGATGGTAAATATTTTCAATGGGATGACTAATGAGAGGTCAACTCAACAGTGATCTGTCACTAACGGCAGGTGCTAAACACTTGACAATCTTCTGTTCACACGATCTGGCCCTTACTGCTGCTTGGACCCTAAAAAACTAGTGTTCGCAACTGGAGCTGAACCAGATGCTATATGCATCTAAAAGCAGGCCCCAAATTAATGCTATCTCATGTTCCCCTTTCAAAAGGTAACTTTAATTTTGTCCAGCTTTTTAATCAATATTGTTCTCAAATTGAATCACACAGGACTGCAATTGACTCAGATGTAGTCTTTAAAACTCAAAAAGGACCATTCTGAATGGCCACAAATCAAACCAAACATTAAAATGTCCTGAATCAAGGAAGTTAAATGAATTGCCCTTTGTATTCTGAGAAATGCAGAGAGATCTGTCTTAAGTGACCACTCAAGGGACATGCAACAGCCTACTGCCAAGCAGAGGTGGCCTTTAATGAAATGTCAAATCTGGAAACCAAATTGGGATGCCTTGAAGCATGTGTTTAATGAGGGACTGGGCTTGAAGAAGCGTAATAGTGCAGATGGCTCTGTAGGTTCAAAAAGTATTGTCTTCTAGTGATTTTCTATGAAATTTGCTTAGTTTAGAGGGGGAAAAAAAGATGTTTTTCTGATGCGAAGCCCTGCAAAAACTCAACCCAGAATGTGTGAGTTAAGCTATATCCTCCCTTGAACTTCTTTTGGTGCATCAGCACAATTAATACAGACTTAGGAATGGTGATATTGGCAATGAAAGCTGCACATATTCAACTGCCTCCTCAGGGACGCATCAGAACAGTGTAACTGTATCTATAAACTCTACACTGCTAACAGCAGCCACAGCTTCTCCTTTCGTTGAGGAGGTCAGCCCTCTGTTTGGGGGACAGGAATACTTGTGAAGGTCTGAAATGTCCTGCCTGAGAGGGGAGGCAGGTCTGAAGTCTCTGATGGTCACAGGCTCATTGAAAGAGAGTGCCCATGCATGTGAGCAACCTCATCCCTCCCAGGCTCTGGAACTCCTTCTGCTTTCAGCCAAAACCAGCCTTAATCTGCATTCACAGAAGAGCCACCACTTCCAGCTGCCAACACTATAACCACAGAAGTGAACACCCAGCATTGTGAACATCTCTTACCTTTCTTCCCTGCTCTGTCCAACGCAGACCCTGCCCCCGTACCGTGGAGCGGGGTTGCTGCAGGATCGCTGGCGGACCTGAAAGCCTATCCCGCAGGAGGTGCTACACGGGGCCCAGGAAGACCAGGGTGTCCAAGCGCCATTTCTAACAAAGCGGGYGAGAAAGAACAGGTTACCTAATGATCTGCCCACATCATGCCGAGCTTAACAACAAAACACATAAAGCACTGACGGGGGAATCGCTGAACTCATTGGAGAAGAGATTATTCATTTCAACCAGACTTTACATCAGCAGAGATCTAGGAAAGGGAGTTTCAAAAGTACTTAGCATTGGCCTAACTTTCCTCCCACTGAAGTCTCTAAGAATTGGAAAGGAAAAGACTGAAGCCAATATCGAATGATTTTGAAAATGCCTCCTAGGATTTGCTGGGCAACAGTGTGGTTGCTATAACTCTCACTGATCATTCCCCCATCATCTCCTCCATGTCTCATAACCTCCCTTTTCTGAGCCAATGGCTGATCCCAGACKTGTATCTCCTGGACTCTTCTGCACAGTGAGTGCAGGTCTTGAGGCTCACCAACGCTATTTGTGCCAAAGGATGTAAAAAACCTACCCCCTGCTAATTCAGTAGGTACTAATGCTTTAAATCTCTTACAGCATTACTACTGCCAGCTCCCATGGTTTTATCACAAACCTCATAATATTTAGTGTTTTGCTAAAGCCTTCAGTATTGAATCCTATTAAGTGGAAATCTCAGATTTCATTAAAAATAACAATAATTGCTTCTAGCTTTCATGGCTGCCTGCAGACGTCACTGTAGTGTGACCTTAAATCTGTAGAAACCAGAAGGCAATTAAGAGCTCAGAGGCAGGATCGAGTTTCATGGTTTAATGAGTGATCACATCTCTGCTAAGCAGTGGTAACTTAGCCTGAAGCAAATCTGATGTAAAACCCCTTAGTTCACACCTCAGAGACAGAGATGTCGGCAAATGCTCTGTGCCTCACTCCTGCGACAGGCTGAGCGTGTGCAGGCGGCCGGCTCCTGCGGTGCTGCTCCCATGCAGAAACTCAACTGCGTGCTTACACAGAACCCAACATTTTCATCTTTAAAATCTTGCATTTATTAAAGCTCACCTTCCTCTGATTTGGCAGCACTACTGAACCTTGGAGCAGGAGGGGAGGAACTGTATCTCATCTCTTCTGTGCTGCAGGTTTCATTTCGTATGGAGCCAGTGGCAATGCTCTGTCTCACAGAACTGCCTAATCTTGACACCTCACTGCCTTAAGCCAAAAAATCCCTTTTTTTTTTTTATTTTTTCTTATAAAGAAAAACCTTTCTAAAAAGTCTAGGCAAAAAACAACTCAGGTGCTCTCTGGTTCTTGAAAGCTAAGCTCGAAAACAGATGTTAATTTTCAAAGCATTTACTGAACTAATAACACTGCTGGCAAGAAATATTTTCTGGCATAGGACCAATCAGGGCAGAGGATGAAAGTTAAAACCCACATTGCCCTTCGCAGTTTTTGTATTTGTTATCAACTCTTGCCTGTTCTTGGCAGCTTTATTTCAGAACCTTGTTAGATATTTCTCCCCTCCTCCTCTTGTTCTCTCATCCCTCTCCCTCCTTCCCTTCCCCTCTCCTGCCCCAAACAAGGTCAAAGAACAAGAAACTCACTTATATAAAAATCCTACTATTCCATCTTATTCTGCCATGTTTTAATCCACCTACTACCTCCCCACTCCTTAACCCAAAAGAAAGATCATATGTAAAAACACGAAAAGAAAAAATCAAATGGAAGGTTGCTGTTACCGCAGCAAAAAAGGGAAAGTAATTTCTATTAAAAATTCCTCAAAACCCAAACAATTCTCAGCATCTATTTGTGTTTCAGGATTTTTAACAGAAATAAAGACACCTTCCATTTTCAGTTCTCCAGCTTTCTAATAGTACTCATCTTTAAGCATCCTGCTCCCTCGTTGCAAAAAGAAATCTCAATGCCATATGAAGTCAATTAAAGGAAATTTGAGGGCTGAGTTGGATGTAGGATGACCAGATGTCCCTATTTTTCAAACCACGCTGTTTTCCTATGTCTTAAGGGTGAATAATCTATTTTTCGTCCCCTTCTTAGAAGCTGTCCCCGCCTCTTTTGCCATCAGAGCAGTGCCGAAAAACCCATCCCATGGCATGCTTTCCATTTGCTGCTGACATAAAAAGCCTGCCTTGGGAAGGCTCCGCTCAGCCCACGGGGGCAGCATGGGGGCAGGAATGACTGCACGCCTTTTGGGCAGCACAGCCCACAACTGGAAGGAGAGATGCCAGTTAAAACATGAGTATTGCTGAATTTTTGGTGCCAAGTCCAGCACTGATGTCCAGGGAGGAGTCAAGAGACAGCTGTCCTTAATGGAATGAAAATTTATGGAGAAGATAAAGTAGATTGGTATTGACTCAATATTTACCAAAATGTTGGCTGGYCCCACCCTGGTTAAGTAGTGCTTACACTATTGCATCGTCTTTCCGTCCGTCATGACATGATGTAGTCTGAGGGTGGTGGGGTAACACGGACACAAACACTGTGGCTATGTTTGGGCACCCGACCGGAGGACATTCAGCTTCTGTACTGCCCAGGGAGCTTCAGGCTTCCCTGGAAAGGCAGCACTTCGACACAAGCCGAGCTACCCGCGTTGTTTAAGTGCTGTCCCCGGCAGGCATGCCTCCTAAGCGCCGCTCGCTGCCAGACGATGATCTGTTGCTTTCACCTAGCCAGCGTGCTGCAGACAGTTCACAGACCTGCAGAACAAGGCAAACAAGCCTTGCTCGGAGCTAGGCTAGGCCCTGTCTTTACAAGCGTTGCTCCGAAGGAGCTCTGCTCGCTTTTGGCAATGCAACCTCAGAATCCAAACTCGGAAAAATGACAAGCTTACTGGATTTTTTTTGGCTTATTGCTTTTCAGTTGGCTAACAACCACCTCTGCCTTACTCACCTCCTCCTCATGGGTCACTACTCACTGTACAGCTGAGGGAAACCGAGGCACAGTGCAGGGAAGGTTAATGTGTACACTAATTTGGGGTGCTCATCTTCCAAGAGCCCTGGCTGAAGGCCCTTCTCTCAGAGCCCGTGGACTCTTCCATTTTTCACTGACTTCAAGCTGGACCTCACATACCTCAGTTTGACTGGGATACAACAATATGGTCACAGAAACACAAGGAAGGAGCTAAGCTGTGGACAGGCACAACTTTTGTTCCCTTCCTAAAAAGCACAAAGATGCTGAAGTACCTTGAGCAATTTGCAACCTCGATCCTGGCCCCTTCACAGCCGCGACCTCCGCAGCGAGGACGAGGGCTGTCACATGAACGTGACCTACACATACAGGAGCCTGTGCTGTCCCCATCCGAATGCTCACACAGTTGCCATGGGGACCAAGGCCCCAATCTTCCATTTGTAGTCAGGTTTTTCACCTAATTTTAAAAGAAAAAAGTCATTAATAGCAAGTTTACATTTCTGGAGACAGCCCCACAATAGAAATGCCAAACAAAGCTGCCGAGGGGATTAGGATGCTGCTTAGATGGGAGCTGTCCGTGCTTGCGAGCAGGATTCAAAACAGAGGGYTGTTTTCAGACAATGCCGCATCAATATTTACCCTCTAAATTCCACCCTGCATACCTAACGTGTGCGCACAGGCACCCGAGCCGACCCAGCCAGCACCACAACCACTGCGCTCCCTCGCCCCACACTGCGCAGCTTCAGCCTTTCAAGCAACACAATGGCCGGTGCTGACTTTCCCCGCTCCATTATGCTCCTGCCTCTGCAGTGCTTGGGACTGCTCTTGCAGAATATTTTCCAGGTTAGCGTTCGTATAACCATAGTGACCAGCTGAGACGGGGGCCTCGCTGAGCTTGGCCCCCCGGGCCTCTCTGAGTTTGGCCATGTCCAAACACACAGTAAGAACTGGCTCCCTTTCTAAAYACAGCGGTAGCCTAAATGGCTAAGCTGGGTGAAGGACAGAAACTGAAGGAGATGGTGGTGACAGAATTTATGCTGAGGATCACATAGCGGGCTAAAGAGCAAGAATTCATCTCAAGGCAATTTATAGACCAGACCACACTGCTATCTGTTTACTCTGCGCTTTGTTTCATGCCTGTATAGCCCTGAACAGGCTGTGGCTTGAGCTTCCTGCGCACTGCAATAAAGAAGTAAAAATACGGTAGTTGTGGCAGAGCAAAAGCATGAGAAACAGAACTATTTYGGCCCAGGATTGGTGAAGACCTCCCAGGAGATGAGAGGGTGTCAGAGCTTGCTCCCCTGTGCCTTGTTTTAACCAGTGCTGCTAGGTAAGCCCTAAGCCAAGGACTGGGGGAGCAAGCTGCTACGGCCCTYGCCGCCAAGGCTGACTTGAGAAGATGAGTGAGTGCTGCCTGATCCTCCCGGCATCACTCCCAGGCCACCGCTGCCTCCTCGTGCCCACCCCACCCCTACTGCAAAATCCAGCGACTCCAGGACCATGTCTGGGAGGCTGCCCTGAACACCCCTGCCCTGGCTTCCCCTCTGCTCCTGACTTCAGAAACACGAGGCAGAAAGACATCCATGCTGGCCCTGCCTGGGTACAGCTATTTCCTCGCAGCACCATGATGCACTCTCCCCCAGAGGCTCCCTCCATCCTCCCCACCCCATACCCCGAAGCGCAGGGCCTCGCAGGCACGATGGCACAGATGGCGGCTGCCTGCAAGTGGCTCATCCCCACCGGTGTCACCCATGGGGCGGTGGGATGCTCGGCAGCTTTGGTAAAACTGTTGGCAAAGGCAATTCTGGATTTGGCCTCGGTGTCGCACGCAACCAAGGGTGAAGAAAGGAAGAGGCTGGGGCCCTGGCGAACAGCCCTGGCCCCAAATCTGAGCCAGCTACCACTGACAAACCCCACTGTGCCATGCTTCACTGAGCTGTGCAGTCAGCAGGATCAGTCCCCCRGGCCGCCCCAGCGGGGAAATAACGTCTCCTGCTTTACAGATAGGAAACCAAGGCACAGAGAGGCTGCGAGCCTGCTCGGGAGCCACGCAGGGAGCCAACCACAGCCACGGGAGTAGTGCTTTCAAACACACATCCTCTGAAACACGCTGGTCTGTGCTTATTCTCCAAGTCTGCCAYGATGTTAAACACTCACGATGCACCTCTGGTGGGCTGTCATCTTCCCCTCTCACCCATCTACAGCAGCATCAAAAATATGCAGCAGTGGCACGGAAGTAATTTAGATCTGTTACTGTGCTCGTCAGGCTGTAGTCGGGGGGTTTCAAGCATCTGTCGTAAACCTTTGTTTGCAATAGATTATCATGTCGTCGCAAAAATTTGCTCTGGGCTGCAGGTTACAAGGCAAGATGCCCAGAAAAGAGAACACTGAGTTTTGTTGTCGTTGCTGAATTTGTTGTTTTAAACATGCATGCAGTCAAAAATCAATAGAGTTGGGCTGCTAAAAGTCAGGGGGGAAAAAATCAAAATAACTACTTTGAGATATTTAATACTAGATTTTTATCTCCTTTTTCCTCCTGCCTTACAAAAGTCATAATCCAAGTATTGGATCATTTCTATTCATTTTTGAGCCAGAAAGCCTTGCTGATTCCAGCAGGGAGTTCTGTTCAGAAATCAATGGTATGATATGGCCCGTGGCTTCAATTAAAAAAAAAAAGCTGACAAATAATTATTGGCTCATAAGTGATACTGGGAAGCAACCCAAAAATTAAACAAATAAGCAGCCATAACCAAAATGCTGAGATTTATAAACATGTCACGTTGCGAGTGTGGGAAGTTTTTATACTTAAAAAATTACATATGGATTATTATTCCATCTTTAAATTCATAAAAATATCTTCAAAAGAGCAAACTTGGGAAGTGGGATAAAAACCCATACGCACTGATCTTTTTCAGGATTATCTTTATAAGGCAAATCCTTTGTAGCCAACATAGTGCCCATCAGACAGAGAGGACATCTTTAAAAACACATGTAATCAAATGCCCTTCTCTCTGACCTGACAATATTACCAGTTCCAGAGTTCTCAGATGTTGTAAACTGACATACTCCCACCAAAGGCATCACCTGATTGTTTCTTCCTTGTACCATCTAAAGGCTCAAGTGCGAGATCTAAAAATTCAGACTGACCATTTCTACCCCCCACTACCAAGATATTTTCAATGTTTATTCTGATATTACAGATAAGGCTAGAAGCATTCCTTGTTCTTTCGATTCATCTATGCTTCCTCTTAGGATTCAGATGTCAACTGCTTATAACTTTGCCAAGCTTCAATTATTTCAGCTGGAAGTTTCCATGTTGACTGTTTGATAGAAGCTGAAAATTTTTGCAAAGTTTCAGTCAAAATATTTCAACCATTTCTAAAATCAAATCTAGGGAAAAACAATATCTGTAAGTAGCAACCTTTTCTTTGAAACAAGCTAGTGTTCAGAGCAAGGGACTGTCCTTATAACACCTTTTTGCAATCTCCATGAAAAGCCATTCAAATCTGTCTAGGGTATAAAATCCTTGGGAGGTGGGGAGGAAAATTCTCAGCTTTCAGAGACTCACAGATTTTAATCCTGGCACCTGAAGTCTTCTCTGTGCACTGGGCATGCTTCAGCGTGGGCCAGAGCAGGATTACCCTGGGCACTGCAGCTCTGAGAGGCTGAGCCCACATGAATTGAGAGCAGGGTACAAGTCTGCTAGACACCCCAAAAAAGGAGTGGGGAGACTGGCACTGATTAACAAGAAAATGGGGTAGGATGGGGCAGATGCCAGATGACCGAGACAGGGATTTGCTGGACACACAGAGTGGGACTGGGATGAAAACCTGCTCGGAAGGGCACCATTTGGCTCAGGCTAAGGAGGACTGTACACTTTATTCGGAATACTCAATTCCTGACTTGCCAACCACCATCAACAGTGACCCCATGAGCTTGGCTAATGGAGTTTGTTAGTCAAATCTAAAGTTCCTTTCCTRCTGGTGGCTCATGTTGGCATCAATAAGATATTATAAAGTAGGATGTGGCTTTTTTCAGTTTTCCTAAAACCGAAAAGCACCTTGCTCCCTTTTCCCAAGCCTAAGAAGAAACAGCATGCAATCATGTACTCAGGACTCCCTGATATGATACAGGGAAAAGAAGAGCATCATGTGCAATTTGTGTCCTATCATTTCTCAATGTTAAAGTGTTTGACGTTGCAACCCTAGCAATGAACTTTTAGGAGGTTCTGGGTGTTACCTGCTACTAACATATATTAACCGTTGCCCAAGGTACTGTGTTAACACTGTATGATTAACCCTCTATAAGGTYCCATAATATTAAAGGTGGAAAGTGGGAATCTGTGGTACAATGTGGTGCTGTACAAAGATGTTCAGACCAGCTCTGAACAAGCAYGTTTGCACAAGAGCAGCAGTCAAGTTGTGTTAGTGTTGTGGTTGACTCACTCAAATCCTTGGCCCCTGTAGGATATAATTCAATAATATGCCAGTTCTGGCTTTAAAAGTTGCTGCATGCCAATCTCTCAGCTGTGCCAGGACATCTGTTTGTGGGCTAGGCTGCAGGAGAACTCACTGACATCTGGGTTAGGAAAAGTTTATTTGGGAGGGGTGCTTTTAATCTACACCGTGTCACACTTGAGTGTGATCTCACATACAGCTGTACCAGCACAGCTGAGCGCCTGGTGCTCGGCCCAGGAAAATGGGGTGAGAAAAGCCAGGACTTCTTAAGACAGTAACTCATCTAACTAAACTCCCAGACAGGCCTTTTTCAAGAGTGAAATTTGACATTGGGTCACTGCATTCCCCTACCTTTCAAGCGGTCATTTGCACTTGCTGCCCTAGACTCTTGCCTCTGTTGACCACGACCTTTATCCTGCACTAAACACAAGGAAATACTTGGATATTGCCCATGTAGGTGCTTAAATGAGCCATCGCACTCCACGCCAGAGTGAACTCATTCCGGCGAGGGGCAGACGAGAATGAAAAAGAAAGCGCTTGCATGTGGACTTTAAAGAGCTTTGCAGCCCATCAGTCGAAGAGCACAAGGCTGATGTATGCACCAGAATGAGAGCACCTAAATGGAAAATAATCTACAATGGTAATGCTAAAACAAATGTAAAAGTAGCACGCCAAGAACAGCCAAAGCTCCTGAATATTCTGTGCTGGATTTTTATGACCTTGAAACAAYGATCTGGAGTAGCCTGTTCCCTAGTGTGCACCACAGCAGACATGTTCAAACTAGAGGATTAACACCTCACACACCTATCAACAGACCCAGGCATTAAGCAAGACGAGATAACAGCATAGGCAATCAAGAAGCACTGCATCCCAGTTCAACACAGGAGGGTTATAAACACACAAGCCTCTGAATCCAGCAGTGAAAAACTTAAGCCTGCCAAGCTGAGGATGGATTGAAGTAATGACTAATATTTCCCAGGAAAATATCTGAGAAGTAAGGAAGATAAGGGGAATAAACATCCCAGCACCTCCAGACAGAAATAGCATACTGAAGATATAACCCATCCAGTCTACTCTCTCTATCTACTGGACTTAGCAGTATTAACATGCTAATTGGCATTAGATAATAACAATGGATATGAATGAGAATTTTTCCTCCCCTCCCTGCCCACCCAATTTATTTAACAAGACTGGTTTTCCTGCCCAACCACCTTGTAGGTACAGTTCAAGCAGCAGGAATTAAATTTGGCCAGACGGCTTCTGGGGATCACACCCAGGAACTGGATATTGTCAACAGAGGAGGGTGGGTGGATGGATGGGAAGGAAGCTAGAGAGCCAACTCAAACTGATTCAACCAGAGACACTTTTTTTTAACTGCTGCATCTCACGGAGACCAGGGCAAGGAAAGAAGACCATCTCCTTGAAATATCACATAGATGTGGTCTTTGGTCTGCTAAATTGAGGTTAGAACCGAACACTTTTTCTCATGCTCCCTCTCTTGGATATACTCTCCCCTTCCCTCTTGTTCTCTACATACTGCATCTTTTTATTCCCTCTGCAAACCACCCATGCATGCCCTGTTTCTCTGTTGCTCCCTAAATGCCTCTTCCTGCCAGTGCAACACTTCTTCACCAGCGTCGTCTCCTGGGCCCAGCTCAGGGATCCAAGAGGAAAATGAACTGGATTCTACCCGAGGATGCTGTACATCAGCTATTCCGATTTCCCCGACCTGCAGGGAAGCCAAGGAAATGGTGCAGACAGTGGAGCAAAGCTCAAGTTTCATCTGGGGCTTACGTGGTTCTCAGCAGTAACCCAACAGCATGATCCAATCTTCTTAAGGCATGGGTGGGTATGAGGAGGACTGAATGCTTGCTTTGGGATCCCCCTTTTGGAGCAAACAAATACATTTGGGGTCTCCATGCTCTGAACAAGAGGCTGTGCACAGATGTTAGTGTGTGTCACTGGGCTCTCCATGCTCTCCTAACAGCCAGTCCTGATCAGGCTGCCACACACTCACTTTCTCTCTCCCTTCTACACATACGCACACACTCACACACCAGTATATATAAAATATTTCCACTCCTTTCACTTACTGGGCACTCAGTAATATTTTGAGTCCACAGGCTCATGTTGGAGCTGTCCTCAATGGTGGTGCATCGCTTCTGTTTGTTATCCCAGCCGCAATAGGGGTCTCTGGCTCCTAGGCATTCCCTGCATGTGCAAAAAGAAAAGATTAAAGCTCTTTAACACTGTCTAGCTTTAAAGACACGTATTCAAGTATAGTGCTTGTATATGACAGCTGTCAACTGCACCGAGGCTCAGCAGAAGAAACAATTTCTTCTAAGCAAAGGTTTACCTGCTTGGAAGGGGAGAACGGCTGAATAGAAGGGTGATAGGACACAAAGCAAATATCACTCATAGAAGCTATAGATTAAAAATCAGTTCACTGCTCTCCAAGGCCTAGGGAAAGAAAATGACTTTACAAATTTTAGTCAAAGAACACTTGCCATTGAGATATCTTTGTGCCCCCATGTAATCACTCAGCAGGCCAAATCTCACACAAAGCAACCTCTGTGAGTATGTTTTCTGACACTGTGTCCATCCAAAGGGGTTAGACAAGCAGAATTAGCCAATGGATCAGTCATAAAGGCTTTCTATTAGTCTTGGCCTTTGCTGGAACAATGGTTTCATTTATAATCCCAACACCAAGATGTCAGTTTGGAAAAGTCACAGCAGAACATTATTTCTAAGCTTTTGGCTGCTTTGAACACTGCTGTATTCATTTTCCTCCTGAATCCATATTTACTGGCTAAGTGTGTGTTCCCAACATGTGAGTTGCTAAAGAAAAATAACTAGGGTTACTACTGCCGCTAAACAGAGAAGGTCAGTCACAGAATTAGTTTGTACCAATAAAATTCAGCTGTATTGGTTGTTCCCATGAGTTGCTTTCAAATTGTTAATTTTCATTAAGAAAACATAACAGTACAAGCCACATCATGCATGTATTAKTGAAAGACAAAGAAGAGAGGACTAAACCTAAAAAGATTCGCAACGTTATTTTTTATTCCAATGATCCATTCTCTTCTATCACACAAAAGGCTGATAGGATCTTTCCAAAAGTCCCAAATGATTTGTAAACTGCCAGTTAGACAGCAGCAAGGGACCAAGGGGAAAAATTCAGTTCAAGAAGTTAAACAGAAGAGTAATAAAATTTATACTAAGGGTAGGTATCAGTATGATAAATGAAACATAAAAAAAAAAAAGAAAAAAGAAAAGAATCAAATGCAATGAGATGTGAACTGTTCCCTCCCAGAAATCTTTGAAATCCTATTAGCCTGTAATCAGCTGCAAATGAAAAAGCAAGTCCCTTAAGCACAGCTGAAGACACTCTATCAGTCTGTACTGACTCCACAGCGATTTGCCTCGAAGCAAAACCTAGACTGTTTTGCTGTCTGGTACCCATTGCTTTATACACACACACACACACACACACACACACACATGTATATATTTATATTTTAATTATGAGTTTTCAGTTTGCTCCTACATGGTAGCTCCTACATTCTCTCTACTAAAGATTTCACACACAGAGTTGTAAGGAACATAACTTTATCTTTCATGCTTTAGGAAGGTAGTTACAATGACTGTCTCTACTACGTTTTTCCTTCAGCTGCTTCAGCACACTCAAGGAAAAGGCAAAGATAATTTTGCCCCAGCCCCAGGCAACAGAACATCAAATATTTGCCTAGAAAAGACTCGGAATCCTCAGTCCAAGGACACAGAAGGGACACGTGCTGCTTTGCTCATTATTCTCACTAAGGACCCCCATCCTGCTGTTTTGGCAACCCACACTGCCCTCATCCACGAAGTGGGGCTGCCGCCCCATCCAGCGCTGCCTTTGCCATCCAGCAGCCCCTCAGCAAGGGCAGCACCCAGTTAATTACTGAGCAGACACTGGGGCATCTGCCCACCCTCTCCGTAATTCGGCCCTTCAGGAGGAAACTGGGTGGTTTCTAGAGAGAAAAATAAGAATGAGAGAAGCAACAGGGGGAAAAAAAAAGAAAAAAGCCCTTGCTTTTAGTTAAGAGAGCCTTTTGGCCAGGCTTTCAGGCCCTGACACCACGTACACGCTATTGTTTCCAACTGCATGAAGCCATTTCGCTGGGCACCCAGCGAGCTGAGAGAGGTCATTGGAATTCATAACAGGGAAGGCTGTTGTGAGCATCACCCTATTATGATACACATTTTCTCTGAATTTAATTTATAGGAAAACATGCGCTGCATAAATTCAGGAAATAATCTCCWTATGTTCTGTGCTGCAGCCCTTAGCCACTCCGCGGGCTGCAATATATCCCGGTTAGGCACTGACCACTTTGCTGGCGCTATCATAATGTATGTCATGTAGCTAATGTGCTGCTCTTGGCTGAGAGTGGCGAGCTACAGAACCCTAACGGTGCCCTCCGTGAATCACAGCCCGGGCCCCCGCCGCCGCCCCTGAGCCCCAGCTGACGGGCCATCAGAAGGGGCTGCAGAGCTGCCAGAAGGCCGGGATGCCGGGCGCGGGAAAAGCCCGGCGCAGCGCTTGTTGGCGGGGAGCTGCGGCCATCCCGCGCTGCGCCGTCCCCGCGCTCTGCATCCTGGGTGTAGTGAATTCCCAGCCAGCCCAGGCTCCGCTGGGTTGTCAAAACGCGCACTCTGTAATTTAACAACCATCAAAGCCCGGGACTTCTCCCCATCTGACGGCAGGCCCTCAAAACCATTTGAAATCTAAAAACAAAATAGCTATGCTGTCTGCCTCACTTCAGGATGCGGAGCCCACTCATCTGCCTCAACTCTGGTGAGAAACCTATTATATCAGCTGACAGCGATACACTTAAGGRTGAGGAGGAATGTATTTACTTACACACAATTTGCTCCATTTTTTTTCCTTTTGTAAGCAGGAAAAGCATTACAATGTGCATTACTGCAAGAGAACAACATTTCTGGCAAATACTTTAACTGAACACTTCAAAATCCACGCTAATTTATATCCTTACAATAACTTTAAAATATATATCGCTATTTATGTCATTAAAAGATAAAACCACACCAGCAAACACAYACCAAAAGACTATTTTGTATATAGTCTTTTGAATATATGTATGCAYACATGTACGCACAGATCAAAATGCTTCAGAAATATGCTGTCATTCTTAGCAGATCAGGCACCACAGTATRGAAAATGTAAAGACATCACAGCATTTCCCTGTGCTCAGAACACAAAGTAAATTGAAATGTTTATATGTAAATACCACTTCGTATTATGGTACAGCTGAAAAGTCGCACACAGGCGGTGGGACGCAAAGTCTCACAGGGCAGTATGCAAATACTGTGAAATAAGATACAAAGGAGTTTACATGCTATAATGAAATTCTGATGTTTCAAAGCCAATGGGACTTTTGCCACTGGCTCAGCAGGGCCAGATTTCATACCGTACATACAGGGAACACCACATTTAGGTCTCCTCAGTGGCAGGCTGGGCAYGCCTCAAGGAACTAACAACACACTATCGTCTCCCATCATAATTCACACAGGTAGAGGGAACCCATTATCCCAGAAGACTACCCGAGCATAGCAGGTTAACACTGGCTATATTAATGCTAACGACTTAGTTAATGAAATCCCACAAAGTGGGATGCTTGTGGAAGTGGTCTGTGCCCGCAGTTCCTCTCTGGCCATCTACTAACCTTAGCGCATTCRGTGAGGACTCGGGAGAATACCTCTTGATGGATATCTAAGAGGTTGGATTTATTATGACAGGGCATTAGTATCAATAGCGATTCACTTTAATTCATTGCCTCRTAATAAATGTCTTATCTGAGGCATAGAGGCATACACTGAAAACGCTCAACTGAAAAACAATTGCATTTGTATCTCCTATTCAAGGTATTTTTTCCTCTGGTTCCTTATTCTCACTTACCAAGGACATTTGCATGAAAATAAGATCTTACTCATAAGAGCTCACCTGCTGCCTGCTGTTTGGGAGCTGTAAGCCTCCCTGTTGTTGGCTGTTGCAATTATTTCTACAGCAGTGATCTGGGATAACACAAAGGATTAAGACTCTGCAAGTGGGGCACTATCCACAGCCCACTGAAGTCAATGGAAACTSTCACCTATGACTCAAAAGAGTTTTTCTGGGAACTTTGAAGCCTGGTGGTGTTGAGCCTTCATTAATAGCATGTACTGTAAAAAGGCTTCTGCTTCCAAGATGCTGGTTTGTCCCAAGATCCTCTTTTTTGTAATAGCCTGAATGATGTCTTCTTTCAGAATCTTCATTAAAGCTTAAACATCTGTAGTTCAAAAGTTTTTTATTCCCACTTTAATTTGTTCTAGGTCTTGATAACTTCATCTTTTGGCCATTTTTGCATGCGAGTTAAAACTTCAGACTGTGTAATAAATGGATCATCAAATCAATAGAACCAGACCCAAGAGATTAGGCTTTGACAGACCAAAGGAAAGGAAGAATTACTACAGCTTCTTCCCATTCTTACTACCAGACAGAAGACAAAATGCAATTTTGTACCGAAAGCCACAAAACTGTCATCCAGAGCATTCACACTYAAGGACTCTGCTCCCCTCATCTGCCAGGGTGTGCTTGCTCTCCCTTTTTCATTCCCTTTCTTTTCATTTACCTCTTTCTCATTCCTTTTTGATGACTAAAGGCAAACAGGAAYGGAATGACAGGATGTGATGATCTGCAGAGGCAGGGTTCCAGACCCAAAGACTGAGAAGCTCCCTTCCCAAACTGTGTTTGCTCACAAAACCCTGCCACTGTGCCAGCAGAGGGTTCAGCAGTTTTGCTGATGAGTCTGGAACCTGCAGTGAACATCACGTTCGCCAAGGAGATATGACAACTGTCATAGCACCTAGTCCTTTAAACCCCCATGGGCATCACCAGTTAGTTCGTTAGAGGCACAGAGACAGCAGCGCTATCAACTGGTGCGGTGCAAACATTTATAATCCTGATCCTGCAAGGCACTGAGCAACACTCATCTGTGCTCAGCATCTCAGGAGCATGGGCAGCACAGGACTTCACCTTGCTCTTTTGGGGAATAAGACCTCAGAATTTCACCCTGGTTTGTTGCACTCTTTGAGCAATTAACTCTGAGGGAACAGCCCTTTGCAAGCAATAAGGGGGTTTTAGCTGTGTCTGTTAGTTGCAAGCATGAGGCTGTGTTTGGCAGACAGGCATTTCCTGACAAGGTTAGCTTACTGTCCCATTGCTATCAACCTGCAGAGGGGATGAACTAAACAAATAATCATCTTAGCTTCCAGCCAACCAAATCATAATTACTGACAACTTCAATAGTCCGTGCAAGGAAGAGCGGACTTCTGTCTTCCCTAAAGCCAGGTGGCATGAAAAGAGAAGAATAAGAATCAAAAGGATGTTCACGGCTTAAGAAAATAAGATTAGAAAGGGAAAAAAAGCACCAGACCTTCAAACAATCCCTTTAATTTTGATACCTTTAAAAATTCAAAGTGCAGAGATGAGTTAGTGACCTGTACAAATCCATTATCTTTCCCCACTGAGAAGAGAAGCCAACTGGAACTGAGCTGCTTTAGTCAGACGCTGGTCAAGTAGCAGCTTCATTTCTCTGCTGGTGAATACAACATATTCTGTGCCAGATGCTACTGCCCTTTCCTCAAGATGAGTGGCCACATACTTCTTAAGCAATTAATGGGGCTATTTGTGGAGCAGGGCACTACTTGGGAAGAGCATACTACACCTCACAGGTACCCGCACCATGAGGGCTACAGTTGATGTTAATCTAGACAGACAAGGTTTGGTATTTTGGCATTTTATATTGGAGGCAAAGGCAGAGAAGCTGAAGTGTGCGTGTGTTGTGTGCGCGTGTAATTTATCACCCACACATGCTTAGCATCAGTGACTGCTGTGCTGCACATGATTTGTTTTGAATGCATAAATTAAAGCCATGGTGTAAAACGACCTCTAAAACTGAAGTCCATTTATGAGCCAAACACATGTAACTTATTTGAAAGAAACAGCACACGGACAGAGGATTTTCAGAGGCAGTTTCACCTCATTTTCCTTTCCACATCAGGGACCTTGGCTTGCTAGTTTCCACCACCTGCCCTCCCATTTTCAATATCACTTTAAYTGATTGTGGTTTACAGATTATGGCCTCGCACAATCTACACAACAAACTATTCCATTTCTTACTTTCTGACATCCCATTCCATCATCTTTTAGCAACAGTGACTTCTTTATTGGATAGGTGTTTATTTTTATTTTTAAAGCCGTGAAATAAAACAACATTGCATTTATTCAAATATGAAGATTAATGCCATCCCGAGAAAAAATCTGATTAAATCTGGATTTATGTTTACATCAGTAAAGCAGGTTATTAAAAAAAATGAGTAAGTGTTCCTCCACAAACACTATTAGAAACTCTTGTCACTGTGCCAAACAAAACTGACCTCTAATAAAAACAGAAGTACAGAGGGCCTCTGACTACCAGTGATGGGATCAGTCATCCACACGAAAACTCGGATACTATTAAAGTCCTAATGAAAGGAACAGCCAGAAGGAATTCCTGAATGCAGGGCATGTTTGTCTGGATTGTGAAGCACAACTGTTTCCTAGCCTGGGCAGGCTTTTGAGCCTTAAGAAAACATGCCCCCCAAGGCTGCCATATGGAAAGAGGCAGAGGGGACTAGACATCGTTTTGGAAAGGATGGGCAAATCAGTGCACTCAAGTGTTAYTCCCTGTTTCTGCCCTGTGTCAGTCAGTGTCTGGAGGCGGCTGTCAGATTAAGATGTGCTCTGCTCCTCTGTTTCTGCTCCGTGGTTGCAGATCTGAGACTTCTGTGTGAACATGGCAAATTCCTGTAGTCTGGTGGCGTAGGTGGATACGGGAAAAAGGGTGGTTTAGGCAAGAGAAAATCCACTGCAAGAGACACAGACAGGTGCTTTATGTAGCCTCTGCAATATGCTGATGATTTAAGAACACAAATTATGCTAAAATGGCAACTTAGGAAGGGAAAGAAAACTGCAAAGGCAGGAAACTTAGAAAGAAATGTGAGTGGTAATAAAGAAACCTGAAAACAGTCTACAGCTGTCACCCAGGCTGCACAAAGTAATCCATATTCAAGCAGGTCCTTTGTGAAAGTTGAATTTTGTTAAGCTCTGGGTAATTGTTCTCTGCTCAACAAGATATAGAGTCAACTAGACAGAGCCTTTGTAGATTAATGTGTGTTGAAAAAGGCAAATAAATATTAGACCACCTACTACACTCTGAGGATCTAACACATCCCTTGTCCAATGCAGGGCTATTTTAACATTGCATAAGGGGCAAAATGGTCCTGCCAACATATTCTCCATTGCCTTTTCCCATGTAGTTATAAAAACACCATCAAACAATGTCCATTCCACTTTTTAACAAGTGACATCACTTAAGTAAATGGATATTCTTGAAATCCAGCCCTACCCCTTTGCAGACTGGAGTGTTCCCATAGATCTATAGTACTTTGGTATTTTGACGTGTGAAAGACACTAGACAGTATAATACTATGTTTTTCTACAACCCATACAGATTTTTTGTACTTATATGTACTTAAATTTTAAACTTAAACCAACAATAACAAATTTGCTCTGGCTCCAGATACTTCCTCCTCCCCGAATAGGTAAAAYAGCACATTTCCTAATCAAAAGTTAATGATGCATCTGTAGCAATATATTCATTCACTATTAACATTGGACACGTTTGTGTTTTACACTGCAAATGCTGCCTGGAAGTTTGAGACATGAAGCAGGCCAGCCATGGCAGCAGTAAGGCTGTAGACTCTTTGTATCAGGAGCCATATCACTGAATATGACCATTGCCTAGAATACAAATCTTATGACATAATAGTAGCAAATTGCAAGAATTGACAGATGCAATGGATATCTGCCCTGGGGCTTGCTGGTAGCTTTAGTTATTAATCTTGTTTGTATAACAATAGCATCAATGTCATCCTAATATTACATATTCCAAGAAAACTACCTGCTTTCCTGTCAGTCGCCACTGTGTTGAAACTAATTTCACATAGCCCACCTAGCAGGCATCAGATGGTAATGACTTTTAGACATCATTGATCTGAGTTGGCCTAAAGCCAGCCTGCTAGAGGTAAAAGGATCCATACGCTAAACCATTGCCGATCTTGCGAGCTAAGTCATGTTGGCAGTATGCTTTAAAAACAAGGAGCAAACAAAAGCCCTCAGCACGTTCAGCCTCCCTGCTTTTTCCTCCCTCCTAGCAAATCCAAAGCCCCCCAGAACAAATTGGCAACCTAGTCATGATAGTAAGGAGACAAAAGGCAGTGAGCCCTGAAATTAGCTGATTTTGTTTGGCTTTTTCTGAAGTGACCTTCATCTGTTTCAGCAGTTGCATAACCCCGAACTCGGGCTACTGCTAAATTCCCCTTCTGCCACACCACCATTCACTTGGAGCCGTTTACATAGTTCGGAGCTAAGAGGGGGAGCCTAAAAGTGTACAGACAGCTTAAAATGAATGTAAAACATGTCATTGGTTTGAGCATTTAATAGAAATGGGAAAAACTGTAATAATTCATCTGGTTTGGGGCAGGGACCCTTTCCACTCTTTCACCCTGTGTCCTCTCTTTTTCAGTGACGCAAACACCAGCAATCTCAGCACACGCTTATTCCTCAGACTCAGCCTCTTGCTGGCTTCCCTGCTGGCCCCATATTGCATTTCTCTCCTCACTGTTATTTGTGATTCCTTCATACTTAAATGCCACCTACAAAGTACGCTATTTTCTTTCTTCCATGCCATTAAAGATAATGTCAAATAAGACGAAACTGAAAACCAATCTCTCTGGCATCTTACTGGAAACATGCCCTTGCTCACTACATTGCCGCTTACCCTTGCTGTCTTTTTTTTTCCAGTTTCAGACACACATGGCCACGTCCCTTTCCCAGACCGTTCAAATGAAGCTATTCACCTGCTATCCTGAAATCCAGGTTTCTTAGACCTGTACCATCCCCTTGAATCTTAAAGGTCCATATCCTGCAAATAGTATGGATGTGCTTAACTTTACATATATAAGCAGCTACATTAAAGAAAATGGGAGTAATTGCCTGCTACAGCAGATGCAAATGTGTTTTCAGGAYAGAGAAAATGGTATAATATTGTACTTCTATTTAAAGAACACAGATCCATTTCATCTACCAAACTTCATTCTTTCCAAGAGCTTTAGTGATCATGGTTCTGTTTGATGTCTTCATTCTCTGTCAGTGGGAGTCTTGCTATTTACTTAAATGCAACCAGAATGCCAAACCAGATGTTTAGTGATTTATTCTGATGTATTATTGGATACTGTGGATGACAAAAGATTGGGCTGAGCACTCTCCTTTCTGCCTATGAAGTCTTCCAAAGCTTTTCAGCATTATTGGTGGTACAATAATTAGCAAATTCCCTTAATTTTGGAGAGGCCATATCAGCCAAAGCAGATGGAAATTGATTATTAAGCTTTATCACAACAATTTTTGTAGTCTGTTACTTTTCCTTTTGCCTCTATTTTTAAAAGGATGTTCAATGTGCTGGATATTTTCTAAAACTCACAGGGAGAAGATTTTCAAAACAAAATTTGGGCCAGATTTTCAACAGCCTCAGCTCAGAAGAAGGGGCTGGATTTTCAAGGTCTTTGATGAACAATCTGGCTGTCAACGTCGCCTCAGCGACCTGCTGGATGCTGGGCTCCACTGAACAACAGTCTCTGCTTTGTTTCCACCCATACCTCTTTTCACATTTTCTCTCCCGTGTTTTTTCCCAACAATAGATCCTTGTTTGTCTTTTGAGGAACTATCATCATTCTGATGAAGAGGTCAGAGGATTTCCAGCCCATATTCRATTCACTCTTTCCCCAAAACTAGGAAATTTTCAGATCTCTTCCCAGACTGTATTATTTCTCCAATTAAGTTCCCCAACAGTTTCACTCCTGAAATCTGGTAATCCTGCAACTCTGGTTTTGCAATCCTAAATTCAAGTGCTTCATTCCTCTGTAACAAATCCTTTGTTTTTGCACCATATAAGGAGTAAAAAAAAGAAGAAAATAACAATACCCACCAAAGCAATCCTCCACCTAATATCTCAACCCCCTTAAAGYGTAGTGTGGACGTGCTACAGGGACCGTGCTTGGAGCTCCAGTTTTGCACTTTGGAGAGAGAAAGAGGGCGGAAAACTCCTTGCTTCTTTGCTGCAGCTGCTGACCCTTTTCTTCCAAAAACTCCCTGGAGCCATTTCAGGAGTTACTCACCTATATGTACTTAGTCGTCTGATCACTGGCCCAGAGCTATTTAGAGGTGAATTGTGTTTCTCACACAGATCTCAAGTCAGCAAACAAGAGTACTTGTCAGCTGAGTCRTTTCTGCTAGCTTTGCATTAAGCACCATGGCCGGAGGGGATGTAGGCAGAATTTAGGCCAAGTAGGAGGGCAAAAGCTCAGCATCACTCAACAGCAAACTCCCAGCAACAGGGTCAAAAAAGCAGGCGGAGYTCAAATGAGAGCGTGTCATAGCTGCACGCAAGAGGATCTGGCTCTCCCCATAGCCTCGGAAGCATCTCCATTGGCACGAGGTTGACCTGAGGMGGCACTCGCACAACCTGATGGGATACCCACACATGAGACAGCACGACAGGGAGAGGACAGGCAAGCCAAACTGTTCTCAGAACCACACTGTACATCCCAAAATTGCAGCCTGCATCATGCGAACTGCAAATTTTATGCAGAAAACTGGAGGGAGGAAGAGGAAAGAATGAATATCAACATGAAGTGCATTAAAATAAACCGCTCAGGACAGGGAGAGCAGAAAAGGTGGGTGTTCAAGACATCTTCTGGTCTCATTCCCAAACACATTTGCTTTTCCTCATTTGAATGTGTAATCAAAAAATGGCTACAAAATCACTCCAAGGCCCGCCTCAGGGTTTCTGTCTGCTCAGAGGCCCACAGCCCTGATGCTGCAAAGGGGCAACAGAAAGAGGTCACAAAGTGTTCCCTACAACAACCAGCTTCATCTTCCTACCTGTGTGATTGCAATTCCTAAAATGAATAATCTCACCCCACCCTTTGAAAAAATTACTAAACTACCCCTACGGATAGGCCCCACCTGAAAATAATGGTCTAGATGTGAAGTCCTCACTTCTCTAAAATTCAGATTCAGGATTTTGTTCAGACACATTCTAGAGATATGGTGGTGTCAGTGATAAAGCTGCAGTGCTGGCTCTCCAAATATCCCTCCCCAAAGCTCGGGGGCAACTTGAGGTAAAAATCCAAGCTCATTTGAAAATTGCAGGGAGGTTACAAAGATTTCAAAGCCATGCAAAATCCAGCAGCAAGCACAGCCAAGCTACCACCCAGCAAAGCAGCCTTCAAAACATGCTGCATGTTCAAAGGGCTTGTAGRTTTTGCTCGCATTGGACATCTTCCTAATAGTCTCCAGCGAGAGTGGGGAACGGCAGCACTGGAGYGCAACAGGAAAACACACGCACAAGGCAAGGTCCCTGCAGCCAAGTCCAGCCTGTAAATTTGGGCAGCTGACATTACAGATGTCTTCCCGTTGCCCTGTTGCTAAGACTGGCTGTTCTGAAAAGACAGATTGAGACAGGTCAGTGGGCACACACAAAACACTGCTCAGACACCCAGAAATATATTGGGTCAATGAACTACATCAAGACACGGGGCTGAGTTACTGGTCACCATTTAAGAGATTAAATTGGTGCCGTGTCAATAAACAAACAGTAAAGGAGATGGCAGAAATCCTTTTCCCTTTCCATCTCTTCCCTTCGCTGCTGCTTTTTCCTTTGTCCCATTTCTGAGCCTCGGTACCAAGCCCCAAGGTTTTAAAGCAGCAGAGCAGCAAGGATCACTGGAGGGAATCAATGCTAGGATCAATTTTCTCTCRATACATGATTGCCCATTCCAGGGAGAAGGGAGAAGGCAGGTTGAAGGCAAGAGCTCTAAGTCAGCAATCGAGAACCCACATCAGCCCCCAGGGTGTAAAAGGCTGCAAAGTTTCCTGATAACATGAGGCACAGCCAAAGAAAACAGTGTTGTGGTATTCCTGCCTGGGAGGCACAAATTCTCCATCACCTCCAAGCTTCCTGAGCTCCCATCAAAACAATTAGATTATAAAAACTGCTGAAACCACAGCTTTTCAGGGAGGCCAGTCAAGAAGTCACAGCACGACAAAAAAGTAAGCGGGGGGTGTTGTAGGGGTGGGAGCCCTTCTTCCCGTGGTGGCTGTATATTGGCATGTATTAAACATGGACACAACAATAAGCAATAAATCATAGCCCAGGAGAAGCGCCAGGTGGAATGCACCRGAGGAAATTAAAACATCCTTCTCGATACAGTTCAGTATTGAAAGAAATATAAAGGAGGCCAAGCTGACTTATCACCTACATAGCCAGGATGCTAAGGGGAAAAAGGGTTCCAACATTTGCAGCTGAAAAATTTGCAGTTGAGTAATTTCCTACAAAAAAAAAAGCTTAGCTTAAAAATTAATAATAATATCACAAATATGCTTTTGAACAAATAAATAAATAATTGCCTGCCTCGGCTTTCCTAAGTTTTCTTCTTTTTTTCCTCCTTCTTTCAAATGCACAGTCCCTCCACAAGACTCAGCCAAGGGGCAAAGGATCCATTACAATGTACACAAGTACACTATCTGGCCAGCACCCGAATTCAACAAATTCTGACCTCCCACATCACCAAATGTATGCACCCACCACGCTGCCAGGAGACCCTATCTTGTGTACTTTGGTATAGCCCCGYGGCTAGCTTAAATTGCCTAAAAGTAGCATGAAAATAGTCAATGGAGGAAGAGTCTAAGTCTCCATCCCCCAAAGAGCTGGACTGCTTCCTTGTTTCACTGAAATACGCCTCCAGAAAGTTTGTTTTAGAAAAAAACAGTGTTGGCACACAAGCTTCCCAGTAATTTCAGCCAGGACTCAGAGCCATACAATGCGTAAAACTGAGGCTGCTTGTAGCGTGCAAGGAAACCTCTTTGGAGCCGAGTTTCTGTTTTGCTGGGATAAGGTTATACTAGCAGGGGACTGTGCTGCRGCCCTCAGGTCCTAGATAGATGGTGCTCCTGTGAGGTATCCGCACCGTCTGCCCTCCAGCCACGGCTGCTTTTTCCCTGCCTGATCCTTTTTTAGGCAGTTGAGCAAAACTCCACCATTTGAGTTTCAATGGAAGTACYTACATACAAAGTACTTACGCAGGCTGAAACTGGGACACGATCTATAAATTACTGGAAAGCTGAACWCAAGATTAGGAAAGAAAGAAAAGGAAGAACTCATTTCTCTTGAAATTGGATCATATATATGTATACACACATAAATATTCTTAAACTGAAACTCTCCAGGACAGCCTGAAGAGGACAGCTGTTACGTTCTGCCTTTTTRAATCTCTGCTTTTAAGGGCTGAGGACAGGATGGCATCTTCCAGCTGTGCTTCTCTTTCTCTTACTAAACACTTCTGCGTCAGCCTGTCTGTACAAGCAACTAAACCTTTACACACTAAACACTTCTGTGTCAAACTTACAGTAATGACCAACTTATATTTTCTGAAAGGGATAATTAAGAGGTTCAGCAAAAATAGAAAGAGCTGGCATTTTTATATTTAGACAGACATGAATTTAGTACAAACTGATAGATAAACTCTACTTGTTGAAAATAAAATGATGGTGAYGTTTTCTACATCATTTTTTTTTAGCAAGAGAACAGGGACATCTTGCAGCAGGCCATGAAAGAGGGAATCCGTTTAGACGTTGCTAACAAATTCCTTCCTCTTGTCTAGCACAGAGAACATCAGTTTCGGACAAAACTCTCGTCAAGGAAAGCAAGGCAAAAGCAAGAGAGGAGAAGGAAGAATGTTTTTAAGAGATGTAAACAAGCAATTACCCACAGCAGACCCCACTACACACTCGGGGAGATTATGCGAGCATATGTCTCAATCAGTTGGTATCACACTCTTTCAGCTGCTTAAATGGGGGGATACCATTTGGATGCAAAAACCTTCTACACACATTTCTGGGTAGAAAACTGCTCCGGAGCCAAGGCTGACAATTAAGTCTTTTTTCTGACTCCCTTTAAAAGGTACAAGCAAGGCACAGAATCTATCCAGTTGTAAGAGGTGTCACACATAGTTGAGATGAGCTATTAGGTTCCAAAAGCAGTAACAAGTTGCCATGTAGACCAGCCCTGCCTCATCAGACGTTTGAGAGGTGATAACTCGGATAAGCCAGGATAGGCTGGCTGCAACCCAAACTCGGAAACCTGCAGCCATACTGCCAATAAGAACCATCAGCAAAACACATGGAGTTAATCAAAGCAACACTGAAATGTCAAGTAAAAAAAAAAAAGTAGTAAATATTGTAAGTCCTTTCATGGTAAACACACAATTAATTTCCGATGAGGATTAATTAATATTTACAAAAAAAATATTGCTCATTCTCATTGCTCCTGTCATGAATGTATCTATCAGGAGATGCACTTCCAACAGTGTCTTTTGTCTTGTAGTGATGAAAAAAAGCATTCTAAACCAAATCAGACTAGAATATGTTTCCCTGGTGCTTTTCTTTTTAGGCTGAAGTGGAATATATCAGAGCTGTAAATTTGCTTACCCTTCTGTTCTGTACATGGAGCATCTCTCCAGAGGAATTTTTAGCACTCCGTTATTTAAGCCCACAAAGAGCGACCTGTCGCTGTGGAGGATTTGGAGACTCTTGATTGCTTCCCGTTGTCCGTCAGGGAGGATCTGCATTTCCTCTAAATAACAGCTCCTCAGGCTCCTGTTAGTGGTAGAAAGGGCCTTCAAGATGGTACCATACTCTAATGGAACAAGAAACAAGGCACAAGTAAATCTTGGAGGCATTGACTTMATTTCATACCTGCCTAAAGAGTGAAATATTAATGTCATCTTTACACAGCTGCTTTAAACCTAGTTCTGGGACACTTGCTGTCCATGGTAGAGAGCGCTCCAGCTACATGGTTACAATCCTCAGMAGTTCTCAGATATTACAGAAACCGTCTGAACACATTTTAATGGGAAACCAGAAGGATGTGAACCATCTGGAGAGTGAGTACCTGGAAAAATTTCCCAGTTGGAGCACTGAGGCAGAGAAGTGTCTGGTCCCCTTACCAGTGAGTTATACAGCAAGGTGACCTGAGATAGCAGGGATCATTTCTGGTGCCCTGAGTCTATATTTCTTTTGGTTTATGGAGCAGATCGGTGTGATTTGATGCCATGACAAATGACAACAGATGCAGTGGCCCTGCTGGAAATCTCAGAGGCCTCTGTAATGACTGCATGGGTCACGGACCTAATTGATCCTCTTCCTGGAAGAAGCCGTCCTGCCAGCTTGACAAGGGGATGTTATGGCATGAGCAGTGCATACACAGAAACGTGTTGGTGCTCACAGTGCTCTTACCTAAACAATTTAAAGATCTGATAAATTGTGGGAGATTTATGCTGGGGGAAAGGGGCAACCACACCATTTTTCATGAAAACTCCAAAGAGCTCTGTCAGTTCCGATTGTTCCTGAAGCTTAATCTTTCCATCCCGATAACTTCTGTATTGGTGCCAAAGCTCAGCAATTTACAGTGGTGGGGTTGGCTGCCATGCAAAGCTTATCTTTCACTTAAGAGGTCCTTAAGTGTGGAACAAGACTGAGGCCAAGTWTGGGCTCGGTTTGTCTCAGGACTGGGTTTGTGTTCAGGGCTGCCTCTGGGCAGGGCTGTCTCTGTTGAAGCATTTGACTGGTTTAAATGTTTCAGGTCCAGCAGAGCTTACTCTTCAGTCATCACTAACCACGGCCAGAATGCAAACGCCAATAAGGAGGTAAGGTTACCGCAGTGGACCTTTCTACACAAATGATACGAGGCAGAAAGTATCCCAGCTTTCTCTCAGGCTTTGTAGCTGGGACTCCTCACTTAAAATATCAAGATATCAAAATGGCAGAACCATGTTGTATTTCCATTTAAGTCCAATCTTCTCATCATAATCAATGTCCATGGAGGCTCCCACAGTGGGAATGTTACTAGAACACATCCAAGATGATCACTTTTGAAGTAAGTGGTGGTAAAAGTTAGATAAATTATGACACAGTCCTGGAAGGTGGTAACATGAGAATGAGGCAATGACTCTGCATTAAGATGTGAGATTAAACTAACACTTACGGAGGCAATCCATCTCATTCTAAAGTCAAAGCTTCTGCAATAGAGGATAACAACATTATACCCATGAGGCTGGCCATATGCTCTGATTAATCAAACTATTTAATTTAACCTCTATCATTAGTATGAATATGGGCTAAGACAACCATTTATAACACTTTGWCCTTCTTCAGCATCTTTCATTTATCCAAGATATCTGTGCTTTTCAGAAGAGGCAATATGTCCTGCTAATTAGAAGATGGCAGTAGAAATCAAGAGACTAAATCATATACTTAATTCTACCACTGGCTCGCTATGCTACCACAAAAAAACACTTGCCTCAGCTTCCCCATCTGCATTACATTTCAGTGCATGCCCATTCCCGAAAGCACCAGGAGTCATACACCAGTAGGCACACAGAAGTGCAAAGAAAGAAATAATTAAAACCTTGGGCAAGCCTGGAGGTTAAATATTATTATTGCTTATTTAGAGRTGAGTACGCCATAGCGCAGAGAGGCGACTTACGTGCACAAAACCACGGAGTGTTTCAGCAACCTTTGCTCTTCCCCACTGTTATTARCCTGATTAGTTGAAACATGTTTTTATAAAAGGGAGAAAAATGTTATTGTTGTTTTTAAACACAATGTAGATTTATGGTCTGCTCACTTGGGGCTCTGCCTCAAGTCCTCCATCCTGCTTTTAATTTACTCAGGCAAACTAATTTCCATGCAGTTTTGTGCCAAAATGATATTGAATGACAACTGTGTAATGATGTCACGACCGGGCTACTAGGGCTGCTAGGTCTACAAGCAAGTGGAGGGAACTTTCTTAAGCCCTGATGCTCTTACCTGTCCCAATATACATCACGTGGTAGAGAGTATCCTTCCCCTGAACAATATCAACCACCAGTTTGGAAAATCGAATGCTGTCCTGAGTCACATACGGATCTACAGTCACCGGCTGCACGACATCGTTCATCAGGAACAAGCGCTGCGCATCCTGCAGAACTCTCTCCGTCAGGTTCTCGTTAGGGCTGTCATCACTCAGTGTCCCACACTAAACATGGAAGATTGAACTTCAGCACCTGCATTTTCTCCCCACTCCAGCAGCCCAAGACCAAACCCTGAAATTCTTCTGGAAACCCATGTCCTGTTGATTTCCTGMGGAGGTGGGTCTGGGTGGGGGTCACAGGATTAGGCCCTTAGCCTGATCTTAGGTCCTTAGCCTAGCTTTGGCCTGTAGCCCACTCTTTATAAATGTTTCTCCCAGMTAGTCCACTGACCAGTGATGTGGTGTTTCATTCCCTTGTGATACCCTGGAGCCAGCACACCAGAAGGGCAAAAGGCATTAACAAACCAAGGAGGAAAGGAAAGAATTAAAGCTAGCTGTAGAATGATGTAAAGCTAGCATTGGAAAGAAAGTTTTTGTGGTAATCCTTGAAGCATTTCAAATGATTTTCAGACTCTACCTGGCACCTCAGTCTGTACAATCCATGAAAACTGGAGGTTAAAAAAACTGAAAAACGGGTTGGTTTTGCATCGAAGAACCCAACTCACCACACTGCTTTTCTCTTATGTGCTCCCTTTTGAACAGACCCCTCTGGCTTCATCTTAAGCAAGGCAGGTTAGCCACTAGCTCCCCCCTTCCCACACACAGCTCTTCTATCCTCACAGCAAATAGCAGGTCAACCAGTGTCCATCCAAYCTCCAGCACCAAGGGGTGCACTGAGATAGGAGTCAATGCCCTTGGCCGTCCAGAATAGGGGGGAAGAAGAGAGCTCATTTTCTGTCTTTTAAACAGCAGCGTAAGTCCTACCAGATGGATAATGCATTTTAAGGCCTGAGTTTCTACCTCACACTAATCTCTAGAATCCAGCATTTTCAAAAGCCAGTGCAAGATTATACTCTCCATACAGTTTTGTGGTCCATGATGGTAGCCAGGGCTGGATCTTCACTCTTCCCCACAATGCCATGTGTGGTGGGCAGAAGGTTTGTTACTCCAGAAGACAGTTGGGTGACTGATTATTTATCCTATCCAAGGCTATGGGAGTCCGTGGTACAACTAGAATTCCTGCCATATTCAGTCCATAGGCAACTTTGCTTCTCACTAATCATAGAATCATAGAATAGTTTGGGTTGGAAGGGACCTTTAAAGGTCATTTAGTCCAACTCCCGCTGCCGTGGGCAGGGACATCTTCAACTAGATCAGGTTGCTCACAGCCCCGTCCGGTTGAATGTTTCCAGGGATGGGGCACCTACCACCTCTCTGGACAACCTGTGCCAGTGTTTCACCACCCTCATCGTAAAAAATTTCTTCCTTATACCTAGTCTGAATCTACCCTCTTTTAGTTTAAAACCATTCCCCCTTGTCCTATCGCAACAGGTCCTGCTAAAAAGTCTGTCCCCATCTTTCTTATAAGCCCCCTTTAAGTATCAAAAGGCCACAATAGGGTCTCCCTGGAGCCCTCTCTTCTCCTGGCTGAACAACCTCACCTCTCTCAGCCTTTCTTCATAGGAGAGGYGTTCCATCACCCTGATCATTTTTGTGGCCCTCCTCTGAACCCACTCTGACAGGTCCATGTCTTTCTTGTGCTGAGGGCTCCAGAGCTGGATGCAGTACTGCAGGTGGGGTCTCACCAGAGCAGAGTAGAGGGACAGAACCACCTCCCTCGACCTGCTGGCCACGCTTCTTTTTATGCAGCTCAGGATATGGTTGGCTTTCTGGACTGTGAGCACACATTGTYGGCTCATGTCTAGCTTTTCATCTACCAGTACCCCTAAGTCCTTCTCCACAGGGCTGCTCTCAATCCCTTCATCCCCCAGCCTGTATTGATACCGGGGATTGCCCTGACCCAGGTGCAGGACCCTGCACTTGGCCTTGTTGAACCTCATGAGGTTCACACAGGCCCACTTCTCGAGCTTGTCCAGGTCCCTCKGGATGGCATCCCGTCTCTCAGATGTGTCAACTGCACCACTCAGCTTGGTGTTGTCTGCAAACTTGCTGAGGGTGCGCTCAATCCCACTGTCTATGTCCTTGAAGAAGATATTGAACAGTTCTGGTCCCAATACCATCCAACCAATTCCTCATCCACTGGACAGTCCGCCCATCAAATCCATATCTCTCCAAGTTAGAGAGAAGGATGTTGTGAGGGACCGTGTCAAAGGCCTTACAGAAGTCCAGATAGATCACATCACTATGTGATGCTCACACCTGAGTAATTTCACTAGAAAAAACCCACAAATTTCTTTCCTTCATTTTGGGTCCAGGTGTTTGGGCTTCCCTTGGAAGAGAAGTTAGTATACTGTGAATTAGGATGTTGATTTACAGCACTCCAGCTACAGTGCACAAATTTCCCATGTGCATACTCTCAATATGCATCAAAGCAACTCTTTGCAGTGTGGCTGCCTTTCCAAGGTGCACCATGTAGAGCTTCTCTTATGATGTGCTAAAATGAGTTGACAGGAATTTAGCTCACATTTACACCATAAATATAGATCCTAACAGCTGGTGTACTAAGCCCTACAATATTTTGGAGCTTGTGTGAACTAGGTGAACAGGGTGATACTAATTCCCATGACCTATGAACATGGCCACTTTTTTATCAAGTTTAGCATCCTCTTGAGTAGCCAGACTAAGGAAACATCAGTGGTTTTTTGATGTGTCCTTAGGTGGGTTTTAATGTTTTTTCTATTGCAGTGGTCTTTTTAATTTCATGACTGCCTCATCCCAAGTTCTAAAGAGTTTTTAGATGTCTCTCTTCTGCTGTCTCCTGTACTCCTGGTTTACACAAGTGTCTTGCTTTGGATGCTTTTCTCCCCACTGTCTTTCCTTTCTAGAGCATCACTGAAGGAGAAGTCCCAGTGGCAGGAATGTCATTGTTGGTTTTGTTTTCTGTTCTCATCAAGTCACAGATAATCCTTTTGGTCTATTGGCAGCCTGTGTGCTGACACAGCATCCCTCTGGTTTGGTTTTATTTTCTTTTGTTCTCATTTCCTGATTATCTGCACTGTCCTGATCCTCCATATCCTTCAGTATTTCTCCTTCCTCTCTGCAAGAAAAAAAAAATCTGGCATCCTTCCCTCATCTTCCTTTGTGAACACCAAGGCAAAAAAATTAATTTTTTTTGCAATATCTGCCTCTTCTGACGCTAAATTACCCTTGCCATCTCCTAAAGGCCCTTCACTGACCTCTTGTTCCTCCTGTACTTGAAAAACATCTTAATCTCTTCTTGCAATCTTCCTTTTGTCCACCACATACCTTCTTTTCCTTTCCTTATTTTCSTCTGACTCTTTTCTTTCATCTTGCTGCTGCAATCTTTGCACTCCACATTTTATCTGATACTTTTCACTACATGGAAATGCTTTCCAAAGTCCTTTTCTATTCMTCCTGAGTTAGCCCAGCAAGGGACAGAAAGTCCTTGATTCTCATTTAACCTTAATATTCCCTTTAAACTCAAAAAAAAAAAAAAAAAAAAGCCTGGCCATGTTTGTCATGGATAGGCCTTCAACGAAGCTTTGTTTCTTGGTTTTGAGTGCACCAAGCTGACGGGGTGATCGAGAGCCCAATCCTGTCCCACCTCGTACAGGCAGAAGCCCTCGCTCAGGTGCCATGAGGCAATTCAGGGGGAGAAATCAGGTTCCCCAGCAGGAACCCAAGCGCATCTCTGCCTGCAGCGTGGGCCTGCCTCCCATCTGCTCTTGCTGTGATTTCAGGCAACTGCAGAGTCCTTTTTGGAAGGTCCTTGACATCACCAGCTTGAAAGCAGATGGCATTTACAGGCAGCCTCAGCACCTTTGCCATAATAAAGGAGAGCCAGATTCACACAATCGGGCTCAAAGGATTCACCATGGGGAAGCGAGGACAGAAAGACAAGTCCATCCTCCCTAGGATTCCCAGATGGGAAGGGACTGAGCTGTAAAATGGGCTCATGCTTCAGAAAACTCAGGTTTGCTGGGGCTGTCACACACATACTCTGCACTGCACTGACTGAATCTGGGTATAAAGCGGCTGAAGTTGTTCTATAATTTTCAAATTGGCCTTAACTCATAATCCTGGAAAACTGCTCATTCATAAAAAAAAAGATTTTTTAAGATGAGAAGGAACCACTGTGACCATCCTCATGTGTCCTCTTCCACCAGTTACTGCTGCAATGTGTCCATAATTTCTGGCTGAGCTACTGTGTCTCAGAAAGACATCCATCTTGCACTGAAATACTGGTAGCCTTAGGGGCTCTATCAAGTGATGGAAAACTCATCACATCCTTACACAGTCACAGTGGTTAATTACCTTTCTTGTTTAAAAATATAGGTTGTYTCCATTCTAGTTTGACTTTGTCCAGCTTCAGCTTTCAATCCTTCCTAGTTTCGGTGGGGACGTGTCTCTATGTCCCCTTGTGAGGATCACACTCTCGGAGTTTGTGTAGTGATGAATGTAACAGAGATTTAAATTATCCATTATTATAAAAAATCTGAACATTCTTCTTATCGGTAAAACCATTCAATTTTTGCCATGAATCCCGTTRTCTCAATAACATGTGGCAAGGAGTTCCACAGACTAAAGCACTCATAAATGTGGAGAAATACACTTTATCTGCACCATGGGTCTACCTGGAAAAATGAGCCACACACARATCAACCCACTGGAGTGACAGAATGTAAAAGGGACTGGAGTAAAATGAAGAGCAGTAGCAGTACCTGGAAATTAGGGATGGGGTTTAACGTTGGCAGCCAGGCTGATCTTGGGTTTTCTTGGTAACGGAAAGGGCCATTAAATGCCTGAGTAATGGCACTCAGATTGAAGGCACACACTGCTGAGGCAGCTATGCTGTTTCTGGAAAAGGGAAAAAAAAAATCAATTTAATCATTAGAACATTGACATTTTCATCATAACAAACATCAAACTCCACTCAAATAAAATACATGTAAATTGCTAGGTAGATGTACAGTGATACCAATATCACAGGGAGTAAAAATAAATAAATAAATTGTAAAATGCAGATGAATTGCATGACAATTTTGAGAATGACTTTTAAGCTTGGTTTTAAACTGTCTGTGATTTAAGGGCCATGGAAGCTGTTCTGACAAGAAAGGTGAATACAGTTTAATTTGCATTTATTTGTGTCTGGTTTTATTTTTATTTTTTTAAGAACCCATCTATCTTTATTGATTACAAACAACCTAATTTTTAATCTCTTGGTGCTTCTCAAGGTGAAATTCTCTTTCTACAGGCTCCTGAAATCTTCAGCTATAAAATAGATGCCCTAATATTTTGTATATATGTATATATAAATAAAATACACACATGCATGCACATGCATGCAAGGGAAGGGCAAGGGTGACAGTGCAAACCAGGCTGGTTGTTACAGCAGCTCAGCACGCAAAAAGGTCTTGCTGATACGTGAAAGCCTCTGTTTTCAATGATCACAGTTCACTTCTTTGTGTTCCCAGCTAGGAATAGCATCTGTCTCGGGCAGGCTGTTCAGCAYGCCCGCACCAGCCAGGGGAGGCATGGCTAGGGAAATGCCACTGTGGGAAGGACTCTTTGGAATTTGTTTTAGGGATGCTCTGCTGCCCAGTCAGACTCGCACACAGATCAGTCGGTCTTTGGTGTCCCATTTCAGTCACAGAGAACCCATTTTTGCAAGGTCCTGAGCAGGCTCAGCTCCTTTTGCCTCAAGAGGGTTGGAGGGGCACCTCCCAGATGGTGAGGGCACCTCAGGGAAGCCAGCCCAAAGAGGGACGTTTGCTAAGTGCTAACCTGAAATTCAAACCTGCTCCCAGTTCTCCCCTTCCCCCCTGCTTCTTTTTTTAAAGGAAAAGAAAAAAGTTTAGAGAAAAAGATATCAGAATAAAACTAAAAATAGSGCTAGCCAAGAGACTGACTCGTCACGGTGCCTTTTAAATAACCCAAGCCCTTCTGTATGTATCTTTCTGCTAATTAAAGCAATTTGAATTCTCTGAAAAGAACATTTTTTTTTTAACTAAACCAATAATTACACTCTCTCGCACAAAAAAAGCCTTGCTCCACAATCCCAGGCTGGAAAGCAGAAGAACTGATTCTTTCACAGCATATTTCTTCCGAGCAATATAACATCAGGAAGAACTTCTTGCTTTGCCTTCCCATTCTCTCCTCCTGCCCCTGCCCCTTCCATCCCCCGAGTGATGGAGTAGCTCACTTTGAACATGTCAAAGCAACGCCGGGCGAACCTTTCTCCACTTTTGTCTGAGCACCGCTGACGCAGTGCATGCTCACAGACTGCAGCTCTTAAGACAAAGCTAATGATGGATGACAAGTAAATGCCTTGAAGCACACATGGAAAAAAAAAAAAAGAGAATGAGRAAGAAAATGAAAAAGGAAAAGAAAGAATAACACCCTGCTAGTCTAACAAAAACACTTTTTTTWWAAAAAAAGAAAGGATATTTTTAGGGCCCTGCTAAGGACTCCACAGTTTAGCCCTTTCCCATTGCTAGAGGAGAGAAAGGAAAGAGGTTTTCCATGAATCTGTGGCCAGTTTTCCTTTCCATTTGTGGCCTGGCGTATTTCCCATCCCTCCCTATGAAAAGTTTCATCCCAGTCTCAAGCCAGTGATATCAACTTGTGCAGCTGCCCCTGTGTTGTCCTGGTGTGAAGAGCAACCTCCTTTATTCCCACCTCCTACTTCCTGTGATTAACTAGGTGGTTCAGAGAATGGATTAAGTTCAAGGAGGTTGTAATATTGTCTCCATTACCTCCCAGAAAAATTTTAATAAAAACTTCTTAAATATTTCATCAGGAGCTTCCCCAAAAAGCTCACTTTCCCACTGATTCAGCTGGGTATAACATAACATGAAGCAATAAATCTATATGTGGGTGTTACCACAACCACTAATACCCCTTTGTTCTAAGATGACCCTAAATGCAATAAACATGATCCTTCCAAAACAAAAATACCTTTAAACAAAAAGAACCTTAGTTTTGTGTTGCATCGGTATTCTGTTATAAAGAAACTCAGACTGGAGCATACATCAACCCTCTTTGGTATGCAGAGCTCATGCAGTATGATATAAGTCCCAGTGGAAGTTAAAAGAATAATTACCATTATTTCTCTAGTTGGATGACAAATTGGAACATTTTCTCTTTGAACTCTCAAAAGAACGTCATGCTGTAGACCCAAAACGCTACTTGATCTAACTTCAGCTATTATCAATAACTCATTTCTTCAATTACACAAATGTTACATATTATATTGTCCTCCGAAGATACACGAGAGAGAGAACGTACACCCGTAATGTATGAAGAGTGACTTAAGTGTAACCCAGAGGAGATGGGTAACACTCATCATGTCTGACGTTAAACCTGGGAGACAGAAACAGCAGACGAGAACTCTCCCAACCGGAGGTAGCCTATGTCTCCCCCCTTATATTCCAAAAACTATACCAATTTGATAAATATAATACAGTTATTAATAATTTTCCCATTTCCAACTTCTGTTCTTGGCTGGATGAATGGACAAATGGATAGATAAAACATTATCACTACGGGCATAGAAGTCGTCTCTGATTGCAAAAAAAAAAAAAAAAGAGTCACCTCAAATGCCCAAAGCAGTAGCCAGGCTTCTTTTTAATGTTCAGGAAGTTTGGCTAACATTCTTTAAATGTTTTTAGAGAAAGACTCATGCTYCTTTCAATCCCAGGACAGATTTTCCCCAAAGTCTACAGTCAAGTTGCAGTGCTCAGTCATGTTTATTTTTTCTAGTTGCTTCTCCACTGGCTCACTTCTGGCTGACATTGGCAACGGTAGTGCAGAAACAAACCATGGAAGATGGATGAGGGTGGCCAAACACTCACCTACTTCATGGCATTTACAGAGCGGGAATAACATTCGGGCTCTGTTAACTCTCATAGTGAAACTCCCAACAGTGCTTTAGCTCAAGAAGTTGGGGCTGATGCTTTGTGACTTCAAGGGACGAAGTTCAAGCCCTGTCATACCAGCAAGTGACACATTAAAATAGGAAGGCCTGTAGTTCAGTGGGGCCTCACTTCTTTGGTTTGCTGTGGGCTTCTTGGGACCAGACCCTTATTCATATTGAACAGTACTCCATCGCACACAAAAACCCCAAAGAAGTTGGCTACTCAGCATGAGAAGGCACTTTGTGTGTTTGTCATGTGGAGTAACTAACTCAGATTTTCATTCTCTAGTTTACACATCAGGATAACACCCCCCTGGAGAACATGTATTATTGAAACTCAATACCACTCAGACTGGTTATAGCTTGAAACTTATCATCCTAGCCTTGGGCTTCAGAGAAAAAGTTATCTGAGTTTTCCTGACTTAAAAATATACATTATGAGTTTTTAATATATTTTTTAATTAACTCCCCTTCTCCTTTCTGCTTTCACAGCTACACGAAATCATTCCAATTACAAGTTTTTTCAATATCAAGCCAAGAAGAGGTTATTACGAAGTTTCAGAAGTCATGCCTTCCCCTTGGGAGTTCCAACACTTTCGATTTGTGGACCTGAAACAGTCTGTAGCTGAGGTACAATCCCCCTTGGAAATGTCAAATGCTGTGTAGCCCACATGACCTTGCTTCTATAAAGTCTTGTTCGACAGCAATTTATGTTGATTTCAGTCTAGGCTGTTGTGATCCCATCTGCCTCGTTCTCCTCCTTCCAGTCCTTCTCTCCCAAGCATATGTACCTGTCCATCTCACGGGCCAACCGCAATGTTCACACAATTGTGTCAGATCATCCAGGCAGTTAACCTGGCTGAAAATTAGTTACGTTTTTCTGTTGGGTCATTTTTAGACCAGCTCTCTGAACTACACAAGTAGCATTGCCACTACAAAAAGTTAGAAGTCTGCCACAGCCCAGGTTTATATCAAATTAAGTTATCCTAGAACTGCACAGTCACCTTTTATGGACTCCAGGAATCTATGAACTATGGATTAAAAACATTGTCCTAAAGGGTATGTTGTCATGATGGATAAAACAGACCTATCTATTCCTTCACATTAACCAAAGGATCTTTCAAAAATGAATCCTCAGACAGTCTAAGAAATCAGGACATTGTCAGTCTCAGACTGCTGGGGATAGAAGGGCAGTAAAACCAGTGCAACTTACACATTAGTAGTGAAGACACCATAGATCAGATCTTGCTCAGGAAGATAGAAGGTGCTTTGCAATTCATTATAATAGAAAGGGATTTCTCCAGCACGGGAGCAGTTCAGCCTGGCCTTCATGAAAGTTGTCCATGTGTCCTCCAGCAAAAATCTCCCTCCAATATCATTTTTGCAAACCCTTGCCACACGAGAATACACTGTTTTCCCACAGTCATGTTCTACTGCATTCTCACGGAAGAAGAAATAGGTGAACAAACCGATGTCATAGGCAGCAATAAAGTTAGGCTCTGAAAAACAAACATTTGAAGAGATTTATACAGGTCAGAAATCAATCCGTGCTCACTGACTTGCTCAATGCATTGCGCCACCAGCTCCCTTTACGCAGGCTGTCAAAGCTGGGACCACAGGGAGTTTGGAGTCAGCAGAGGACATAAAAACAGTAGATGGGAATAATGATATATGGGGGTACAGCTCTAGTACCATTTTTCAGATCTTGGAAAGACCCTATTGTTTCCCCCCTTTTTGGCAAAGCTGCTACTGATTTCAGTGAAAGCAGAGTTCAACACTTTGCATATGCATGACTATTCTCTGTACCAATACTCATTTTACAACATAAAGACTTCCCATTGGGTTCCTTCACCTATTCACTTCTGAAGTGCACCTTATGATGTGTTAAATATGCTGTGTGCATCCGCCCGATTCCCCAGACTGCTGCACTGAAACATTCAACCTACTCTCCCAGTGCAATCACATCTGGCTTTTATCATAAAGCCTTTCCAGTTTCTAGGCACAAAAGATTATCTTATGTCCGTAAAACAAAACCATGCCACAGACTGACAGTATTAAAGCCAGTTCTTCTTAATTCTTTTTCTCCTAGAATTATTGTTATTATTTTCACAAGAATTGAAAAGAACCTGGAATTGGTTTTGTAGTGAATATTTTAATTGGGTATTTAACAAAGCCTTAAAGTGTATAGTCTTTGATCCCAAAAGTTTCTTTGGTAAAGGGAAAACGTTGGCCAATGAATAATATTTGGCTAAACAAAAAAACCCCTGTTGGTTTTATAGGGTGCTTTTACAATGTTCATTTCTGAGAAATGCTCAAAGGAGGAAGAAAAAAGGAAAGTACAGAATTCCTTTAATGCTGCAGCCCAGGAGTGAAAGAACAGAGTCGTGGTGGAGGGAGAGGAAGGCAGTGTGATGCTGCTGCAAGGCAGGTTTGGGAGGCAGACGATGGTACAGAGGGTCTCCCATCAAACTTTGTCCTTCAAACAAACAGTGAACCCTAAAGGGATTGTTGTGATCACCAATCTGACCTTCTGTATAACACAAATCAGAGAATTTCACCCTGTAATTCCACCATCGGATCCTGTAACTAACAGGTGAATTAGACCACATCTTTTGAAGGAGATCTGATCTTACTGGACAATGTCCCATGGCTTTACATCCATTGCTTTCCTCAGTGACTTGTTCAAATGACTAAAGACTGCCCCAGCTGCAACCTGTACTTCTTTCTCCATTTGACATTATCTGGTTTCAGCTTCCAATCACAGGCTCTTGTCATGACTTGTCTGCTAGATTAAAGAACTTTATCCTGCCAGAAATCTTCTCTTGATGTAAGTACTTCCATATCATGAACAAAACACCTTTTATCTCCTTTTCAGGAAGATAAATAAATTGAGCTCCTTAAGTCTCTCACTGTGAGGCAGGCTTTCCAAGCTTCAAATCACTCCATGGCTCTTCTCTGAATCATCTTCAAGTTTTCTGTTTCTTGTTGAAAAGTGGCTAGAACAGGATGAAATTACTTCAGTGTCACCAACACTGCGCAAGGTTGTAAATCCAAGAGTCACGTTAGTTTTTCCAATCACAGACTAGAAACTCAGTTTCTGTTTGTCTTTTCTTAAACTCCCCTGTTCCAATGTGATTTCCTTCTGAATTTTTCATTCACGCGCAGACAAGAGGCACATATTTCTAATGAGTATATATGGGTTATGCTGCTTCTTGGTCCTAATTCACAGTCTTGCCTGATGACATCCTTCTCCTACAACTCTAGATCTCCATACTGACTTCAGTATGCCTGCAGAAGCCTAGTTCAGTCTCATTAAGCTCCTGAGAGTGCACAGTCCCATTGCTCATATCTTTGATTGAAAGGTCCTGAAATCCAATGGAAAGATTCTGAATATCTTGTCAACTTACCTGGGTCAAAGGAGAGAGGGGGAATATTGGGGTCTCCATCACTACAGTCTGCTCAGACAAGATGTGCTTTGCCCCAGTTGGAAGGTGTGGACTCAGTGCTGGAATTACTGGTTGAAATTCTATAGCTTGCTTGATGCAGGGTATTATCACACTGGGGTAACAGCTGCTTTTAATAACTATAAATCCACAACAACATGGAACATAACTCACTGTGAAATTTCTCATTTTTGGACCGATCTTGCACTGAAACCAACCATCTTCAGCTGAGTCAGTGGAAGTAGAGGGTGCTTAACACTGTGCAGAACTGGGTCAACAATATGATGCTTTAAGTTTGTTTTGATCTTCAAATCTTTCAGTGGTTTTCTTGTTAAAAGGATGTATTCGGTTATCTCACAAGACAGAGACCCATGTTATATACGTTAAATAGCCTGTAAGACCCACTTTCCATATTCTAAATCAACTTCTCTGAAATACTTCCAGGCTATTTTTAAACATCTTCTAAGCTGCATCAATTATTGAACCGGAAGCCCTTCCCCGTCGTAACTCTGGATCCCAATATGAAAACAGAGGAAAAGATTTACAAGCCTGCCAAGTTGACTTTAATACACCTCTTGCTCAKATATGACCCACATGACTTTACCATTGAGCCATTTGGAGTTGTATTGTGCTGTCCTAAGTGGGGGAACATTTCCAAGGCTGCGGTAAATAGCAGGATCCCGTCCAGAGAAATCAATTACAGTCGCAGCATAGAGTTCTCCTCGTGATGTAATCACAGCTGTTGAGTTATGCCGGGGGTCGTATGGGCACCGAGCCACTCCATTAATTCTGTCAATGATTTTGCTAAGATTTCCTACCTGTGTTTAAAAGGAGAGAGGAGAGAATTTAAAGAGCATCTGGCTTTTGTACTGGTATAGAGAATTCAGTTTGCCCATKAATATCCACAAGCAAAACCTGATTTTAAGAAAACAGGCAGCTCTAAGAAAGTAATGCCAACAATGACTGTAAATTGATCTTTACATCCATTGTTTGCCAACGTAAGAAGTTGTGTCTGAGCCTCACTGATCCTGTTGCTTTAAAAAGGGTAATTCCCCTGCCAATAAAGCCTGTAGGCCCCAACCCACTTGGTGTAATCAGGTGCTCCTGTTGCTAGCACCCATTTCTAATCTTCCACAGACACCTCCTGAATGTATACTGGCATTAAAAAATATAAAAATAAACATTGCTCTGTACCTGCTCCTGCCTCCCTTGAGTCCAAAGGGAGTTTCACCGTTTATTTTAAGGAAACATTTAAATATTCAGCTCAGGAGGTGCTCACAGCTAAGCCTGTCTATATTCCTCATTTTCAGCGGCATACCCAAGGTTCACATGAGCAGCACTTCGTCCAGATCCAGCTCACCCACAACACGAGTCTTCTGCTTCCCACCTGCAGGTACACCCACTGCCCCAAAGCAGCCCAAAGGGGCCCAAAGAACAAACCCAAAACTATTTCAGATCAGCTACATTTGGAACATATTCTCTGCAGCCATGTTGCCCTGCCAAATGACCGGCCTTCCCCAGAGCACATATCCAGCCCTCTCCATCACTGCAAAAGAGGCAAAACAGACCTGTCGACTGGAACACACCGGCGAAAAGGCATTGGTACCACAGGTAAAAACCTTCTTGCCATAAACAATCAGCACACGGACATAGTTTTGGCACTCTTCCTATAGGGACACAAGACAGAAACAAAGGATTTTTGAAAAGAACACTGTGGGGTTATTTATTACATTAAAAAAATTACCTGTATTGCAGCTGGAACACACCTTCCTAACTCAGACTGAGGTTTGTTGCATCAAGCAGTGCACAGCTGTAAGGAGCTAGCGGTCTAAGTGAGCAAGCCCAATTTGCTGGCTATTTCTCTAATAATAGCCCTGCACAGTCCCTGGATAGGATGTTATCCATCAGGTTGACTCTGTATTAGCTACACGAGTGCCTCTTTCTGTGCTCTGCTTAGATTGTAGGAGGAATCCCCCTCCTTTTCATGATGATACTTCTGACCTATTTTACCCAGTAATGCTGCAGCTTAGAAAACGTTACCCAGACACAAACTCCAGTGAAGGACAGTGGGTCCATCTGCACTATAATTTACACCAATGGCAGCAGGAAAATAGCAGGAACTTCTCTTTAATAGGCCAGGCTGGTCAGGAGAATCTCGTGCTTGAACAGATTGTTATTTCCTGCCTCCCACAAGGATTGTGTGCGCAGGATTGTCCATGGTAGAAGGAGTTTCTCTTTCAGGCTAGGCCAGTGAGAAATAGAAAATCTCCTCTTCAACTGCATGACCATCTGCTGGTACAAATAGGCAACTCSCTCCACATGCCAGTCCCTAAAGGTGTGGGGCTTCAGTCATCCCACGCTGGGGTAAGGCTGGCTGTACTTGGCTTCTTTTTTTTTTTTTCTTTCAGAAAATCTTCATGTTGTTGGGGAGAGCCACAGTCTCTCTTTTTCCCCACAGCCTCATACCCAGAGACCTGTGGACTGCAGATCAGGCTACCTGAGCATCTTTGGGGAGTTAAGCCATGGCGGAGGAAGAGGCCACATAGGGCAGGGACTTTTCAACGTGACACACAGGGAATGGGAGGTGCGAGATTAGCGTGCAGCTCCCACAAGCAGTGCAAAAGGGTCAAGAGCCGCCTGCCCCAAGGTTCATCCGAACAGCCCTGATGAGCCTGGCACCAGCCTGCCTGCCCTGGGGCCACATCAGGGAAAAGGATATGAGCAACGGCTCCAGGCGAAGAAAGTCTATTATATTCTGCTGTAAACAGAAAAGGAAAATTATTAAAAAATAACGACCTCAGCTGGGTTATCCTGGCTGCTTTGCTTTTCTCCCTCCAATAGATCATAATTTGCCACTAAGCTGAGCCCACAGCTGCAGACACCGCTTCTCCTTCTGTAAGCAGCACTCACTCTGCGAGCTTCCCTGTCTCACAGCGCTCCACGCTGTTGATCATTTCCCTGAAGACTTCATTTGCAAGATTCAGCAGTGTAAAAACACTCCCTATCATCTGGAAAGGAAGAGGCTTGCTTAGCTGGATTACGTGCTATCTATTTCCTTTCATTTGCTGTATGGAAATCAACTCATTGAAGGATGGCATTTAGTGAAAACCCACCAGCATTAACCACAGAYGAGCGACTGCATGGGCATGACACATGGGGCTAGCTTTTGGATGGAGAAGATCAGAGGGACTGCACTCCAGAGCCAGCCCAGGAGCACTCACCCAGCCCGGGCAGAGGCTACAGAGTACCATGGAGCAGGTGCTGCCAGTCTTGAGTCTCAGCAGGGGTATCAGGGATCAGATACATAATGCCTGGCACCCGAAAATGAGAGCTTGAATTCACAGCTGGGTCGATTCAGCACTTCTTATTTCAGAAGCAGATCAGTCATGGTGACTGTGCATCAGTCTATCAAATAGGACCTTGAGAAGCACCATCCCACCTGCTGTGTGTTGAAAATAGAGGTCTCATCGCTTCCTTTAATAAAACGAAGGGCTTGCCAGTCTCTCTGCCCTCTCCCGTCATTGTTACACGGTGCTGTGAACCCTGTTAGTTATTCCCTGCCCTAGAGGTGTCTGCATTTCATGAGTGGGTTAAGTAATTCCTCTTTCTGTAGAGCAGTTATTCAATCCCACATAATATTAGGACCACTATATATTTAACTGCAAAGTACTGGAAATTCTTGAGGGGATGCTATAAAAAAAAGGTATGGGCTCCTCTCACAACAGGGTTTTGTTTTCAGAATATAACTGATTTGGCATCTAACCCAGAATGCAGCTCTGTCCCAAATTTCATACAGTAAGAGAGTGCCCATCTGCTCCCCCTCCACTTCCACCCTTCTCTGCTTTGTGCAGAGTCTGAGCATAGCTTCTCACCTAAACCAGCTAATACCATATATGTTGCTGGACCCTTTCCTGCCTAAGTACTTCAATATATTCCTCATTAAAACTCTGTCCTGCAGAAATCTAACATCCTAATTTGCAGAATTCCCTTCTTTGCACAGAGCTATATTACAGATTAACAAAATTCTATTTCTGTAAAAATCTTCCCAGCTGAGAAGATGATAGCACACAGGAAAGAATTTCTCTGCGAGGTCACGTGCTGGATGGTCTTCTGGAGTCTACTGGCAGTGATGCATCTGTTGCACACTTTACTCCAAGGCACAGTAGCCTGGGTTGGTAAGGATGCTGGAAGCTGGTAAAATATTGTGTTATTTTAGTCTAATTAAGCATGCTTTTATTTGTACCCATTCAGTCCAAAGCAGAATTTATTTATTGAAACAGAGGAGAAACCATACTGAGCAAATATATCTGCAGCTGTCTGAACCTGCACCAGAATATTTAATCTGTGACTTCCAGCCCATTCCCAACTGCTCTAGCAAAGAGCAAAAGAGCACAGTCAGTATGGAGGAGGTGTTAGACTGGAAACACTTGACAGCTGATACTTTTCAGGGAACTGGATGCACCAAGCCGACTAATTACTTCATTGGCTGTAAAATGCAGAAATTGGAGTGACTAGTGGATGCTTTCCACTAGTATCTGCTTAGATAACGATGCCACTAGGCGCGGGCCATGCCCAACCATAGTTATTCCTACAAATTAGCTGAGTAGGCGTTTTCCCTAGACCTGCGTTACTGATGGCGGTAACAGTGCTCCATGCTCCTGGAGGAAGGGCAATGATAAAATGTACGTTTCATCCACTGGTCCCAAAGCAATTCATACAACTTTAAGTAATGTTCTGAAACAGATGTTCATTATCTGCCCTGTTCTCAAAACACACAGGTGCTAAAGGATTTGCCATGGTGACACACTTAGTCAGAGGAGATCCTGAAGGACAGTAACAAAGATCTAACTACCAGACCTCACCTCTCTAGTCTGCCTGGCCCGAAGAGGAATACTGTGCTTATCTGGCATTTCTCATTGCTGTACCCACTATCAGCCATGTCGGTCTATGAAAACCTCCAACAAAAGCAAAGAAGAAACCAAACCACTTAAATGCTCCAGCTTGCAGGATTTTTCTCAAGACCCTGTTGGTGAGATTTACATTAGATCCTCTTTCTACCCTATTCTCAAAATAACTAGCAAGGAACAGCCTCCTCTCTATGTTCTTTAAACCAGCCTGGATTTGCTCCGAGAAGTCATTCAACACGCTGCTCTCTGCAACAATTCGTAGCTGAGGCAACTGGTTAATAAGATGATCTCACAAACCCCTACAGAAGAAAGGAGCTATTTAAAGCAGTTTCTTCCATGTGGCTGGAAAACTCTAGGCGTGCAGGAGGCAAAATTCAGACAGGCTTTAACAGAAAATCTGGCAAGCTTGAACCCAACTCTGTCCAGACGAGACAATATTTGGATCCTGCTCTCACATTATGGAGCAGACAGTTAAATCTGTGTATGATCAGTCTGCAAGTCTCATCACCAGAAGATATCATTGGGATCAAGAGATTAAGGATTTAAATGAAGGGGGAAGACTGGATATTTATATGGTTAATGAGAATAACCAAGTTATATTAGTTGGGATTATTATTAAATATATGGCAGAGCTGATAAAAACCTGTGGCTCATCGCCAGAGCATTAAGCATATCTCCGATTTTCCTATGAATTACATGCTACCCACTTTGGGGTTCTTGCTCCTTCCTAGTACTGGTCCCTTTCTTGAGATAAGKCCTTAAATTGAGCAGATACCATTCTTCTCCAGTCTAATGACCCTTATTCTCCTGGAAAAGAAGAGTACTTCTAATGACTTCTAATGCTCAGCCCTACAGGGCACAGGGTCTCAYAGTCACTCAGAGAACGAACTTCACTGAAGCCCCTCCCTCCCTCCCACCCAACCCCCTGCAGTTTAAACCTATCCTCATTTATTGCAGTTTTTTCAACATTTAGATTTAAATGAGTCTGTCTGTGAGTACTGTAATGTCCACAACTGTAGACAGGACCAGGCCACTTTCTAGCTCATACAGATGTCAGGCTGCTTTGAAAGCACATTTCAAACCCGCGAACCAAGAGTGGTGCCCTGTTACTCCCTTCATTCATGTGGACAGATCAGCAAATGGAGGGCTTGAACTCCTGCCGGCTTTGGTTTGAGGTAAAATTCAAAAAGACATTTTCAGGATGCTGCGAATAAGCCAGCTGTAGGTGCTTCTTGAGTCGTTTCATCTGTCATCTCTGAACACTGGAGTTCTGAAATGTTCTAAGCCCTTAATCTCATTGTACAGATGTATTTTTCTTTGAAAGCGTAACCATATATAGGCACTACTGTAATTGCCCTTTTACTTTGAATAAACCACTCAAGTCCTGTTTTCAGAGATCTACTTTTTAATTCTTTTTTTTTAGGCTAACACTATTTCGTCACATACTGATATATTTTAATCATAGATTAAAAACACAGTTACATGCTGTACGAGAAAAATAGCTCTTTCAGATGGTCTGTCATCCTCAGTAAAGAAACACAAACTCCTGAAGCACAACCTGCAGTTCAGAGATCAGCCAGCAGAACTCCATGTTACCCCTTCAACGACATTTCAGAGTGCAGCGAACATTTATCTGTTGCAGTTCATCCCAATTTGTTAAAAAATAATCAAGACCTAACATGTTCTCGAGCACTGTTATTAACACACTTTGAGATATCTATATTTATTTCTTTGGACAAACAATTCTATTAATCAGTTTAAGCCAATACCCTGACCAAGCTGTCTTTCTCCTTTGAGCGCAATAGATAGCAAAGAGAATTGCTAATGATTTTTCCAGCCAAGATTTCTTTAATGGACTTCAAATCAAATTTGGGGGCTGATTCTACATTGATAGCTTAGCAGAAGTACTAGGAATGTAGGTTCAGATCTCTAGGAACAGTTACAAAGCGGGAAAAAATACCTGACCGCCTCCCAGTTATTTCTCTTTGCCTGGGGATTTATATGGTGCCTGTCCTGCCGGGATGCCTATTATTCGTAAGTGGCATGGAGATTCCTAGCTCCACTAGATAACCGGAGGGCACATCCTCTGTGTGACACAGAGTCACTTGAAGGCCTGAAACAGCAGATTCCTCCATTAGCTCCAAACACATTTAGGTGGGCTCTAGCCTTGGGCTAGGATTTCCCTGTAACCTCGTGTGAATCGTAAGACCCCCCAGTATCAGGACATCATACAAGAAAAGGAAGAAACTATACTGGCAATACAGTGGGACAACCGGTAGCTGGATGCCTATCAGACATTTCTCTTGGTTCTTTCTTGCTCCAGGAGTCTTATTAGTGCATCATCTTTCTCCTGGCTACACAAAGCTCTTAGGACAGCATGTAAGAGCTGGATCACTGCCATTTTCGCAAATGGTTCCCTTTCACTTTTTGAAATGACAACATGCTGCTTTTGGAAAGTTAACAAATAATTCTGTGCTTAGACAAGAGAAAGACCAAAGTGCTTTTGTTTAGAAAGCTACAACTTTCCATGCCAGGCAAAATTCCTTAGATGTGGTAGATGTGGACCGTTACGCAGAGACAAACCATAGAATCATAGAATCATTAAGGTTGGAAAATACCTCTAAGATCATCGAGTCCAACCATCGACCTAACACCACCATGCCCACTAAACCATGTCCTGAAGCGCCACATCCACACGTTTTTTGAACGCCTCCAGTGTTTTTTGACTCCACCACTTCTCTGGGCAGCCTGTTCCAATGCTTGACAACCTTTTCGGTGACGAAATTTTTCCTAATGTCCAATCTAAACCTCCCCTGGCGCAACTTGAGGCCATTTCCTCTCGTCCTATCGCTTGTTACTTGGGAGAAGAGACCAACCCCCACCCCGCTACAACCTCCTTTCAGGTAGTTGTAGAGAGCGATAAGGTCTCCCCTCAGCCTCCTCTTCTCCAGGCTAAACAACCCCCGTTCCCTCAGCTGATCCCCATATGACTTGTTCTCCAGACCCTTCACCAGCCTCGTCGCCCTTCTCTGGACACGCTCCAGCACCTCAATGTCCTTCTTGTAGTGAGGGGCCCAAAACTGAACACAGTATTCGAGGTGCGGCCTCACCAGTGCCGAGTACAGGGGCACAAACTAGAAGCTAAGCAACTCCTAATGAAATTAAATACACCTCTTCCCCTTCTGTTCTATCCATCACTCATTTAAACTACCACCTCTGGGTGATATCATTTGGAAGACAGAAAGAAAGGCAGCGTAACACTGACTTTGTTCTCTGCATTGTCTCTCAGTAATGTGGGTGTTTTCCAGGGGACAGTTTTAAGGTGCTGATCAGGATACATTTTATAAATGCTGCAGAAGAATGATCAGTAGTGGAAGCCCGCATGGATCTCCAGAGATATAGCAAATAAAGCATATACAATTCTTTCAGCAAACCACAAGTTTTGGTTGATAAATATGACATACATGAAAGAGACTTTTCTGAGGTGTTTGTTTTAATACCACATGACATATTGCAGAGAGTTAATTTTAAAATCAGGTTCAAGAACATATACATTAATGGATTAAAATCTGATAAATTACTGGACTGAAAATAGTCCTCAGAGTGAAATCATTCACAAACTTGCTACTCTAGCACGGTCCCAGACAGGGTGGTACTAGCCCAGTATCAACATTTTTCTTAATGAACATTTGTGGGTAGGTCATATACCATGAAAATAGTAATTGCCGGTGAGGCCAAAGCCTCACTATATATATAGTGATATATGCTAGGCTGGTGAGCTGGACCCAACAAACAAAATTAATTTTTGTAAGATATTATGCATTAAAGAGCAAAGAACAAATAGGCTCCATGTATAGACTGGGAGATTACATCCCAGGACTAGCATCTGTGAAAAGGATTTACTGGTCACAGTGACTAGGCAATTCTGCATGATCTCCTACGACAGAAGAGCTTATGAAACTGCCAGGTGTATGAACAGAGGAGGGTGAATAAGAGGTGGAAGACTGTTTTAATCACACTCAAGCATTAGAGAGATTGACAAGGGACTACAGGTGAAAAATTGGAGTGTGCAGAAAACAGACACAAAAAATATTCAAGGGCAGTAGAAAAATGACTTAGAGAAAGAGGCTTGGAGAACTTAGCTTTTTACTTCATCAAAAAGCCTAAGTACTGGTTGACAAGAGCATATAAGTGCTTTTGTAAAAAATAAATATTGGTAACTAAAGGGCTCTTTAATCTAGCAGAGAAGGGCAAAATGAGACCCAGCCACTCAAAACTGAAGCCAATTCCAAAGAGGAGATAAAGTACATGTTGTTAACAGGGAAGGTGATCTGCCATTAGAACAAGCCAGCAAAGTACACAGTCAGCCCATTTGCTTCAGGCCTTCAGTTCAAAACTTTTTGCCTTCCTCAAAAAGCTGCAGCAGCCAAACACAAGTTACTGAGCACAATTTAGGAATAAGCAGGTGAAATTTGTGGCCAGAGCTACAGAGGATGTCAGAAGAAATGACCTAATGGTACCTTCTAACCTCAAATCTGGGACCCAGATTTCTCATCTCCCTTTCCCCTGGCCAACAGGTACTCAAATGTGGGGTAACCATCACACCATAATAATTATACTTCTGTGATATGCATTTTTTGGCTTTTATTTTTGCACTTTTTATTTTCCTTATGGTAAAGCTCTAAGAATTTTAGAAGATATTTCCTAAGCAGCAGGAAGAATCTGGTTTAGATACTCAACAGGCATAAGAATGAAGGGGAAAAAGGCATTTTAATACACTAGGTGGCTTTGAAATCCTCACCCTAAAATACATACAGTATTAAATCAGCAAGGAAAATGGAACAGTCATATAACTACACTGTGAATTAATATAAGAGCCAAAGGTCCTCCTTATTTCCAGCTTCTATCACCATATATTTATCATCAAATCATCTGTGCTAGGTAGAAAACTGCCATTAGTCAAGTTTTGACAAAGCAGAGCTGAGGCAGGCAGAGCTCTGGATCTCATACCACCATTGCACAGCAGAATCAGAAAAGTTCACATTAGTGCTGCCCTCACTTGCTGTATTTACCCAGCCAAGGGCAGAGATGCTGGGTCTGAGCTGGACTTCTTGGCTGGAGCAGAGCACTTCACCAGCTGGCTAGGCTAAACTCGGTATTTTTGGAGCTAGCGCTAAGTCATTTCCCTGCAGTGTCACGAACAATGAACGTGTCCCCCCAAGAGGGACTCGGCCATGGACACACAGGTTAGAATAGATACAGACTTGGGAGATCTGAGTTTACTTAGCTACTGCAGAATCCTTCTGCCTTTGTTTGTAGCTTCATGTCTTCTTGTCAGACTCTTCATCAACACCTCTGTTTGCCATTAATTGTATGTCAAGAAGTGTCTAACAGTCTGCTTAATTTTTGTTCCTCAGAACTTCACACCCATGGTCACTGCACCCACCAAACAATTTCAAGCTCTGGATCACAATCAGCATAAACTCAGCTGTTCAGAGTATTATCCTCAGGAAATTTTTGGCAAACTCTTTGCAGTGTGAGGAGGAAGCAGCAGTGAAGATACTCAGACCATTGCTTTCTTTTGGCATGGAAGTAAAAAAGATAAATTGAAATTATTCTAGAATGTGTTCAGTCAAATGCATGGTTTTATCCAGGGGTTGACAAAATAATTCTGGGTTATAAATTCAAATTCTTCATGAACAATGGGATACAATTTAAATCTCACAAACTTTGTAATGGAAGAAAAGAGCAAAATCCTTTCTTTACACATTTTAAAACACAAAGATTACCAATTCAAAAATTCCTCATGTCTTKGGTTTTGGAGGTTTTTAATTTTGTCTAACTTCTGTTGGGTTCTGCTTCTAGTGGCTAGCCATGTTTGGTGTTCACCTAACGCAGCCCATTTTGCCTCCATGCTGTTTTCCTGCATAACGTAGATCCTACACAAAACTCTAACACATGTTCTAGGATACCCACACTCCTGTTCTCCACAGCTAATTGAAGCAAATTGTTGCCTATCCGGCAAAATTCAAGCTAGCTTTTTTGTGTATATACAAGTTAATACAGTAATCACATAAAGTTTATTCTATAAAATGAATGTGGTCACTGGAAGATCATATAATCCTGTGTTTAAAGCACTGGACTGGAACTTGGCAGAATTCCAGCATTTTGGCCCAGCCACACAATCACTCTTCTGCTTTTAGATAGATGGCTTTGCTTTAGCTTCTCAGAAGAGGGGCAGAAAGGACCTGTGTTTGAATCAGAAATATCCGCGAACTCTGGACTTCTGGGACAGCATGCCTTGGTTCAAGCAATTCTTGCTTTGAACTGCATTTTAGCAGACTGCACCTGCCTCCGAAGGAGCTCTGTGATATTCCACCTGAACAGACTGCAGCGTGCTAGCAGATTCAATTCTCATGTTCAAGCGAATTATACAAAGATGAACTCTAACTGCAAACAAGCATCGAAGCCCACATGGCCAAATGCCAGCGGCTCACTGCTGAATACTGAGACTAAGCCAGCCTGCCCAGCTTCACACCCCACTGCAAGATGTTACCCCTGGCTTGCCACCACTCTGCTCCTTGATGTGTCACAAATTGTGTCCTCTCCAGCAGTGAAATCACCTTTAAATTTCATGCAGAGCAAGTCTAATAACTTGGACAGGGGGCCTTTGAAATGGCTTGCTCGGTGGTGCTTATACACATGTGGTGGTGGATCTAAACTGTTGCAAATTTACAAGCTCAAGCTGGTGTCAGATGCTCCCTGTGTGGATTTCACATGATGTAAACAAATTTACCCATAGCATCACTGTAGCAAAGCAAAACTTACCTCTGTTTTCCCTTTACTTTGACAGGACCTCCTGGTGTCTTCATCTGAACCCCATGCTGTTGCCTGAGAAACCAAAATGCACAAGTCACATGACAATGCCACCAACCACCATGTCTGGAGACTCCCAAAGCAAAAGCAAGTATCTCCAGCCAATTTACACAGCCCAATTTAAAAGCAGCATAGTGACAGTAAACATGTATCTCGCTCCCACTGTGCTCACAGTGCACACAAATGATAAATAGATGAGAAGTCCAGAGGCAGAAGCAACTGGAATGTTAACAGAGGACAGACTTTAATTTACATGTAAATACAGCTTCTGATCATCATTCAACTGGAAGGTCCAAGACACAAGCCCTGAACGCCGAGCCATCACTCTTTTTCAAAGAGGACAGTGCTGTATAAAACTGCCAGCTTTCATCACCAAAATGAAAACCTCCCCTACAGCAATGTCCAGCAGTTCTGCACAAATCTGCTGGTCTCCTTAAATTTACCCACAAGATTATCACCTTCTAAGTAAACCTGCAGTGAAGTGAGCTGGATAAAACAACAACTGGGAAACCCGGAGAGATGGGATGTGGAGAGAAAGGCTGGATGGTGATTTGTGATGCCAGACAAGTGGGGTCAGATCCTGAGGTGGAGTAAAATGCATTAGGGCTGAGGGCACTATTGACTGGGGGCTGCAAGTCCTGGACCAAGAGCATGTGGGATCCCCAGTCGGCTCTGACTGACTCCTTCAGAGAGAAGAGGCCCCTTCCTTTGCAAGAAAAGTCAAGACCAGCAAAACTGCATTAGAGAGAGCTTTTAGATTTAAAATATTCAGTAACATACCCAACCATTCAGTGCCCTCTGCAATTTTCCTCCCTTCAGCACTTTTTTAAAATAGTCCTAACAAATTCAAGCAGGTATTGTTGGCTGGAGGTGAAAATACATATAAACATCCATACTATACATAATACATCATTCTGAGTACAAGAAAAATAGCTCTGTTACATAGGGAAAGGCCAGTCTCGCAAAGTTCAGATACAGATCCAAAGCTCCCCTAAAAGAGCCAGGATTTCTTTTTTTTCCCTAGTCCATTACCAACGCAGGAAATGGCTTCAAAGTTCGGTCAGGATCTGAACTCTTCTTGACCCTTCACGCTGCAGCCAATATATTTTTTTTAACTCTGGGCTTCCATAGAAATTGTCCCCTCAACACATGATAAATCCTGKTTTTTGCAGGAGAAAGATGGGAAACCAGTAAGAAGCAGCAATCAATTTTCCCACCCCCAGCTCAGGTCCATGAAGGCACTTGCTCAGAACTGCAAGAAATGCCACCACCCAGGAAATGCACAACACTGGAGGAAGGGATATTTCTACCTCACTCAGAAAAGATGGTATCTTCTCCGTTAGCTAAGTATTCAGTTCAATTTGGCTTGAAGTAAGACTTCATGAGCACAGGCAAAGATCTGGTGGGAGAAGGGAAGAGCACAGATCTTTCCCTGGGAGTCGCTTGGGAAATACCTGCCACGTACTGCAGTCCAATCCAAGCTGAAGGCCAAAAGCTTGTGCCTTAAAAGTGTTTTTGTGGGAGCTGGGATAAGTCCTTGCTGGAAAGGATCATTTAGCCATATCCTGAGAGGGGATACGTCACTGGATGAGAGACCTCACGTTGATAAGCCATCACTGGAGAGCAAGAAATTTTGACTGGTGACTCCCAGGAGCCCTTGACATTTGCAAAATAACTGTGCAGCAGCATTTTGATCCCCAGTCCCAAATCTAGCCCATACTCATCTAGCCACAGTATCCTCGCACCTTGGATCAATTTCTGACAACCATAATACAAAAACAAACAATCCAGAAAAGAGATAGGTTATTAGGTGGCTCTTCTTCCCATTTCAAAAACAGAGACAGAGCACTCTCCATTATACAGCCCAGTTTACCTTAACAGTGCYTGACAGAACAAAATGAAAACAAAAATCGTTGGTTACTTCAGCAATCAGTGCTGCTTCTCTGCAAATACTCTGGGTCTTCTGTGATTGCAGGAATGCAAGAGAAGAATTTGGCCTCCTAGGGGACACCCAGCTCTTCCTGCCAGACACCTGCACCACAGAGCTTTGAGGCGCGTTGTAAACATAGCTCATGTCAGAGCACTGGTCCCCTCCAGCTATGTTCTCGGTGCCTAAATGTTTTATTAGGCAACACTGCCCTTCAGCTTTCTGAAGCACTACCTTGATAAGTCTAGTGATAACAGAAGTTCTTGGTGATGGCCCAAATTATAGGAACATGTTGTTTGTGACTGCACCATTAGTCAGGGTGCACTTCATTAGAGCTAAGAGGATAATTAAGCAATATGGCAATCCAGAGCATGTTTTACAAGTCCCACACATGTTTTTGGTGGGACAGGGAGGAGCTGGTTTGAGGGCTGAGTAACTCCAATGACCTCTAGTGACTCAAAGAAAATATTCATGACCCTGCAAAGCAGAACATCTTGTCAATAATAAAAATATAATTGCAAAGCCAAGGAGCTAACGTGTGTTTAAATAATTGTACTTCAGGGTATGAATATGCACCAGTCAGCTGACCTACAGCCTAGACAAGTCCTTCAGCTGGGCTCCCAGAAGCCCCTACACATCTGTGGTCATGGCCTTTGGGTTGGAACTGGTAAGAGGTCCTGGGCAGGCTCAGACCTCTGAGCTTGGGGCTTTCAATGAGCTTTCCAACATTGTTTGGTTTCTTTACTTGACTGATCAGCTGTCTTTTCAGATCAAAATGTCCCACTCTTGTCATCTCTGTTGTCTTGGGCTTCTCTGTGCAAACTCCCTGTGTAACGCTGGTGTTCTACTTCCTGCATCTCACTGGTACCTCCAACCCAAGCCCCTCCTTCCCAGATGAAATTTTCTTCCTCTGCCTTAGATTCATTTTGCCCCATTATCAAACTACATCCTGGACATTTGACAGAGAAACCTTCAGAAAGATGTCTCTCTTCTGGAGTACATCTGTGTGTACCCATACTTTTCTCAGTGAGGTAGACACCTACTTCACACTTGCATAACACTACAGCACTGTAAGAGATGCTTTGTACTTTTGCCACCTTACCTGATCATAACGCTTCTCAATAGCCAGCTTCTTGCACACTGACTTAGGTGCCTCCCCTCCCTTTCCTCATCTCCSTCAATAAACCAAATTAATACTATTTCTTTTTACTGCTGAAAGCTGCCTCTGCATGTTTGGATGAGGTATAAACTGTACCCATCAGAAGTTTTTGGTCACTCAGTTGGGTCATCATCCTGAATTTGTGATTCATTTTCTCAGTTGTCTGAGACATTTAAGTTTCCAAGCTCCAGAAAACACATCTGGGATTATTTTTGTACCTCCTGCTACACATGTCAGTCAAAAGYGGTAGAGTAGACACCTCTGGACCCATGTGGCGATACAACAACTTTTATGGCATGGGCCATGGAAAACAGAGCCTGGATGAAGATGTGACAGACCTGGGAGCAAGGCTACATACAAACACAGGACACCATGTACTTTCTCCTAGCTGCTTCCCTACTTGCCATGTGCTTAAGCAACCAAGCAAACACTTTTTTAGGCTGTCAGGACGTCAGCAATTCTTCCCCTTACATCCTTACCAAGAGCACTCCAGCTCCTCATGCTACCTCCTTACAAGCTCTCCAACATCTCTTCCCTCCTGCATTTCCAGAAGAAATGCAGTTTCTAACAGTGTTCTCAGCCACTTTGAGGACCTCCTCTACAACCACATGGCCCATGTGCAGAATGGGGGAACACCAGATTCATATGGCATACAAATGAAACAACCAGCTCAGGGCTGCAGCTGCTGTGTAAGACAGCAAACCATCAGCAGGATGCCCAGCCACTTGTGCAGACAGGCATGAGAGTACTAGCAACTTTGTCCCTGAACTGAAAATGCAATTAAATGTGCCTTCCTTCAGCCTATTTGCATGGACACCTGGTTCTTCACATCTCTATTTCTATTCTTGAGTTCTATGCAGGTGGATTTTTCTCAATAAAAAAAAAGTGTTTGTGTGTTATTTCTGCATCTTTAGGAAGTCACATGAAGGAGAACAATCACAGGAGAAGCAGTCGTGTACAACCACATGTASCTGGTACAACACTGCCCAACCAGAAATTAACAGAAATGGGCCACAATGGCTAAGCTCAGTGCATATCTGAATATTCAAATGTCACACTCAGACACAGAAAGAAAGAGTTAATGTCTCTTCTAATAAATTATGAGCATCACGGTTTGCTCCCAGTTCAGACTGCAGATCAACAGCTCGTCATGTGCTGTCAAATCAGTTATTCAGCATGCACTGCTGAGAGAAGCTTTCTAGATACATTTATTTAATTACCTGCACATCCCAGTGTTGGCATCCAAAGTACCTGTCTGTCACTAGCAAGTCCTGTTATCAATAGTTATGTGCATCCTCAAATGCTGATGTGAAAATCTCTTCGACTTCTATGGACCAGCTTTTACATTCAGGCCAGCGATTTATAATTACTTCAAACACCACATATTAATTTAATAGATTAAGCATACACTAATCCCTGCACTGTACTTGCACAGCTGAGGTTGCAGGGTTTTGCGCAAAACCAGAACATTGCTTTAAAACTGGAAAGTGAAGACTGGAAGAGAATAGGTTACATGCATATTTATCGGGTAAATTAAACCCATTCTTAATTTCTGAAGTCTTTTATTACAAACCTATCCATCTGTTACCAACCTCACTTCCATTACATAAGTAATCCATGCAAGCTACTGGCAGCCTTGCATGCCTGCAGACAGACCCAGAATCATGTTGTTCTCTCCTATTAGGGGAAAAAAGTGTAATACAAAAATGYACATTGTGTATGTTTGGAAGGAGACCAAAAAAAGACAAGTACAGACTTACTGCAGAAAAACCCAGGGACTGATTCTGTGATATTTCCTAAAAGGTACTGAGTTCCTCAGGTTTCTGCTAACGTCAGCAGAAGCAGAAGCAGCACTTTGTGTTCCAGGCTTGGGTCTGCAGGGTTTGCTAATGGCAGGAGCTTCCCTTTCCATCAACTCTCCACAGTGTCCACAGAAGACTTCTCAATCTGCTCATGGAGTAAGAGGTGATTTTGGTTCTCTGCTTGTGCCGAGCAGGGCACCCTGAGCAGAGTCTGACAGTCACATCACCCTTTGCTGAGTTACGCAGGAGGAAGGAGGGCAGGAGGTGGTGGGATATGACAGTTATTGTTCACTAGAGGCCTGAGCTGGCAGAGTCATTTCTTTCCCTGTGTATTTATTTACATCTTCCTTTCCAGTAAATGTACAAGGCACTAGTATGTTCAGAGAAATGCACCTCTTGGAAAAAAACGACTTGCTTTGAAGGCAGCTTCCTGGATTCCTTATACTGGCCCAAAATATCTGCATTTCTTATTTACATTTACAATTATTTTTTTTTTTATCAGCTTATTTCACAGCAAGGTATGGAAACTTTTCTCCAAGTCTGGGGAGAGAGGAACATGAAGGGACCATGTTTCTGCACTGCATTTAATATCTGCCAACTTTAATGGAAATAAAGCATATTTACATACCCTACTGGACCAGTTTAACTTAATCACATGCTTGAGGACTTTGCTAAATTGGGGTGCAAACCAAGTCCTTTATGCAGCAGCTGCTCAGAGGCCAGTTCATTCCCCTACAAGACGGCAGCCTCAACCTTTTCACCTGTACTGACGAACAGATTTCAGATCTCTAAAATATCACACATAGATTCTTGCTGAAAATGACAAATCCATTTCATAAGTTTATTTCTATGTTTCTATATACTTTGCAGTCCCACACAAGACAGCACCAGTGTAAATCTACCCTTCCCTGGGCAAATGCTACAGCACTTACAAGAAATTAGTAAGTCCTGAGTCTTTCAGCACTTAGAAGAAAAAAATCTCTGAAAGACAGTTCTATAGGCTGGATCCAGAAAATCCATGGAAATGTTCTTGTTTAACTTTGGTTTCTATGATGTGTACTGTAAAAACATTTCTACAACACTGTAGCTATTTCTTCCCCATTTAATCCTCCAGGACTGAGATCTCAATAAAGACTTGCTGCCTCAGTCTAAAAGTGGAAACTTAAATTCCCTTTTTGAAGCATTGGCTTTTGTCTCTCAAGGACAAGGCACATTTACAGTGCTTTGTAAATAATAACTTATTGAAATCTAACTTCTTAATAATAAAGCACAGTACCTTAATACCCTAGAGGCCATTTCTGAAGTTCCAACACTGTAATTTATTAAAACTGTGATAAACATGTCTGATAAACAGATAACTAATACCAAAAGAACATAATGCCAAGCTTCAATAAATAGTTCTGCTACATATTGCAGTATACAAATTACAGATCACTGCTGCCTGCAGTGACAGGTATGAGGAATGATCACAGGATTCAGTCAATTCATTGCAGGGAGGGGAGGGGGCTTGGATGAAGGGAATTGCATTATGTCTTATCAAATTATTAATTGATTTCCCTTAAGTGATCTCAGATCCTTCAGGATGTGGTAAAACTCAAGCTGTATATTTCATTTAAACTAAGTAGCCATAGTGCCTATCCACAGACTGGCCCAGTTGCACGGCTCTTCTGGAGTGGCTGGACAGTAAGTCAGCTGGGGAAGACCTCAAAATGTAACGCTTAGAAGATGGAGGTTGCCAAACATGCAAAAAAAAATTCATCAGTGGGTTCTAGTTCCCATAACCTTAATCTGTGATTCAGACCTTCTCTCTACAAACAATAATCAGCCGCTTACTATACCGGGACTGATTTTGGCCTGGCATTTATTGGCTGCTGAACATGATCGCTCACTCTCTTCTGCCAGAGCACAAGTGGATGCTACATACTGGTATAGTAAGGAAAGAATCATTCACCAGAAAGAAGGACTTTCTCATTTTAAGAATGGATCTTTAACTCAGCTCCAAAGAATACCGTCTTTGGATATTCGTGTTTCTGTATCTTATGGACTCTTATCACATCCTTACAAAGAGAAATGCAATAGTCTGAGGGAAGTTCCTCTACCCTGGCTCACCTATTGTACAAAAATTACAGAAATGGTGTACATCTGCACCCCGTAGACAGGGAAGAGAGTTTCCAGGAGAACTGACCACGTTCTCTTTGTTGGTTTCATTCTTGAGCCTCACTGATTTAGAGTAGTCTGTCCTCCCACCTTACGTTTTCAGACTGTATGCACACCCAGATGGAGCATCGCTGTCATACCCAGCAGAACAGGGCCTCAGCCTCCAGGTACGGGAACTCTACTTTCTTTGTTCAAGTTACCCCGGCCCAATAAGCTACTGTACGTCAGCTGAGTCATGGTAACCCACTCTGTTCATGGTCTTGTCTTATCTCTGATGAAAGGTAAAATGCTTGTTTAAATCCTTCACAGCCTTCCTCCTGCGTGGAGAGCACATCCCAGTAACACAGCTCCGTGGGAGCAGAAGCTCCTGTACCGCTGTTGTGTGTCTGTGCCTACAGAGACAACCTGTTTTCAACCGCAGATGTTACCAACTCCTTTTTGAGGGAAAGTTYTCAGCTGCTTTGAGTTCTTCTTGGATGGTCAATGCTACTGATTTTCTCTCTTTCACAGCTTCAAAATCCCTTGTTATTTACTTGTATTACAGGAGCACATAGAGGCATGAACTGAGATTGTGACCCCACATTTCTAGGCAATATATAAACATGCTGTGGGAGAGAATTTCTGCCTGAGAGCACTTACAAGCTAAACAGACAACACAGGCACATGGGAGGAAAGGAAAACCAGAAGCACAGAGAGGTCAACTGACTAGGAAAAGCCACTGAGCATGTCAGAGGCAGAGATGAGCACTGAAACTTTGCTCTCTTGAGGACTAAAAACTTTCCTGTCTAGCACAAGATGAGTTCTTAGATAGCATTTTTTTGCTAGCATCACAGAATGCATCCACTGAATCGGTGGTTCGCAGAGGGAGCGGGTTTAGAGAGTAGAACAACAGGCAAGATACCACGCATCCCGTCCACTYCTTTGTGACATCTCGGGGCAGTCTAACGTACAAAACCAAATTTGAGTTTTGGTGCCTTCAACTTTCATTTGTCCTGCCAGAGATTCTGTTAAACAACATGCGGTCTGTAAGTCAGACGCTCCTCTCTCTCTGCAGTGCCAGGTAGGAATTTGCAACTCTAGACCATGCATTCCCTTATCTGAAAGGAGCATTGTATGAGGCCTAACAGATCATGGTTTCTATAGTGTATCCAAATGGAAAGCACCGTACAAGTACAAGGTTTTATTATTAAAGACGGTTGTCCAAAGCTTTAGTAAAGAACATTTGATACCAAGTACTAAAACTAAAATGGTGTTTTCTAAGATAAACGAAGAATATAGATAGTCACATCCAGGCTACAACCTGTACTTTTCAGTTCTTTGGGAATTTTAGTGTACTAAGGACAGCTTATAATGGAGCAGCCAGCTCAACCTTGAGTAGGTACTGTCAAATTAAAATTAATACTTGAAGCAAGCAGATTGACTTGCCAGTGCTTTAAGCATACTTTCAGTAACCCTGGTGTAAAACATTTGTAACTCGATGATGAATTCCACACAGAGGAGAATTTGAGCTTTTTTACATAATGAAACTTTCTTTGTCATCCAAATTTGCAGTTTTCATAGTGCCTATGAGCCTCCATCATAGCCCAGGACTCCCYGTGCAAGCCTGTGTAGGTGTAGCCTTGCCAAAACGCGTTATAAGCAAAACGTAATAATATATGAGGCATCAGGTAGCGGTGGACGGCAGAGCACAGAAACAACAAAGCATAACCACACAACAGGGAAAGGTCTCAGCTCACCAGCCACGTAACTCATCCTGAGGTTTTGGTAACCAGAAGAGTTTTAGTATACCAAGGATGGGATTCTTCTGAGACACAAAGAGGACACATGGGAGAAAGCAAGAGGAGAAGGCACATTAACCGAGGGGGAGAGAGATGCTGGCTTCATGGCCTGATTCAAGGTGGGGTGGGCCTCTTACAGGAAGTGATAAGCAGGTCTGTGAAAGACCCATAAAATTAATAGAAGCACTAATGCAGTGCAACAAGGATATGCCCAAAGAAAGGGGAGTCAGTGGAAGGGTGCAAAGACACTGGTGATCCAGCAACGTGAGGAGCTATGGATGTGATGCTATACCTGAACAGAAGGGCTTGCGGAAGCCAGGAATGATGCCCAGATTACAGGTTTTAGCAACAGATCGGATTGCAGTGCTGTCCATAAGGGTAAAGAAAGAAGGAGTACACACTCTGCTGTGGCTATATGCCGAGCTTAGACTGACAGCTACATATTTATGCAGCAACGTTAGATGAACACGCCAACATGTTACTTTGGAAGAAAGATACAGCTCTGAAGAAGAGAGATAAAGATGGCACTGGATTTCTGTTTCCACTATCTAATGTTTGTATTTTTATCTTTCTATGTAAAGAAAAATGTCAGTCTGTGACAATGATTTCATTTTGCTGACGATCTACTTCATTTTGCTTGAAAGTGCTTAACACTGCAATGATTTAGTTGCAAGTACTATATGGGAATACTTATCTTTTTTTGAAAACAACTTAATCCATGGGATATTTCTATTSCTTTTAAGCATGCAAAAGCATGGACAGGGCCAAATGCAAATTGATAGTCTTAGTTAACTGGGACATTTGGCATGCTAGTAAAAAAAGCTCTCACCTCTAGCCAGTTTAGAATGAATGACAACATCCAGAACTGGRGAACAGCACAGGGGATGTTAAGGAAGGATGACTTACAGTGTTTCCTATTACTGAAGATCAAAAGCATACAGAAACTGAGATGAGACTTTTAGCATACTGGGTAAWTAACAGCCACAGTGGAATTTGGTTTCTTGCCATGTCACACTCCGTTTATAGCTTATGACAACAAACATTTACTAAAGGTACTGGAGATTACAGAGACATAAGATCGTATGATAAAACAATAAAATAACTAAATAAAGAGGTTAAAATACACTCAGTCAAAAACAATTAAAGAAAAATTCCACTGCAGTCAAGCACAGGTCGGGGATATAAGTACAGCCGATACACRTGCAGGTGTGGTTGACACTGACCAGGTGGGCACCCCACAGCACTATTTCTCACACCACCAGCACTGTTTATTCTGCAAAGAACAGGTTTTGTTGTGGGTTTTTTTTTCTTCAGTTGCTACAAACAAGGTACAACAAGCTATTTCTAAGAAGCGAGCCAACAAATGGAGTCACAGCAACGGTCGCCCTTGATAAAGTGGAGGCAATTCTTCCTTCGAGGCCCCTCTACCGCCAAAAGATGTCCATGTCCACCCCTTTATGTTCTTTGGCAGAGTCGCCATTCAGAACTAAATCCCTCCTTCCTCTTTGTGGGCTCYACTGATGGATGTGACAAGACTTCTAAGCAGCCTCCTCTGTTTTGCACAATGATTTCTGGAGCAGGAGGTTCAAAAACCCTTCCAATGGACCAGCCCATATTCAGTACAAAATCAATTTACCATGGCTATAGTCTCCTTTGTATTTCTGCATCAAGCAAGGCGATTTTATTCTCCTTCATTTTTCTGCTCTGGGTTTCCATGCCATTGTGCCTCTTTGAAGCTCACTGCTATGTAAAGATGTTAAGGGTTCTCCACCACACATTTTTTTGTGTTCCCTTCCCCCCAGCTTCTGAGACAGACTGGACAAATCCTGCACAGTCAGCTGAGTACAGTCTTGTGCACCCACATTAAGAGTTCAGCTATGAAAAGTAATCTTCCCATATATGCTTCAAACTAAAAATGTAATCACTGAATCAGCTTTCTAAAGTGGGGAAGTCTTGCATTCTTTATTCCTCTCCAGGTAATATCACCAAATATACTTGTTCAGCATTTATTTGTTTGCTTTGAGAAGGAGCTAAAGTAAGTTTGAGGAAATGCCCAATTTGGATCTGATTCTCTCAACAAWTAGGCTGAGATTCAGGAATCAAAATCAGCACATCCTGCAGTATTAAAGAGACTAATGAAGAACTCAAGATGACATTTTCACTGTTCTGTGCCTCCTGTTTTTCTTTAGGGAAATCACATCTATTGCATCGAGGGGGGCTAATACTCTTTCAGATGACAAATACTGCAATATATTCTCATTAAAATCGTATAAGAGGTTGAACATGGTTTGAGTCCTGCCTTGGCTTGAAAAAAGGGGGCAGTGCACAATTAAACCAATAAATGGGCATGTGATTCAATTTATCCTATCAACATTCTTTTCTAGTTGTGCACTTAAGCTTGGTGTAGTACAAGCAAAAGGGAAAAAAGGCACTGGAAATCTTTAATTAAGTGAAAGATTCATTATTGAGACCAAACGAAAGCTTTGAGATTACTTTAATTAGCCAAGGCCAGTTTCATGCAAGCCAGAGAGATTGGGAAGGTTTTGCAAAGCAGGCTGAAAACAGAGATCCCGCCTGAGCCTGCATGTACCACGGGAACTTAAGTGAAACCAGACTCTCCCTCCTGCTCTTCCCYATTTTAAAGTAATAGTTTTTGAGCTTCAAGAATATGGGCAAAAAACTCTAAATTCTCAGCTAAAAAGGAGTCTTTGTACTTTCCCTGTTCAATACAGCAGATGTATGTCTGAACTTCCATTTGTTTCGCATACCTAGAGAAAGGATCCAGACTCCTATTCCTAGACACTAGGACTTTGACATGTACTGTGGAAGCACATGAAATACTCAGCTGCACTCTGCTAGGCATTTCTGCTTAAAATTAAATGGCAATCTTTACCCCAGTGAGCCTGAATCCTAGCGTTAAGGTGAAAGACAACATGTGGCTGCAAAAAGCAGGCAGAAAGAACAAGAGGGAGCAGTAAGATGACTGATATTTGCAATCAGGGAGTACACATGGTGCACAGGCAAGTGTGGTGCAAGCTTCCCAGGAAAGTTTTTGGCAACACACCTAGATTTTGACCTTTAGACTCTCTGGCTTCTATGGGGTTTGGTGCTTAGCATCACAAACTGTCAGAAAATGTCACTTCTGATAAATCACTAATAACCAAGAATAAGAAGGACCTTTTAGATGTTACCAGGCTGGGCTGGAAGAGGAAGTCAGTGATGAAAAGTCTCCCATGTTTCATAAAACAGATTTCGGTATTTTTTTTATTGTTCTATAGCTACATTGTGCATTACATATYTGCTTTCCTCCACCAGGTGCCTAACGCTCTTGATAAGCTAATTACAACCTTCTGCTTATTTCATGTCAAGCTTAACTCCCCAGTCTGAGCCTAGCCTGCAGTTCTGGCATGTTTTTTCCTTAATCTAAGACCATCTGTGCTCCATTAGCAAGGAACACTTAAATACAGAGAAAGTGAAGAACCAACACTGTTGAATTCCCCATACGCTGCCCTCAACTCCTCTCCCCAGCATTTCCAATTAAGTGTGAAGCCAACATCCATCCAGTGCTAAATACACTGGAAGGCTTTGAGCAGGCTACAGCTATCTACAGATGCAGCAACACTTTCAGTGGTCAGTGGGGAAATGACAAGCCAGAAAGGACCTCAATGTCTCCATTTCTTTATATCAAAAGCTTCACATTTCAAATACCATCACATCACCAGCAATACATACTTGATCAATGTAAAATCAAATACTTGTCTCAGAGAAGCGCAAGGAGCCAGTTTGGGGAAAAAGCGATGCCGTTGATTTATCAAGAATCCAAAAGATATTTCTCAGGTCTTATGTTTATTGCTGCAAAATGGAAGTGCACAACAGTTTMAATCAAAACCGGACTGCAGTGTTAGGGAAGATGGCTCTCCGCCCCTCTCCTGTCCCACCACCAAAAGTTCAAGTGTTTCCAACCCCGAGTGTCCCCTCACCGCCCAGCCCAGCTGGACACAGTCCCTGCCTGCTGCCGCTGTAAGTGGCCAGAGCCCCACCACTGCGCGTAGCATCGATCCACCTAGCTTCCTCCTAAGGCTGGGAAACAGATGCCTTCAGACTCCCTGCTTAGTCTGTCGCGGTTTGCCTTGCTTCTGCCTCCTCTTTTCCAACACCAGACGTCAGCACCTGATGCCGTAGTGAGCTCTGCCAAGCTTCATCTCAACAAGGAATTTATTTGCTCCTTCTCCTGCAAAGAAGACTCTGATGTAGTGTCTTTTATTCCTTCCTCCCAGCTCCTCTGTTCTGTTCTCCAGTCTGCACTCTCCTGCCAACCCAGGATTTATTTTCCAATTTCCTTCAGTTTGAGTCCTGCCCTTACATTCCCCCTGCCACCTGTCTCTTCCCTCACCTCCTCTCCAGCCTGTTTGCATTTGACCTCTACCAAGGTCAAAGATTCCACAAATGAGTTTTGAGACTATGCCTTATAATTAAGATGAGGGAATACAAAACGATTCTCCAACAGGATTAATGCAGCATACTTCTTTGTGCTTCTTCTGTCTAACTGCTTTTTGGTGGTTTTCACATTTATCCTGTATTGAAAAAAAAAAATCTTTTTCTTTTTTCTGCCTTGTTCTTAAATCCCCAGTAACTGATCTCACAGCAAAAGCTACTAAATTTGTAACAATTATATTAGCCACATACATTTTTTCTCCTGTCATTGTGTTTACCACTATTATATTTATGAACCATTGATCATTCCTTTCTAACCCATGCATCAAAATTCCCTCCTCTTAGGCAACTGCAGTTTGTCTCTTAATACTCCCAGGCTAACTTAAGAACTTTTTTGTCATTCTTAATAAAGCTTAAATCACTTCTTTTTGAGCAACCTTGCAGCATATTCAAATGGCCGCAGCCCTGTTATTCCTTTTTCTTTACTTATAAGGAATTAAACCACTCTATTTCAAAAACCTCCAAATCATGCTTTGTCTCCTGTCTCAAGTGATTAATTAATAATTAAAATAATGTGTGGAATTTGATCTACATTCTTGACACAAAAGTGTTTCCGATGAAAACATATTTTTATTAACCCTCCCCCCAAATTCTTTSCAAGCTGTTCTCTTTTTTAAACAAATTTATAGAATTATTTGTATTTTAAGAATTTTTATCTGAAGGGATACATTTTTATTGCTTTTTTCCCCTACCAGACCCCAACTACTCTATTTTTACATTAAAAGGTTTTCATTTAAGAAGTTTAGAAAAACATGGTGAAAAATGAGCCCATTTTAAACATGTGGACATGCTGAAGTTGCATAATTGCTTACCTAGAAAGCAGAGGTGAAGATGACAACTGCTTAATATTACATGTACTATGAATCAGAATATAACAACTTTGCAGACTCATGATTAAGGCAAATTCCCTATATTTACAAGTGCATATCATCATGTATAACACTCAGGTCTTAAACAGGAAGCCACATATGTCAAAGCACTTCAAAAGGACAAGTAWCATTATCTCAGCTTCATGTGTGGAGAAAGGAAAGCACAGGCTGGATATGGCTGGAAACCACCTTACCTCAGCTGTCTACAAGTGAGGCAGCTAGTCCATGCTATCCAAACTCTCCTTATCGAGAATGGAGAGAAATATGTGATTTTTCTGTATACCTCCTTCCACTGACTCCCCACACTTGGTCTCCCCAGTCTCAGAACAGCTTAGCCTCTACTCAGTCATGTTACTGATAAAAATGTATCAGATAGCTATAACCATGGTGTGATAACTTTTAGATGAAAGAAGCATTTCAGTGATGGTAGAATACTTGTAAGATCATTGCTCCTATTGACTGTTCAAGGTGTGGTAGCATCCAACAACTCATTTATACCCCACAGCCACATCCCTCACCCTCCTCCAGTGGCACAACCCAACCTTCCTCTCCCATTGCCCACCCATTAGCAGGCAACTCACAACAGCTGTTGGTTGATGTTGTTCAGCTGGCAGTTTGCTACTCCTCCTGCAGCCCTGAAGAAGGGCTTCTGAGCCTGAAAACTTGCTATCTTTCTCCAGTCAGGGTGGCTGGAGATGCCATAGGCATAGTCAAGTTTGTGCCTGTTTACTCGCCTGTTCTCTTAGCCCACGGGTTGTGCTTTCCTTGAGCTCAGCCCGGGGGAGATAGGTGGAACCTGGGAGGCCAAAGCTCTTTGAGGCTCTYGGAGGATTCAGGGAAGCTGTGTCTGCTGTGCTGAGAGAGGATCGATGTCCTGTGGGAGCAATGGGCAAACGGTTCCCACCTCTGCTCCCCAGCACTGGGTCTCCGGTAACAGCTGTGCAGGCCACGTTAGTGACTCTGCTGTGCAGCTCCAGGCTTCAATAATCCCCTTGTATTAGTCATTCAGAACTGTTGYGTTTAAAAGAAGCTGTAAAACACACATCAGCTAAAGTGTTACTACCAGAGAAAAGTAGGATTATTTATCTAGGGAAAAACGCACGCACTGACATGAAATGTATTCGCTATAAAATAATTCTTTTCTTTTTTTCTAAGAGCTCAATAGTTGGTTTTAAAGGAAACATGAGGTCATTCATGGGCCCTTTTAGAGAGGTGCAAATCAATAAATGGTGATTTTTTTAATGCTCTCATTATAAATGACTGGATGCTATTAGGGTCAAACTTAATCCTGTGCAGAGAGCCAGTGGAAGGGATGTGAATCATTTAAATCTCTCTTAAGCTCTRCTTTGAGAATAAAATGGAGATATTTCTCTGTATTCTCAGTCTTAAAAAAAGAAACTGCTTCTTTTTTGCAGTAATTGGCCCAGATACTCCATTGTCTTGTAAGATGCAGTCCTTTGTGTTTTCAAGGATTTCTCTTTCTTCTGACTCCCCAGCGTGTGCAGCCCAGCTCCCACGCCGGGGACGGGTCAGGGCGCCGGGTYCCAGGTAGGAAGAGCGCTTCACTGAGCGCACAGCCCTGAGGAGCGGCAAACCGCAGCACCGGCTGCCGCTGGGTGCCCACACCTCTCCCCAAGCCCCTCCGATCGGCAGCTCACCCCCTCCACAAACCCCGGCTCGCTGAGTGGGGGAGAGACTGCGGGAGGTATCACCTCCTCTCCAGGAGAGCATGAAGCGGGAGCCGACAGCCTGAACCCTGCGCTCGACGGGTGAAACTCAATAGGTTGCCGGTGCCACATCGACCGCTCTTAGGCGAAGGTGCTGCATTAAACCTGTCCTGCGTTAGAGCCTTCGCTAATGATTGCATCAGAGCGCCCTAATTGGGACAGGAGCAACTAGGAAACGCTTTCTGTGCTTTGTGGCAAGCCAGCATTCACAGCTAGAGAATAAACTTCTCCCACGTCTAAAAATACCCCACATCCCTAAAGTAATAATAATGAAAAAGCAGTATATTTTTATATAAATCTCAGTTTATATAAATGTCAGTTTAGCTAAGGTGTAACCTACAACAAGAGGCTGATTTGCCTCTCAGGAACATCTGCAGAGCTGGATTTGTTGACAGCAGCAGCAGATGAATGCGTGTGTCAGGGCAGGGGACAGCCAGGGCCTAACTACATGCAGATCCCCGAGAGCCTCCTGGAGCCGGTGGAGTGGGAAGCAGCCCACAGAGAAAAAAGGGTAAATAGGCAAACCAAAATACATTTTGCCAAGATACAGAAGCAACATTGGTGACAAGAAATAAGAAGTYCAAGGGATTATTTTTTTTTTAATTTTCATTTTTTTTCCCTTCCCTTTCTGAAGGATGTTTAATGGTCCTGACTGTAAGTTGCAAGGAATAAGAACATTAGTCTTCATTCCCTACACATAAAATGCCTGACAGGGTTTTATCAAATAAAGAGCCCAATATGCTACTGTTATCAGTAAGTGATTTCAGCAGCTAATTAAATTCTCAGTTTCTGAATCCTGCTCATAATGTTTGCTGACAAAGACCAAAACCCCTGAAGTAATTTTGGCTTTTAGGTGAGGTGAGGCAGGGAAGGAGGGAATGACAACAGACGAATTACGCAGGAAAGCAGGCTGGCAATCCACGGCTGACAGTCATCACACCAACCTCACTTCACCGTGTGAGCGTGGTAGTTCCCCCCCAGATGTAAATCAGCTCCATGGCCTTCACTGACTCCAAGAAGGCTGCCCTGCTTGATGCCAAGTGTGAATCCAAACAGGTATAGCTCCTGAGCCTCCTATACATGCTATACAACCCTATGTATATGATCATCTTGTGTATGTGTACATACATATGTATATATATAAATATATATGTAAATATGTATGACAGAACTTCCTATACCATGCCTAAATACTCACTTTAGAGGGCAATTACATTGATCACAACAAGGCAGTGCACTCTGAGCCAGTTCAGCAAGTCTATGAATGCACATACTGAAATGTATTCTCACTCGGTAGAGTATGCAGCATGTTCTTAACGCGGACAATTCTCAAAGGAAAACAGGCATTTATTTAAAGCTTAAAAGCTTTGCTGGGTATAAATGGACTCCTGAGTTGGGTTCTCCCAGACAGAGGGGATGTTGTGTTCAGAAATCACTCAATRCTACGGAGTGTGAGAAGAGATTTGCCTTCTCTGCTCTCGGAATTTCAGCTGATGAGTAACATCAGCACAAGGTTGGTTCCCAACAGCATATGCCGGAGCCTAAGAAAGAGCACAGTTCCCAGCCTTCAGACACAGTCACCTCCACTCCGACATGTCTTGTTTTCTTCCCCCATCTCCCACTCCAGGTAGAAATTTCTCTCTTAGATAAATCCCGGGAAGGCAGACCTGCACCTGAAAGCCGCAATCTAGCTCCTGATCAGTCATTTTAAGGAAGGGTGTATTCAAGGAGTAGATTTGATTTGGGAACCTGAAACCATAAGAATAAAAAGCTGAATTTGCCAGAAAGTTTGTTCAGCCAATATAAGCTTTATTATGGAATAGCTTTAAACCTCTAGGCTGAGAGTGAGAGGTTTTAGGTGCAGCTTTGGAAGGTGATTTATGAATAGATTTATATGTTAATCTGTTAATAAAAAATGTAGCGTACTGATAAAATATGTGACAATCATAACTCAGCTATGAGCCACATATTAAAGACTGCATCTGCTCTAGTAGAGGTTTTGATTATGTTTTTAAATGAAGGAACTGCATTGGACTGAAAATAAAGAAATAAATGTTTTATCTAGAAATATGTGCCCTATAATTCAAAGAAGTATCTGGGAATCTGCAAGAAACAAATAATAAACTGCTTTTAAGAAAATGACTTCTGGAAAGTGAAGCTTATTCCTGAACATTTCAAAATGGAGTTCCTGTCAGGCGGCTCAATGGTACATCAAGATATGCAAAGTATTCTCACTCTTTCCTAAAATCACTTCCCAAACTGGATTTGAAATTGGATTATAATCATGACACTCCAAATAGATTGAATAAATAATATCCTCAGCAAAGTTGGGCCAACTTCTGAGCACCCATGGGTTTGCGTTGTCATATCAATGCCTGGCTTTCTTCTGATTTTTGAAAGGATACTTTGAAAAATGGGAATGGCTCTGGCTCAASGATATTTCTTCAAGTAAATCTGAAATACAATGCTTTTACCTCTTTTTATTGACAAAAACTCACAGCACTTTATAAAGGAGTGTTATATCCCTATTTCGCACGTGAGCAAACACCAGGCAGAAAAACCAGGCAGATTAACTTTCCCCCAGGCGCCCACGGGCAGAGCCAGCAGTACGTATTCGGGCCCTCCATGCCCCGCCTGGTGCATACCCAGCATCTCTTGGGGATGTAAGATTTGTTTGATATATTATTTGTAAGTTTTCTGATGAGCGCCAGGGTTTTGTAAACATATTCTGAATCCTTAAAATTTCCCAGTGAAGTATTTTCACGAGGAAAGATTACTTGAGTGACAATTTGTGCTGTAAACTATATTACTCACTGCTCCCCRTTGGTTTTGTTTATCATATTTTATTCAGCTATACAGAGAAAAAAACAAGTTAAACTCTGCCACCTCTCCTCACACTTTTATACACTTGCAGAGCATGTTTCTCATCGCACACAGCACAAATGTAGCTCTACTGAGCCCTAAATTAGTAGAAAATAATGCATTTAATGCTGTTTGATTCAAAGTGCAAAATATGAAACTTGTTCCATTTGTTGCTATGTGACATATTGAGGACCRATAGGCAAGTTTTAGTATTATTAACTATACTTTGTTGATAGGTACTCTTGATTATGCCACAGAGTTAAAGATGCCTCCAGGGACTAGCAGGGAGGGAAATGTGTCTTCAGGAGCAGCTGTGCAGTTTAACAGCCTCATCTCTGTAGCAGGGATGATTCTGCTTCTTAGATTAAGAGAAGAAAAATTGGAATAAAACTGCCCTTACCGGAAATGCACTGGATACGTAGCTGCAGTTCATCTGCTACAGGACCATATGGAAATGTTTTGTCCCTATTTTGGGTTTGAAAAAACACCCATCCCAAAGCCTCACAATAGCCACGAAAGAAAAATTAYTTTAATAAGCTTCATATCAAGCCTTAAGAGCTGATGCTGCTTAAGCRTATTGCTAACTAAGCTTGGGTTTAAGTCTTAACGCCTTCAGTGGGATTGAGAAATTCATCAGGTTATGCCCTAGTGACTGGGTAACATTCTCCGAAGTGCCCACAGGAATGTATGTGCTCTCGATTTATAAATTTGGAGCAAAATTTAAAAAGCAAATAAATTTGTGTGTTTTGTAGCATTTTCATGTTTTGCAGTGGGGTAATTGCAGATCTGTAATTGGAGATCTAGATTCTGGCAGCCCAGGTGGTACTGGACAGTGCGTAACTCCACAGGCAATCCCACCAAATTCAGGGTTATGACTATCAGGGAACTAACAAGCTCTGTCTCTGAACTTAGTCCTCACTCAATTTTTTTTGTCCTCCAGAAAAAATATTAGATTGTTAATTAAARCATATTTTAATCTCAAAATTTTGTGTCTTTTTTAACAGATTAAATATCTCATGTCTTCCAAATAGTTTTGCAATAGGTGCACCCATTTATTCTTTTATATTCTGTTAAAATACAGTTTATTTTTAAGAAAGGGAATACATATATACTCTTGAAGAATTTTAAATACTATTGAGATGATATAACAAAACYGGTCAGCATACAAACTTCACAGGGCTGGTTAGAAACTTTTTCACAAGAGATGTTCCATTCAAAAAATAATTGAAATAAAAAGATTTTACAAAATTTTAACAGTTTCTATTAAATTTATCAGACAAGAGTCCAGAAGGGAACCTTGGATCCAGAGGGAAATTTTTGGTAAGGAAAGGAAAGGGGAAAGGAAAGGGGAAGAAAGGGGAGGAAAGAGGAGGAAAGGAGAGGCGAGGCGAGGCGAGGCGAGGCGAGGAAAGGGAAAGGAAAGGGAAAGGGAAAGGGAAAGGGAAAGGGAAAGGGAAAGGGAAAGGGAAAGGGAAAGGGAAAGGGAAAAGGAAAGGGAAAGGGAAAAGGAAAAGGAAAAGGAAGGAAAAAAATGCCCCCAAAAAAACAGGTCAATCACTTGAGATGAGAGAAATGCACATTCAAATCCTCTCTCTTGATGCTTCAGAAAATAACTTGACCCAGAATATTTGCATCCCAAGTAACCATGTGTCTATCTCCTTCTCCTTCAGATTCTACAAAGGTGTCAAAAAGTCTTGTTTTCATCTCAGTACAAAATACCTTGGCATCTCAAAAAGGTTGGAAAAATCATTTCCCACTCAGTTCTATTGAGAACTCTAAGTTCCAGGTAAAATCAGGGTGAACAGAGGGTAGGCACTGCACTGGGATTTATGAAATGCCTGCCAAGTAGCCCGCTTTTAACGCACACCAGAGAATAGCATTCCTTGCTAAGAAGTCCTAATCAGCATCGTGCATTTTTTAAAATTTGCTCAAAGGCTTATGTTTTTAAAATGACCCTTCCACCTACTCTATTAATTACAAACTCCAGTATAAAATGGACTTTTCTATGGCCTCACTGTGAAAGCTGCAGATTAGGAGCTAACCTTGTTTCAAGCCCATGCATAAATTAAACAGCATGTGCTCCAATTGTACATCATTTAAAAAATGTGTTCTATAAAATGTCTAATATTTAGAGCTTACAATGCATACAAGAGGACCGTTTAAAGATGGAGATGAAACATGTTGCAGGGATTTTATCCAAAAAGGTGCTACAAGATTAAGAACAGTAACCAATTTAAAATTACATTTCTTGACTGCTGCAAGAATTTGAATGCTAAAGTTTCCAAAACTAACAGGTGCTTTTGGATACCCCACCTGGGGCATCTCAAGATGCTGATTTTCAGAAATTCTTTAACAATGTGCCTCAATTTTGGCAWGAGAGACAGGCAGAAAAAATCACAAGTGATCCCCAAAATACCTTGGCCCCAATTTCCTTCTGGATATTGACATTCAGCCAAAAAAAAGTTAACCACCACCAAAGTTTCTCATGCAACTAAAACTCATTTGGTGAGAGGTTTCTCAGGTCCCAAATGGAATTTCTGAAACACATCTTGCAAACAGAGAGCGGGGGGGGGAAAATCCCAGAGAAGTTGGGACATTTTGTTCTGCGAAGCAGGAAATGAGCTTGTTCTGCTTTAGTTTCTGCTCCACTCCGTTCGCTAGTTCTTGTGTAAAATCTCAGTGCTACAGTCTTGGGGAAACAATCTCAGCAGAAGCAACAGAAAATTCAAAGTCGGGAGCAAACTTTGGCACATGGTAGAGCAGCAGGGACAAAAGCATCTAGTTCTGGAGAAGGAATCCAAGACAAAGAGCTAGGAGCTAAGAAAGGAAAAGAAATTACCCCTTTATGAAAGTATAATATGGTCCAACAGCTGACACATCCTAAAATCTACCTCTCTTCCTCCCCTGCCCTGAAATCTCAACTGCTCTATAGAGTAATGCTATCACAGCTCTTATCCAGTAACTTGCCCACATAATGCTAAATTTTGTCTTTTAGTCTACTGCAATTCCAAGACAATAACTCCCTATCCCAACTATGTGGAGTGGCTACATGATACGCCAGAGTGTTCTTTGCTGTGGAGATTACAAAATTAAGTTCATACTAATGGCAGTCCAACACAGATTCGGGAGTAATACCATAAATTTAGCTTCTGGAACTAAAGACTCCCAAAATGTATTTTCAGGAGTGACGGTTTCACAAAGTGATCCTTGAAGTTGATGGAGAACTCTTGCTCATTTTAATTGATTTTGCATTGGGCTTAAATGAAAGGCATCCACAGTCATTCAACAGGTAGAAAGAAAGAGCACAGTCTTTTAAAGTCTGGGAGCTTAAAACCTTTCTAAAATCAGAGAATAACAACATGGTTAACACTGGGTTTGTGTATACAATATTGATAAAGGGGATTATAATCCAGAAAAAGAAGAATTTATTCCCATTGGAAAGCAATGAATCAAGTAATGCTGTGATGAAAAAYATTATGGCCTACTCAATGGCAGGAAATATTCATTTTCTGGTTAAAGAATAGATAATTGTCTAGGAAAGCATGCATTAAGTAGAGTGAGCTAGTAAATCTACCCATTASAGAATGAGAGACTGAAGTACTGAATTTGCTGTGCTAGCAAGCAGTGGCACGGGGATATTGCTCCTGCAAGATGCTGTTGCCACCCTTGCCGAAAAGACAATTAAGAGTCATCTCCTTCACAGGAACACCCTGGCCTCCTCTTCTGTCCATGACAGCTGTGGGGCTGAAATGTGCCCTTGCCTTTTCCCCACAGGGATAGTGCAGCCTAGGGATATAGCTGATTGCACGAGAACACTCAGTGAAAAACAGCTTTAATCTTCACCTAACCCTGCTGTAGAGAGGTATATTCCTCACACTGCCAGGCTTTGCCCCACAACCAGCCTATCCTGCTGTCTCTGTAGACTGCTCCTCATGTTCTTGCCCCMACCTCATGGAAGTACAAATGCAAGGGAGCAGACATCTGTCAACACAATCCTGCACCTTGAAGCAGATTTAAGACTGCTGGCAACCTGAAGAGTAAGTCACATGAGCAGAAATAAATCAGACCACAATCTCAAGATGAAAAACTATCCCCAAATCAGGCCTGACAAGATCCACACTGTATTTTAATTACAAGCGAAGAGGAGATACAAAACAACACAAATCAGCACTGCGATTATTTCTCAAACTGCACYCTCACCCTCTATAGAACTGCAAATTCCTTGCATTTCTTGTCTTTCTGATCTGATCTTTAAAATGATGCACAGCAAAGGGAAGGTGGGAGGGGGTGCCTCTAATCAGCATCATGTGCTTTATGGAGACAAGCCAAGCAGCTACTTAGGCAACCATTAGGTCGGGAAACAATCACTTCCATCATTCCCAACACGTGTGTCAACATAATTCCATGCTCTCTTTGTCATGCAAAAAGTCTTGGCAAAGTGACCGGATACACCCAGAAAGCAGGAGCAAACTAAGCCCATTATGTTAACCGGAGATCCCACAGCATCCTCCAGTGCCATAGAAGGCAACTTCCCATGTTTTGCAGTTTAGGAAAGGAAACTCGCTGCACTGAAAAGGGCCCAAGCCAAGCCTGACTTCAGAAGTGTATAAGGGAGATTCASAATTGGGTTTCATGGAAGGGGATCCCTCGAATGACAAGCACAAGAGGCTGTGTCAGGCAGTGTGATAACAGGCATTGCAGGAGGTGTGACACCTCGCATAACTACAGAGACTTCCCTCTCCTCTGTGCTGGCTGGAAGCCTTCCAGCCATGCTAATATGGCTCTGCAAAGGGAAACTCCTGCCAAATGGGAGTATCAGCTTCTCTAACTCTTTATTGTTGTCTTTGGTAACTCCAGACTTTGTTTTCCTTTTARAGGAAGATTCAATGCATTTTACAACCATTAAACATCTTTTCTTCTCTCCATTTATACTTGTAACTCCTACTAACAGCAAAAGGCTTGTGCACATGGGAATGGCTGGCAATATTAGTCTAATGGCTTCCTTGCCTGGTCAGGTACAGGAGGAAGGCTCTTTAGTCTGTCTGAAAAATGCTGAATACATCTTTGGTGCTCTAGCAACTGTAGAAGATGGTAAATCATAGAATCAGAATCATTAAGGTTGGAAAAGACGTCTAAGATCATCAAGTCCAACCCTCAACCCAACACCACCATGYCCACTAAACCATGTCCCGAAGTGCCACATCTACACATTTTTTGAAATATTCCAGAGCATAGGCATTTATTTATTTAAAGATAAGCAGTTGGGGTTTTCACTAACAATTTTTGCTGCAATTCCAGATTCAGTGCAGTGGGAGGGAAGTCCTAATACTGCTGGATATTTGCAAGCCCTTTCAAACTTTAGCTGCTTTGCCTCCATCCTACCATGGTAACATACATTCTTCACCCCATTTTGCCTCCTGAATGCTTGCAAGTCCAATCTTGGCTTTAATAAAGCATTCAGCAAAACACAGCTCCTCAGCAATCCATGTTCACAAAGGCCAACAATAGCTAAAAATAAGGATGGACAAAAATAGTAAAACTTCTACATGTTGCTGACATGTCCTCTAATGAAAGCCAAGGATTTCTATTGATTGYTTTGTTTAAGCCTGTACCAGTCACACTACATGCTTTGTTCCTTAAGATGCCATATTTTTGGCAGATCCCGTTACCACCTAAACACTCAAGAAACAAGAGCAGAGAGAGCTGTCCAAATGGGCAAGTGTAGAAGAGCCCTTCCCCCAGCATTATCATTGGAGTGGAAATAAGCATCTGGTTCTGACTTTGTCTTCTCCGTGCTCCATCACTCTGGGCAAATTTACACTATCCAGCCTCCGGAAAATGTACATCAAATACTACAGAACATTCATTAGCAAGTCAAATAAAACAAAGAGAGTAAAAAGTGAACATACCTGAAGAAGAGAAACGTTGTGTAGACTAAGTCTGAAGAGGTAGTTCCTGCATAATCAAGCAGAAAAATTACAAACCGTTAGACTACCAAAAAAAGAAAGGGAAAAGTTATAAAAGCAAGTCATAGGTTTTGGTCATTCATTTCTATGGACAATGAGCTTTTCTTGGACTCCTCTCCACAGAATGCAAAAATAGTTATATGCCCCTTGCACATCAATGTCTTAGTGAACCTCATAACAAAGTTCCGAGCAGGTCTGGAGTAAAATATTTCAGAACTTATCCTGAAGAATCACAATGAAATTCCAACAACACAGGGACTGTTTCCAAACCCTCAAAGGGCTTTGGTTGAAGTCCTGTATGGGCTGTGCTCCTGTTTTTCTCTGCATTCTGAGAAAACTGGGCTTTGACAGAAGCCAGCTGGAGCAAGAGGAGCCAGCAGACTCCTGTAGTGTGCTCCCCCCAAGCCTGTCCTTGTGGGCGCTCCCATTCAGGACTTTGTGGAAAAGGAGGAGAACAGGACAGATACTTCTCAGCAGAATCTTTCTGCACAGAAAACCAGCAGGGAAATCAAGGCAGTGACTGCAGACACTCCCAATCCTCCTGTCATCGCGTCTCCATAGGCAAAGCGAGGGAATTCCTGACAGAAGTCACTGTAGCATGAGATACCACACATAAGCTGAGCTCCTGTAACCCTCCTTCTGTGTGTTCATATCCCATCGCAAATAGGAGGGAACACATATTTGCATAAACATCTATGGATGAGGCTTAGTTAACAGGATTTATCTCATATTTTTGCTTGCTAAGACAATGCAGTTACCAGGAATCAGTTGACATATTAAGCCATACGGACTTAATTGTATGCTTGAGGGTTTTGGCCACATCTAACTTCATGTTTTTGCATCCCATCTGTCAGGGAGTCTGAAGAGCTGTGATCCTTTTCCAACATCCCTGTCACCACAATCTCCCAGAGAAGACACAATTATATTATACCAGGTGAACTATGTTTTTGGAGGTAGCTCTATTTAAATAGTAGAAAGTGCAGCTTTGATGATAAGGCTTCATCTGCTCTAGAAGTGCCAGCATACAGACTTTCCCCTACCTAGTAGAAAAGCAAGTTCCATCTTAGCTCAGTGAAGTCAGAGAAGTCGGTGGAAAGCTCCTATAGTGATGAAAAGTTCCTAAGGACTCTTCTGAAGAGTCTTGTTTAGGGTCTGTAGTCAGCAGCAAACTCTGCCCAAGCAAAGAAAGTTATTCAAACTTCGACATACAAGAAATTCGTATCGGGTCACAATGACCACTACAAGGCCTGAGCAATTTTTCCTTCTTCTGTTATCTCTCACTTGTATATCACTTAAGTCAGAATCATAGAGTTGCCCATATATATATATATGTATACTTTGTCCCAGTTCTATAAATAAATCAGAAGGTCTCAACTGCTGCTGCCTGTCAATAAAGAAGAATGGGAACAAGGATGATGGGGAACTCAGGAAGTCAAACCCCTAGTACCAAGTCTTCAGCCGATGTAGCTCTGATTTGGTCTGATTTGCACCATCCTATTCTATACTGGGACTGGGTACCCAGAGAAGAATGACACCCATTAGCAATATCTGAACAAAGTACATCAGTAATTTTTATACCTCCTGTAAGTACACAGAGAAGTACACACACACAGAATCTCCATCTTCTCTCCTAGTCCTACCACTGGAGATTCAGCTGTTCTTTTGTACAGTCTGAAACCCTATTCTGTCTCAAAGGGCTGCATACTTTCCCAATTAATTTGTTATTAACTCTTTAGCATCAGCTACAGACTTAAATATTATGTTCTGCAGGTGCATGCAGCAGACCAGAGGCACTAAGCTCACATACAGCTAAAATTTCAAAATGGAGGTAAGTTCTCATCCAGTGACTGATCTGACTTAGCTCCCTTAGAAAAGCAYGTGTTACTCTCACCAAAATATTAATGCAGTTCCAGGACATGAGATACCATGGAATAAGCCTTCTCCTGGAGAAGTTAAGCATGTCACTGGCCTCCAATCTTACAACACCCTAAGGAGAAATTCTCATAACTAGGGACTTGAAGTTGCTATCCTGTTGTTAAGCATGCTATTTAAATGCATTGATTTTGGAAACCTTATAATGCAGATTTCAGCTCCTTGTTTTAGTCTTGTAAAAAGCTGGACAGTTTGACTGAGTAATAGATTTTAATATTAGGGTTTTTTTCCCTGATAGCACTGCAGAGCAAATTCAACCAAAATATCTTTAATGGAAGAGACATATCTAAAGGACACAATTTTCATTGCACTCAGCCAAAAGAGATGCAGATAGGAATAGTGTCCATTTAAATAAYGCCAGTCTCTGTCCTCTCAGTGACTGCTGTGTAGCACCTGGACAAAGCATTAGCAGTGAGATCACTCAGGTGGCTGAGACCTAAAGCARGCAGGAACGTAGTACTTATGTGAATAGCACAATGATCTTCCAAAGGCTTCATACAAACCTCAACTCTCTAAGTCTGACCTTGTGGATTTCTTACAGAAAGGAGGATTTCCCGACATTTTTCATCAGCTTGCCTCACTTGGTGTCTGCACAGCCACTGGCAGTTTCTTTTTGTTTGTTTGATCCTTCTCACACCTCATCAGCAATAATATGAACACTGGTAGGCAGACCAGGCTATCAGAGACACCTCCAGACTCCAGTTGACCTGCCCAGCTAGAACTGACTAATCCTTAATTAATAGCATGCTCTTTTAACCATACTTGTTCTGTAAAGCTAAACTAGGAGTAAAAAGCCAAGGGGAAAGATCTGCTGAATAAGACAGTGCCATTTTTATGAATTGCATTTTAACTGCAATTTCAGTCCAAGAATGAGCAAGGTCTCTGAATGACAGGCATGGTTTATTGTACCTAGAATTGCCCCATTTGTGTCCTTTTTTCTGCTTGTGTTTGAAGTTATGTCTGTTTAATACCTTACTGAACTATAATTTAAAGCATCTGAAAGAATAGGATTAAGAAATATATGAGAACACTGAGATCTCTGCATGAATGGATGAGGTGCCTCCTTGGTCTTTTTTTTTTCTTTTTTTTCCTCCCATTTTGTCTTGTAAGTGAATGCTGGCTAATTCCTTTCTCTCTTAAATTAAACCCACCTGGACTAGGCTAGAAAAGCAATTGCCTGGTGCAACCGGTTATTCTAATACTTACTCGCTTTCTGTCCTAAAAGGTCACACAACTTCACTCCATGGTATTAAAACACGAGCTTTGTTTCATTCCAGAGTTGGCTACATTTCAGCCATCTCCAGAGCAAGTGACTACACTCCTCTAAGTAGTCAGGGACAAATGGTATTATACACATTAAAAGGTGCCTCAAACTGCTAATTATTATTACTACTAACCTTATTACTCATGAACATCAGTGCATTTCTGAAAACGGCCATGTTAAACAGTAATACCCTGAAGTCTCAGCCAAGACTGTGGTTTTGTTGTGTTAAGACACAGAGTGGGTTGATGATGGTTCCTCTGGAGACTAATTCACAGCAGATGCCTATTTAAACAACCTGAGAATGGATCCTCTCTGTGTCACCTCTGATTGCAGGGGGACATTATCCCCCAGCTCAGATATATGAAGTTAGCTGCTGTAAAGACCCTCCTGCTCTATACAACCTAGTCTTGAAGAATTTGCCATCTAAATATATACAGAAGAGTGAAAAAGAGACATTGTTCTCATTGAAATTTAAAGCACAGATCGAGCAACTTAGCCAACATCACAGGGCATATATCTGCAGCACAACCAGGAGCTGATCTCCTGGTCCATTAGTCTATGCCCTGGTTAGGAGAATAACTTGCCCCCAAAGCTGGGGCACAGCACGTAAACCTGTGCTGAAGTGCTATTTACACTCATGGAAATTGGGTAGATGTCAAATTACTTTCCCGAACTGGGCCCTCTATGCTAGTCTGCGTATGAACACAGCCAAGCTGCAGTATAAATCCTGTAGATGAAAGTATTTGTTAATTGGCTTCATAATTTGTATTTGGCTGCCTTGTAACATGATTAAGTGCTCACTGTGCCTGGTACCACAAAGCATACGTACCAGAACAGCAGGATAGCAGCTGAGATGTGTTTCAAGAAAGGGTGGAAGAATATATCCACTTAAATCTACTTACGATGACATTCCCAAGTCAAAGCTGCTTATTTAGTATTTATTTCATATAGCCAAGCGCACCTTGGATGAACTTTGTAACATGATGCCCATGCACTTGTTCACACATTGCCTGGCCTTGAAACAATTTACAGTGAAGGCAAAGTAATTTGTCTACCACACCACTGAGCAACAGAGCTACAAGACAACTTATGCCTTTCCAATGGGAAGCCATATAACAGGAGTGCTTGAATAATGGCAGAGGCCCTTTGTCTTAGGAGTTCTGAAATTATAAGGGTTGCAACATGCTTCAGACACTCGTTCAGGCTTCTTTTTCAGTGCCCCTTTTCAGGTACTATACCTGTCAGCACTGTGCTGGCTGATTATAAGGTGCTCCTTCTAATTCAAAGAGAGCACGCTTTTCAGTTCTGCTGTGGTAGATCAGGAGGAACATCCCAAGATCCCTAATGCTGACCACCACCAGAACCTCGCAGGACTTTGACATGCACACAGAGAGCAACAATATGCTGCCTTACCTCAGCTGGTCTGTATCGCTACAAGACATGTACACCTGCTCACATGTTGCTACTTGCCTGCACCTTATAGTAGACGTGAGAAGCTCACCCCTCCCTCATTACAGGGCAGGCTATCTCAAGCCCCCTCTCTTTGTACACAGACAATTACCCTACAAGTAGAAACAAAGCCAASAGAAGCTGATAATAATGTTTGATCATGCAAAAAAAATACGTTTAGGGAAAGCTGAAGAGAACTGAGTGAAGAGTTGCTCTCCCTTTTGGGGGCTATTACTGCACTGAAACAGGCATCCAACACAGCCCAGGTGAGGTACTGGAGATTCAAGTAGGCTCATGGTGCTCTAGGAAGGTGTTCCCCACGCTTGTAGAATAGAAYAGAATAGAATAGAATAGACTATTTCAGTTGGAAGGGACTACAACGATCTAGTCCAATTGCCTGACTCCTTCAGGGCTGACCAAAAGTTAAAGCATGTTATTAAAAGGGTGTTGTCCAAATGCCTCTTAAACACTGACAGGCTTGGGGCATCGGCCACCTCTCTAGGAAGCCTGTTCCAGTGTTTGACCACTCTCTCAGTAAAGAAATGCTTCYTAATGTCCAGTCTAAATCTCCCCTGGCGCAGCTTTGAATCATTCCCACACATCCTGTCACTGGATCCCAGRGAGGAGAGATCAGCACCTCCCTCTCCATGTCACCTCCTCAGGGGGCGATTGTGCTGCAATCAGGAGCCAGGTCTGCAAGGGGGACTCACAACTGTCACAGTGTGGATAATAAGAAAAATAATTAACAGAACATGGTCCTTTGGGCGATACGAAACAAGACACAGAATTATGCATGTGACAAACCTAATGCTCCCTTCTGGCACCCCTGGAATCCACGTGCTGGGGCTGAGCCTCGGGCTAGGAGCCAGCAACTCCTGTCAGCTCTTCCTATCTTTGCTCCTGGAGGCCTTAGATATACTTTGTACTTCCACAGTACATGACAAACACAGCTTAGTCATGCTTCACGACTCCCTGGGAGCTGGTTAGTATCATTCCCTCCTTATACTAATGGAGAAAATGAGCCACAGAAAGGTTAAATGACCTTCTCCAAAGCACACAGCAAGTCAGTGATGGAATCGAGATCAGACTCCTGGGCTCTTGGCTACCAAATCTCATGCTAGATTAATGCACAGTGCCRCTACACAGGTCCAGCTGTGGCTGAACTTTTCAGATGGTTATCCACATTTCTGAACTAGCCAACCATCCCAAGAAACCCAGCTCCTGAAGGATGATTCTGGCCTGTGCTCTCAGAAGGAGTTAATTACATGCCTGCTCTGGAGTGTGATGTGACGATCCGTTTGTAAATGCTACTCCAGTGATTCATTTGAAGGGCCTGGCATACACATGCTGGAGAAAAGGTATAGAGCCAGCATCTCCCTTACAAGCTGGATCCTTATTCACCAGTAATTTTGCTTCTATTGAAGAAAAACTTGTCCGGTACATCATTCTTCCTTAAAAATCAATAGATGTTCAACAGAGAACCATACTAAACAGCATACAGTAATATGATGCAGTTGCTGTATGAGCAATTGCTTTTCCCAAAGCAACATTTCTCAGGGATAAATCCAACCAGAGCTAGAGGAGCATCCTCTTAGAAGAGGCTCCTTATGCAAGCAGCATATCATTCTGATTAAGCAGCTTCCAAATTAAGCCAGGGTCCCAGCTACTGTTTCTGGGTTGCCACTGAGGCCCATTTAGTACTTCTCAGTGGAAACAAGGATGAAAATCAAATCCTCTATATTCCAGTCAATGGAGGAGAACTACCATCAGCTTTAATGGCACAGGGTGCATGGCACAGATCTGCTCAGGCTCAATGCTGTATATTCAGGGCCAGCTCTAGGAAGAGTCAAAAGAGGCAGATGCTTATAGCTGCAGAGCATGTAGGACAATAGCATAGCCGTGGCACCCTTAGACTATACCAATATTCAGAAATCTAGACGGATGGCTGCTGCCGTGGGAGGGAGAAGCAGGAAGGGGATCGGCCCTTGGACCAACAGCCATGTCCCCTCTTCCGTCGGCTCGCAAGGGGAGCAGCAAGCTGGCTCTGGTGTCTCTGGCCCTTCYCTTTCCCCAGGGCAGGAGAGGAACAGCCTCGGTCCAATGTGATCCCACCTCCTTGGGGGTGAAAGTGTTTGCCATGCTCCCGAGACACTTTGAACCAGCTGTTTTCTGGAGGGTAGCTGTATGTACACACTTCAGAGAATAGGGAATGGGATTTTTTTTGTAATATTGTTTGAACATATTTATATTAAATTTCCATTTTTTTTTTGTTACATTTCCCTCCCTCTGTTTCACTAGATGAGTTTCTTCAAAACCTCAGAGATAGAAACTGAGCCAAATTTTCAAAACTCATGTGTGGGTTTGTTCCTATTTTCCTGGAAGAGTGAGTCCATTTCTCAGACCATCACATATCCTACATGCCACCTCAAGTCTCTCTTGACATGCGATTGACAGCTCTTCTCTCCCCCTCTTGTCCARTTGGCACAGTCACAGAGCATTTACAGCACCTTGATAAGGCCCCTAGCCACACGGGGACCTTTGATCTCCTATTTGCCCATCACTTTTAATTGTGCTTTCATAAGCCAAACTGTAAAATTCCTCTTCTTTCGATGCACTGATTACTGTTCAAATATTCCCTGGCAGCCCCCCCACCTGCCTACTTAGGCTGATAAACATGCTCAGTTCTGTCAGGCTTTCCTCAAACTCTGGATGAGTTCAACATGACTTGTATGCAAATACTGATAGAGTCAGCTGGTAAGCTTAAGTTATTGCCAACCAATCCTTTCTCTTTGCTGTGGTTTTTATACCTTTGCAGTGGCACAGAACAGTAGGCTTAGCACCTAAACATCTGGATATAAAGTGATATGCAAGTCTCTGTGGTGAGCCCTGCCATATAAAACTGACGTATCACCAACTTAACCAGAGCAAGAGAGAGTCTTTTCAGCAATGCAAAAGGAAACTGCTCTGCAGCCCCATCCTGAGATACTGTAAAACACGATAGGTCCAAGCCTCCAAGGCTTTTGCCAAAATATCCTGACCTTGTGTTTGCTCGCACCCCACTCTCTGAAATACAATCTTCAAACTTAATTATTCTCRGTGTGTTACTAAAGCAAGTGAGCCTCTCAAGGGTGTCTGCTTTTGTGATAAGGTATCACCATCTTCATTTTCCAGTCAGGCCTGCGATTCGCTGTGTAAGGATGCTTCCTACCAGCTTGCGCTGCACCAAGATGGCCTTTCACACAGCGCTGGCTGCGCAGGCGCTGGCCGTGAGTCAGCCGATAGCCTGGTTCCACCGATGATGGGCAAAAGTGCACGGACTACCACAYCAGTGAGTTCATTTGCAGAGAGGTAGATCGTACTGCCTTGCAGGCAATTTGAAGGACCATCTTTGTTGTYTTCTCTGCCAACAAAGATGACAGCCCAGAGACTGCCATTGCCTCACCCTCTTCTCCACGTACAACACCTGGGGCAAAGTTGTCTCTTTGCTCTCCTACAGCTGTGGCTTCTTCTGTCCATTGGTCCGGCCCAGCAACCTGATAGCTGGAGCATAGYATTTTATTTGATTGATTTATTCTGAGTTAATTAAAATTCATGTTCTGTGCTTGAGCAAATGCACAAATTTTAACTAAGAAAAAAAAATTATACTTTGAACAAACTTTGGGCCAGGCTCCAAAGTTCCCAGAACCCCATAATTACAAAAATTCTCCTTCCGTCCTTTCCCGTCAACACCTCTTCCCCTCCTCCCCAAGGGGTATAAGTCAGGGACAGCACAGATTGGGCATATGGCAAATTCAGACTCCTTGCAGACCAGCAGAGGAAAGCGAACTCTATAGGTAAGAACCAGCCATCCCAGTGGGGCTTCACCCCTCCACACTTATACGAGGGCTGAGCTGACCTCACCTGGCACAATATCAGAGATGAAAATCKCCCTCTGAACTATCCCAGGCTCAACCAGAGAGATTAAAACCTGCACTTTAAATCTCACTTTTGTTCCCTGTGTAAAGAAACCATGCACCCCCAATTATAGATTTAACTAGCTGCAATGTCTAATCACAGGTTTCTTACCTCACCATATTCTTTACCATGCAGGTCAGGCAGCTTCTTTAAAAAACATCAATCGTCCTTTGAAAGTTTCTGTTAATTTCAGAGACTGATTCTCCCTCTTTTTCTCACATCACCATGTTATCTGCCCCCCTCCAGCCCCCAATACAAGGATGCAACTTTAATTAGAGCATTCTTTTGTCTGATAGGAAAAATCACAGTGAGAAAGGATGGTATTTGTTTTTCTAGGTTTCTCTGCAGCAGCGCTTTCAGCTTCCCTCCTACGATCTGCATATAATCAAAAACATTATCATGCTCTTTGCTTGCTCACGTCCTCATTAATACCTCAACTGGCAAGGTAATTTCTCAGCCAAACGTGACTTAGTAGGGGGTAAAGCTGGCGTAAGACAGTGCGTTACTAATGTGAGCCATCAGAAATGGCAGTAAGTCAGCTCAGTCATTTTGTCTCAGAGAAGTATTGAGTCAAATCCTGTAGTCAGGGACGAATGGCATGTCATTCCTGGCTGATAATAGGACAAGCCTCTGGACTATTTAACCCTTGGCTATGCCCATGTGGTTGTGGCCAATTTTAACTTGTTTGCATGTTAGTCTCTCCATGCTATATGAGACTTGACTTTTTCAGCCATGCTGAAGCCCCACTGTCCCAGTGTTAGTGTATGGGACTCACAGACTTCCATGAGCATTTCGACGACTTATGTCTTCTTTGGAGGAGCAAGGCTGAGAGCTAGTGATTAAACTACCAGGTGGAAATACAACAGTAAAGGGTCCAAATCCCACCTCTGCCACAGGTTTTCCRTGAGTCCATAGAAGAGCTTTGGCTATGTCCACATTAGCCAAGTGCAGAGACCTCTGAGGTTGTGCAGACTTTGCCTGGTACCTTCAGAAAGAGTAGTCTTGCTGCAGGAGTAGCTGTGTTAGGTGCAGCACTGCACTACCTTTCAGATCTACTACAAACTCACATGTCTCAGCATCACAGCCTTTTCACAGGGCAGGCTCGCTCTTAATCCCTCTGGGCCTCGGATTCCCATCTATAGTGTGAAATTATTAGTGCTTTTCTGCCTCACAGAAGCCCCGTGAGGATAAATGTTGGTGAGGGGCCCTGGTCATTTGGCAACAGAAAGTATTCTTGACAGAGTTTAGACCCAACACTGATACTCTAAATCTGTGGATCAACTCTGACCCAACTTCTGCCACTGAATTTCCTGGTTTGCAAAATGCTTTTTGCCCAGGCAACATAATCTKCAGAGACTTATTCTCTTCAGGGTTCAGTGGCAGTCCAGATCTGGCCAGGATTGAAGGTGCCCAAGGGTAAGAGTGATATTTTCCAAGCAGCACASGTTTTGAGAGTTTTACTGCAGTGCTCTGGAGCTTTCTGCCAAGCAGGTGGAAAAGAGCCTATATTCAGCCAGAAATCTGCATGAACCTGGTGTCTGACAGACTAATCTATCATACACCAGAGACTTTCAGTAAACTGAGGGTGCCAAACCTGCTGGTTGAGGGTCCTAGAGTATATTTACAATTTGCCATATTTCTGCAAGCTGCAACTTGAAGCAACTCTTTTGGGACATCACTCACTCTGYTCAGCCTTCAGCTCCTAAGCCCGCATGATCCGGAGTTGTTTTAATGTTTATACAGCCAGAAGCAATAATAGCCAAGAAGGGGTGCACCCAGGCTGTTGTGCTCCCCCTAAAACAAACTTTGTAAGTTCATATAGCACCTTCCCTACTCCCCAAACTAACTGTATCTCCTTTCTTGCATCTACCCACTTGGCATTAACAGGCATATTCAGTTCGGCTCTAAATCAAGTATGAAAATCACCCCCATCAAAGCATCCGGACTTGCATCACCAGCAGCTTAGTAGCTTTACGTTTATTGCAGAGAAGTCTGGCAGTCCAGAATGATGTGCACTTTACTTGCCAGTTTTGAGTCTGTTGATGCAGCCTTTGCTCACTACACTCTACCTCCAGGCTCTTCTTGGTAATGACTATTTGTGACAAGGGTTCCTGAGCTGCAGTTCCCCATGCGACAGCCATGAGAGATGATCCTTTCCCATCTCCTGATGGAGCTGACAGCTCCCTTGGCAGGCAGAACTATGAGGAAGTCTGGTCATGATGCTTTCTGGCTGTTTTTCTACAGTAACACCTCCACTCCCTGCGAATGGCCAACCCTTGTAGCCATGCCTCTCACATCCACAGCCCCAGCAGGCTACTGCCCTGAGCTGACACCCACATACTTTCCTTCTGGGAAAAGTCAAATGTTTCCCTTAGGGCTTCCCAGCCACTCTCTGTGCAGCCATTTGTTTGGGTACCATCCTCCTGTTGTCCAAGCTGTTTCCCTTCAGCTTGCTGTCGTGTCAGATCATCACACGGCGTCTCAACCATCCTCCTTTAAACCTTTTATGTTCTTCTCACCAGGGAGCTCTTCTGAAGCATGCTTTTTGGCTTGACTCCAGGCAGGGTCTTTCATATAATTTCTTTACTGGCTCCTGTCTCTGCCCAGCCAGTAATGAGATAGTCTCAAGGAGTATGTCTCCTCGAGAAGGTGGAATGTCCCRGCTACACATTGTATGTCCCCCGCAAAACCCACCCTCCCCGGGGGTTGGGCACCCCGCCTACAGCACAGGTGAGAGAGCGGAGCACTGCTCCCCCAACATGCAGGTGAAATCACTGCCGTGGGGATGGGAGAAGGCCAGCATGTCCCTGCTATGGGTGGGGAAGGGAAGGAGGGAGGGGAAAGGGCAAAGGAAGAACGTTGGAGAGTTGAGCTGGGACATCCTGCAGGAATGGGAATGGAGGCTTCCTCTTGCCCCACCACCATCACCTCTGACAGCCCCATCACAGCATGGGCACACTGGTGTAGGCAAAGGGTCTCAGTGTGTCTGGCTGCCAGGCAGGCTGCTGCTCTCCATGGTTTCTGACAGCATCTAGATCTGACCTTGAGGTACAGCAAGCAGATACGATCAATTCAAACAGTTGCATCTTTTAAGTCACCACTTTTTAACACAGGCCTCTTTTGCTTGCCCATCGAGTTAGGAAATTCAGCTTATCTCCTTTGTTAAACCATTTATTATACAGCAGTTCATTCAAGCTGTTCTTCCCAGTCCATTCACCATCTGTATTACTGACAAAGAGCAGCGTCCCAGTCTTCTAGCCTTTGTTCTGGTACCAGAATAATCTCCTCTGTGGCTCTTCTGCCGTGGCAGCATATGTACAACTTGTGTCTATAATTCAAAACGATAGCTCATTATGTGACACTAATCTGCAAGAAACTGCCACCCATTTCCTCACCATTACTCTTTGATTTCAGATGTTTAGGTAGAGCAAATAGACCCTCAGTTAATAAAAGCAAACTGCTCACTAGGAATGCTGTATAGCACAGTTAAATTTGAAATCTAATAATGGGAAAGAGATTGAAAGTAAAGACAATAAGTATTTCAGATCATGCTATTAGAGAGGGATGGAAGTTTCTACATAGTCAAGGCTGCAATCAGTTTCCATTTCAGCTCCTTTATTGGCTTTGACTTGGAAGGTTTCTCAGGTCTGAAAAATTCAAGGCTTATTCTTGATGAAAGAAGAAAGTGTTTTRCAAAAAAGCAGGACAATTGGACAAAAATGGCATTGCTGATAGCTAGCACAGAAAAAGCAGGATTCAAGTTCCCAAAATCATCAGGTTTTTAATACAGGGGGGGATTTATGTGTCTTGTTTTTTGAGCTGTTCAGATCATATTTTCAAGTTTTTTCTCAGTAATAACGAGGTCTAGAAAATTGTTTTTCCTCCCATTAAAATAAGCTCAAATAGTAATCACATGCACTCAAGAGCTGAAAAAAGCAGCAGATATTTCAAAACAATCACTCATTCACAGAAGAAAAACAGGAAAAACAGTACATTAAAATACTAACACTGCATTTAAAGCAAAAACAAAACATGCAAACGATGAGTCAAAATGAAGGTTATGAATTTTTGAAATGTGTGTTTTTATACTTAATGAAATGTGGCTCATAATACGGGTAGTGTGAGATTTACAATGTTCTAAACTATTCATATCCCTACTTGCAAGTGTTTGGATTTTACAAATGATGTGACAAGTAAATACGTTGCTTAGAAACCATGGTGGGCTTTTGAAACTAATTCTTTTGTTTCTGGGATTTTGACTTGGCAGGTGTTTGGTGCAGTGGAGTTATCAAACTCCTCTGGTTTGCACTCAGACAGTACCAGTCATTCSGGGAGGGCTCTCAGATAAGGATAAAGCTTAAAAATCTGAGGCTCATGTTATTCCAGCTCCCTGTCTGCATGGCATGCCCTCAATACCTCTTAGAGTTTCAGTCATGCTGTGTCCAATTCCTGAAACCAAAAACCCTCGTGAGCCCCAGGATCTTCCTTTCTTCTAGGAAGCATTTTCTGTGAAGCTTTGAAACACAGGATGAACTAAGCCAAAGAGATGCTGTGATGAGGTCATACTGCTTTTAAATAGAGACAGAAAGAACTAGTCTGAAATAATTTATAACGCTATCATCTAAGAGAATGATGTTAACCAGGAAATTGAGAAGTGGGAGTACTTATAAACTCCACCCTGATCCCAAACTCCTTCCACAACCCCAGAATAGCTGGCATTACTACTAATATGATCTACAGTAGCACATTTAAACATGGTTAACATTTAAATTTAGGTTTCATAAATTACACCCTGTAGAGATGGATAGAGACAGCTCCTATCTCTTTGAGGTATTGTTTCATTTGCAAATTCAAGCAGATGGTGCACGAGCAACTAATGACTCAAAAAATCACCCCTAAAAATAGTCCAGAACAAGGTGTGGATTTATCAGAGAAGGAGGGAACAGAAAAGTCTTTACTTCCCGTTCCCATTTCTCTGGCACAGCCCCAGGATCTCAGCGCACCCAGAGCTGTGCAGCACCGAGGACCCCATCCACACCCCCATATTCATGCACCTCTCCCTGTCACCTCGCACAGGGTGGAAATGAGATGGTGAAGGAAAGGGCTCAGCACTCCCCACTTTCCCCACACCAAGCCTGTACCCAACCCAAAAAAACCACCCTGGGAAATTACATCTCCATTAACTCTATCAAGAATTGCTCGGCAGAGCCGTGTGGCACCATCGAAACTTTCAGTCTCCCAACCAGGTGGGTAGTGCTTCATGAAAACTGACTTTGCCAAGCAAATTCTATAAATACTTGTTACTGCTTCCTCATGAGGCAATACACTGCAATATATTGCACCTCCAGCAGGAAGCCAAATTTGCTGTCTTTCCCCTGTTTATAATGATATTGTAGTCTCACGTCTAACCACACTCGTACAAACTCTTGCGGAGACAGAGACTCCCTCCAGGATGTGTTGCTGGGGTTTGAGCGGGGGTGAAGCGTGTCAGTGTTAGCAGTGTCTGCGCAGGGGGAACCTGCCGTGCAGCCGAATCATGTAAACCATAAATTCCTCAGAGCGACGTGCCTGTGTTTGTGCAATGCCTGGCAGAAGGCACTGCTCGCGGCCGTCCCCAAAGCAATGCCATTCTGAAGTAATAAATATTAATAATTGCTAGTTAAAGATTCCAGCATAGGTAAAGCGCGGCTTGAAAAGTAAAATGTTTCTGTATGAAAAGCAGGAGGGCCTCTGGCAATTTGAACAGCTACAGGAAGGTAAGCGTTACTRTTTACTGCACAAATACACACAGAAAATGTATATTAAATCACACTTCAGTTGTCCCTGTGGAGCAAAAAACTCTCCCTCTGCTACACATCTTACTCTTTTCTCTTGTTTGTATCATGAGTTCTTCCAGCTCTGCTCCTCACCTCCCTGTCCTCTAATGCTGAATAACTTGGGAAGAAAGCAGTCTCTTCCTCCATTTTCATTAATAGCAGAGACTGCTACCACAACATTATCTGATTCTAAATGTTATACTTAAACTGATTTGTTAGACCATGCTTAGTCTTTTCTTTTTGGGTTGTCTTATCTGTTTATTATGCAATAAAAATAGTTGCTGTTGGGGCTCATGATTCAACTACTCCTGACGTATATTATTTCACTGAACCATAGTTCTTTTCCCTGTGTACAAATGCAGCTCTAAATTTGTTAGAGCTTGCCTACGCTCATCTTGTGTGTTTCCACCCTCCTCTTCTGGCATCCTAAATAAAAATAATGTTTAAAAATAAAGGAAAATATATGCTAATTATATACAATGGGCCAGCACAACAGAGTTGCACCAAAATGCATTAGATGAGGATCTGGCTATATCAGCAAGATGAAGCCAACAGGTTGTGGAGTGAATTCTAAGAGAGAAGAAAGCAATCATTTACATTGACACTACGACTTATACAAAGGTGCGTAGATGAACCTGGTACAGAGGGAAAGTCTGGCCATGGCAAATAAACCATATAGTCAAATTCTGTGCTGGCAGAGGGATGGTGCAGAATGATTTACTATAACTCTTCTAACATTCATGATACTGAGGGAGATGTCAGCATTCTGCTTCATTAACCAGTCATTTTGATTGCATCTTTTTTTTTTTTTAAATTCTAGTAATTTTCTCTTCTTTGCAATTATTCTAGGAGTCTAAATCCCTCTACGTAAATTATAGCTTTCTTTTTGAGGGGGACACTGGCCACATAAGCTGGAAACACACTCTCCTCTGAAGCCAGAACCTGAAGGGAAAGAGCTTGAGCAGCAACCCTGGACTAATTAAAAGATTATCTTTACCTTGCTCCCACAATGAGCTGGTTCCTGTTGGCATCCAGTGCAAGCTGAGAAAAGTCATGCACACCTGGATAGGTGAAATTCCACACCCAGGGCTTCAGATCTGCAATGAAAATGAGAAAGCAGAAAACAATAAAGCTGCTCTAGAAGCAGTGAGTTCACCCGGACATCCACTAATGGATTTCCTACTGAGTTATCTGTCGGGGGAAGGCTAATTAATAATCTCTTTAAAAGGTTTCTATTTATTCTGATTCTCTGCAGAATGTGCAAAAAAACCACACATAAACGCAGGGCTATCTCAGCAGTTATTTTCACATCCAAGATGGAGTGTCAGCATTGGTTTCGGAGACAACGGCAGCTCGATTTTACGTCTGTTAAAACTGTGGAACCATCTTCAGTGCCAGGGTTAAGTGGTGTAAAGGGACTGGGTTGCCTGCCATAACACCTCCATAGCCTTGCCGTCTGCGCTAAGCAAAGGGAAACTGCTGCCCTTCAGAAAGAGCGGGTGGGATCAACTGAAAACCAAGTTAGAGTAGAAGTGATCTGCATTCAAGACCTGGCTGCTCCARTGACAGGTTTTACCTTCTCTTTCAGGTTTTAGGTTCTCTTCTAGGTTTCACTTTACCGAACATCTGGGATCCCGATCAGTTAAATCCTTCCTTAATTTAGATGGGGGGGGGGGGGTCATCACAGCACCTTTGTGGCTGAGAGATTGCACAAGCTTGAGACTGGCTCTATCAACTAGCTTGGATTTGCCAATCTAGGCAATTGTCCAAACTGCATCATGCAGGTTAAATGCAAAACAATAGATTTGGCTACGCTATGCTCATGGAAACAAAACTCTTCCAGAAGCTACATCTATTAACACAACATCAATTGAGAGATCTAGGGCAGATAGTYCTGGTGTAATAAAAAATACACCTGTTTAAAGAAAAAGCTGAATTACTATTTTTAGGGTACTCTCAGGCATGATGCTAGGGCATTCACAGAATCCCAGCTTTCAATCCACCTTGTGTGTATCACAGATCACAGAATTTCAACCTCTCAGCTTACACCTTTACTGCACGAAATAACTGGGGATAGATTCATACATATCTTTCAGAAAGTCATCCAGCTTTACTGTGAGGACTTCTCTTGAGAATTTATTCCAACTGTTAACTACTCTGGCTGTTAAGTACATRGAGAACACCAAATATCTGAGGGAGCAAGGCACAAATAAGACCAAATCGGTATATATGTAATCCCTCTGTGAGCTGTTAACAAGTAATCCTGCCTCATTCAAGGACTGGATGTTGAAGATCCAGGAGGCTCAACATGAAAGGTAATATCTTCTGGCCTTACGCTAACAGGATACCAACACACAGGCCAGTGACCTGATGACTCATAACAATAATGATGCAGTTCAGACCAGTTCAAAAGAGCTCTGAAAAAACATGCTCCATATTGTCATTTTATATCCCCAATGATAAATTGAGAAGTCTCACTGAAGGCAGTCAGGTTTGAATGTTTTGTTGYAGGCATTAGTTCCCCTTTCCACTGGGGTGAGATGACAATGCTGATGAGGAATCTCATTAAGGCCTTYGGCGTCTTGGCATGCTTTGTCAGATTACAGATGTGCAACGGTTTAAAACCTTTGACGTAGAGATATTTGTTGAGCAATTTCAAGTCCCTTCTCCCTCCAGGGATGGACGAAACCTAATCAAGYCCTTCAGTTATCAAAACCTTAAGAAAACACATATGAAAGTCCCTACATTCCACTTGTCCTGCCTCTCTTTCCAAATCAGAACCTTGTYGTGGAGCTTCTGCCTCTGCCCTGAACGCCATCATGTTTCATAACAGCTCCTAAGCCCCCTCACCATGGAGCTGGACACCATCAGGCCTGGTCCCATGCCCCGCTGCCAGGGCCTCTCTGACAACGAGACCTTCATCCTCGCAATCTAAAAACCCTGTCACCAGCAGCTGGAGGCTCCCAGCCCTTCTCAGCATTCCTGTCACACTGCGTAACCACACGCAACACGTGTACCTCCTCTGCTCTTCAGCGAGAAGGCACGAGTTAAAGAATAACTCAGCCCGTCTAACCTTCAAGCATCTCCACCTCCYACACTCCTCTGGGACCCTTAATGATGTACTAGCACCAGGGAGGCACCGCAGTTTCACCTCTGGCATTCTCCTAACTAATGGGGCTCTGTCTTCTTTTCCTGTAGCTCTTTAGCTGCAGAGACATTTCTGAGCCAAGCAGCAGAACCAGCAACAATAGCACCTTTCAGGCAGGTTAGCCAGCTGATATGTGCTGCAGATCTCCTGGCATTTCTGTTGGCTGACGGGGGTGGGATTAGGGGATTGCTATATAATGATAATACTTTTTAAGGATCCTGCTTTTAGGCCATAATTTCTCTTGTCATTTTACCTCCTCTCCTACCAACTCTTTCCTATTAACCAAGCCACTATTACAGTGCAGTGGCAGGAAGAATATTTCTTCATCTCCTGCTCTAAGCAAAAGCTCCTCACTTCAGAGAGGTACACTCATCAGTTCTTGCTTTTAATGGCAAGCTCTGACAAATTACAGGTAAAAATAATTAAAAAAAATTAAAGGCAGTAGGTGGCTTGAATCTTTCCATGTTGGCTGAAATGTCAATCAAGCCCAAGAAATAACAGGCAGTGTCTTGATTTCAATTACTACTGCAGGTGGTACAACTTATAAAGAAACCCTTCCCGGTTATTAAATTAAAGGCTGCAAGGCATACATCCTCAGAGCAAAATTAAGCTTTTATAGGCATATAGTCGGAGATTATTAAACCCAGCATGGTCCCAGATAAGAATGTCTAAATGTGAGTTGTCAGAATTAATGCCAAACGGTGCATTTTCCTTCCCAACCTTCTTTCTTCATGTTAAGAGGGAAGGGATAAAGTGGAATGGAAAGGCAACCAAGAGTCAGGTCATGGGTCTTTTTTCATTTGACACATTCAAATCTACTGCTCAGACCACAGGCATCCCTAAGGAGAGCTCCAGCCTTTCATTCTGAAACTAGCTCAGTTCTGCAAGGTAAGTAAGTGTTGCCCTGGGTCTATCCCATATTAGCTGAAGTTTACACATATGGACCCAATGAACTCCAGAGTTTGCTTGTATTTGACCTTTCTCAGAAGGCTGATTTTTCCAGTGCTGACTCTTTAATTTGGCTGGAAACCTTCAGTGCTGGGGCATGTTTACATTTGCAAAAGTATCTGTTTAAAAACAGTATGAAAAATTAAAAACCAAGGCCCTGGCTTTGCATGTCGGCAGCAGGAGCCGGAAAGCTAGGAACCACATGGCTTAGGGGCAAGATGTTCATCAAGGCTTCCTTTGTGCTTCTCATCTCTAAGCATTTCCAGGGGGTTAAAGATCCATGCTCTCACTTTCTTCACACAAGGACCAATGAACAAAAGTTTAATAGTTTCCAACACTGTCCATCGCCAGACATCTGATTCAGAGCCTCTGAAGCTCTGCGAGTCCCTCCACAGCTCAAGGTGGTTCAGGTATCCAGCTGCAAARAAGACAAAGCTTTGCAGGGAATGTAGGTCTGCAGACATAGCTGTGCTCCAGCTATTATGCRTGCAGAAGACAAGGTGAAAAGAGGCCCTCTGCCATTTCGGAGGGTGGTCCCTGCAGCCTGCTAGCACACTGCTCTGCATCAGCTTCCTGAGAGTACAGGACTGGGATGAGGATTAGTCAGCTGCCCAAAGGTCGGCGTGCCAAATTGCAGGAGCTGGGTTTAAAGGCCTGATCCAGAGGCTCTTCAAATCATTGGCAGTTTTCCACTGAGCTTGATGGGTTTTGGATCAGCTTCTAAAGATGTGGTAAACCTGGTAATACTTGAGCCTTCATCTCCTCAAAACCAGCTGCTCCCCACCTCACCCTTACACTGTGTGTTTTGGAGGAAAGAAGTATGTAAACACTGAGTTGAGACTTYCCTGTCTGAAGGACAGCATTTACTACTTCATCTCCCTTGAGCCCACTTGTAGCTCCCATCTCCAGCAGGCTGGAACAGCCTTGTGCATCCTGCGCACACCACAGAAGAGCGGAGAGGTTAAATGCCCATGCCTTGAAATTGCAAAAAGTCATTGCTAGGTGCACAGAGCATGGCTAACCACTGTGTTATTCAAGAACATCTCTTCTGGAATAATTCTCAGCATGRATTTCCTAGTCTGGAGCAAAAGAAGCTAAACTAAACAGGACCAAGGATTCTTTGTGCAAAATAAGGGTATATCCACATATAAACTATCCATGCTTCTATCTGAGCTAGCTTTGAATACCAGTGAGGATGCGAAAGCAAAAACCTCGGCTTGAATTACTCATCCAAGTATTTCTCCTGTGTTTTGAGCAGAGCTTGCAGCCCAACATGAATACCACACTGCCAGTTGCAAAATCTATACTGGAGCTGCCTAGTTGAAAGCCAGTTCAGGCTTGTCTGTATGAACCCTGTTCATAGTTTTCAGTAGCAGTGTTGTCGCTGGTCAAGATGTCCACACATCGAGTTATTCTGGAATAGCTCCTTGTGAATAGTGCCAGGTATAGTCACCAGTTGTGCCACCASGTAGAAACATGAGTCTCCTGCTGAAAACAGGAGGATTGCACAGAAAAGCTTCAAAGATACCATAAAAAGACCTTAAGGGAGGAAGACAGGGAAGTTAAACAAGAAGGAAGGTCCAGGGACCCCATTCCAGAAAAGACAACTTGAACCACAAACATTACATAAAGCCCCTATAAACGAAGTAAAGGCTTGTGCAATGAAGTAGAACATACATATAGCACTGGGGGGCTGCCAAACTCAATGGGAATAAATAAATACCTGTTCTGCAGATATTCAGACCTACTTTTGTGCAGTGTTAACTTGACCACACATTGAGTGCTTTCCTTTTTGCCTCAGTATGGTCTCTTACAAGTTCTCTTAACTCAGCTTACGAGTTCATGGCATGTTTAATTACTGTGTGTGAGTATTTCAGCATTCCTAGGGAGGCCCAGATGACAGCCATGACTTCTGTAACTGTACAAGCTCCTCTGCTTTTGGTTTGCTTCAATCCTGGCACAGGGCAAACCATGTATAGCGACTGGCAGATTCTCGGGTTTGCAAGTATTCAAYCACTTAGATCTTTTTCAGACCACCCACTAGCCTGGAGGACTCTCAGTATTGGATCCCAACAATGACCAACAGATGTTAATCACTTTGTAACTTAAGGTAAGGTCCCAGGCTGTCTTCTTGGTATAGACTGATGAAAYGTTCCCTTTTCAGAATCAGACCTACCATGTCAGACCATCCTCCGCTTCAATTATCCTCAGTATTCAGAGCATTTTTCACGAAGTAGACAGTTGCCTGCTAAGACTGAGGCCACAGTTTCCATTCTGTGTGAGCCACTGACCAGAATCCATCAGAAACAAAGCAAACAAGGCTGTAACCAAAGATCAGAAGGCTAATGACTACCCATACTACCACCTGTCTTCTCAAACACAGCAAGTGTGGACACATCCAAGGACGCACAGAGGTTAAAGTCTACTGACAGTGTTATCTTTATTACACTGACAATGAATCATATTTTAATATCAGCCTCATTTTAAATTTTAGCTGTCTGTTGTCGGTCACACCACAGGTTAGTGCAATAGTCTTTGGAAAATAACTTTCACTCCTACCCCATGCTGAGATATAAAAGTAGCCTCCACAACACAAGACCACTCCATAATTCAGCAAATTTATCAGGGGAAGGAGAAATCTTTTGCTGCGCGGGCAGAGCTGAGCAAACAAATGTGTCAGCACTCAGAGCTCAACTTTACTCACAAGGCCAAAAATCTCAAGCTGGCTTTACCCCAAAAGTCCTCCTACACATACATATCACCCTGCTGTCTTGTCTTCCCATCACCACCTCCACCTCATTACTGGTATTGTTTCTTTCTTTAACCTGATCCGTTGAAATCTTTAATTGTACATTAAATATTTCCTCATCCCAACTGCTGCAATTTCTAGCTTCATTGCCTTCTTAAATCTCTGATTTCCACTCACAGTTACGAGGATTCAGAAGGCTGTTGGCAGAGTACAACCCTTTCTACAAAATGGGCCAAACCAGCAGTTTCCTTCTCTCTCCCCTCAATACCCAAATCGAACTCGGATGTACTTCCAGCTGTCTCATTTTCATGGTTGCACTCAGTTTACCCCTCTGACCCCACATTCACCTCCCCTCCCGCTCCTGCTTTCTTTTCTAGCCRTCTTCACCTTCCAGCCATGTTTCTACCTCATTTCCTGCCCACTCAATAAATTCTTCCCATCTTGGCCATCTATGGAACTCCTCCTCAGATGACAGAAGCAATGAACTAACCCATGAGTGGCCTGAGAGTCACTGTGACAGCTGCTTGCAGTGAGCCATTCCCTTTCAATGAGATCCAAGAAGCAAAAGAATTGTTAATGCCCTTCTCCAGCCTGTCCAAGAACATGTGGATAGGAGATGACTGGAAGAAGAAAGAATAAGACTTTTTCTCTCTTGGTATCATGAAAGAGGGAATAGTCCCATCTCCCAGCTACCAAGGAATAGAAGGAAACAGAAGAAAAGACTCTGCTCTTTACCACCSTGAAGTAAAAAAAAAGAACCAAAGATTCAGGTCGTACCTCCACAGAGCCATAGGAATCACAATAATCATAGTAGCGTAGACAAGTTATTATTTAAAGTTATGTCAAATTTAGATGATTTTGTGCCTCTCCCCTCACTGCCTACAGCTCCTCCATGAACTGACCTTGCTGAGCTTCTTCCATCCCAAGAGAGAAATGACATCTGGAGAAGTAGGCATGGTCCCAAGTGCCCAATGGTGCTGACATTGGAGTCCTCACTGTCTTGGGTAAATCATGAAAATATTTAGTGTCTCACTGCTTCCAACTGTTAAATGGGTTTAGGGATACTGGCTAGTGCATTAAGACCTAATTATCCATAAAACACACGATGTACAGGAGGCACTAACTGTTGCTAGTGCATACCGAGGATCTTGACTCTTCGTTTCCTAAATTTTAATCATTTCTTCAAAACAAGTGCTGCTAAATTGTTTCAATATGGAGAAAAAATAACTTAGTCCAAACCTAATTTTTGAAAAAGTACAATTATGACTGCTTGTTTATTTACTTTTTTATTATTAATATGGAGCAGCTGGCAAAACACACCAGTCTATCAAGAAGAACCCAGGCATTCAATCCCAGATAAAGAAAACACCAGATAACAAGCATGAACTAGTGCTCACTCCCAGTATGGGACAGTGTACTGTGAAGTTGTCCTGGGCCCCCCCCCGGGAAGGAGATTGAAGGACTGTGAGTCACATTCCCAATTCTGCACATTTCTACAGTTCTTCAGCATTTCTGCTCCATCAGAGAGGCCAGTCTTGGGCCATTCTCTGTTTCACTTGGCTTCCTATTTGTAGATGGTGAAGGGCAGGCAGAAGCTCAATCAAGACCTGCCCCAGGGGAGAGCCAGGAGACTTCCACCTGGTGAGTCCCCAGGCCTGTCTGGGGGATTGGGAAAGATGTCATGTAACATGGGAGAGGCTCTTTCCTCTTCAGCATGGCTCCTGTTGCTTAGACCTCCACAAGACCTCAAACCCCAACTAACGTCCAGCATTGCAGATCCTCACTGGTAATGGCCAATCAAGAGCAAGAGGAGATGCCACAGTGCTGCAAGAGTGTAGGATACGGATGCACGTCCATGAGTCATGAGCGTGTCCGTTTGCCATACCTGAGATCGACAGGACCAAAGGTGTGTGTCTACACAGTGCAGGACTTTGTGGACCGGCTTTCCTCAGCAGGCTACCAACGCTGCCTCCCCTCCTCAACAGCCCTCCTTGAAAACCTTGCCTGCTACCCCACATGGCACTGCATGGTGTCATGCAGGCATAGCCCTGTGCTCCACCACCACCTTCTGAAACTCAGCTAACCGGTGCTACACACAGCCCCACTGTTAGCAGACCCAGAGCTTTCCTGTTTTCTTAAGGATGTTGCAGTGTTTAAGTATTGTGATCCATTATTTACTGAGACAAGCCCTGCAGCTGTCACCCAATCTCCCTCGCTGAGAAAGATAAGGTGAGTGCTCATGCATCACCTGCAGCTTCCTATGACATTCTGATCAGTATAWTCCCTTTTTTCAGACAGGAAAGCAAGCTGCATCTTGGCTCTTACAGCCACTGCAGTCCAATGGAAAAATCATTGTTCAACCATCRTTCATTCTGCTTCCTCCACGTCTGGAGGCAAATTTTTTTTTTATCCTTACAGTTACATGTCTACACTAGCCACTTGTGCCAGCAGAGATGGTGCAAGATTCAGGAGAACTGTTTTCACTAGTGAGAATGCAGGAGGGAGCAGAGAAAGCATGGCTAAAGTCTCCGTGAGTTTCACCTGCAGGTAGCCAGATCTGCCACAGAAGCAGATGCATCTGAAACAGAAGTTGACCCTCTTTGCTGGCTCACCAGAGACTGAACTGGAGATGCCAAGTCAAACACACAGTTTGGACTTTTTAGCCAGCCAGGACTATGAGGACTCCTGTCTTCTGTGGACAAAGGTCCCACCACGAGTCAGTTACACCAATGAATCGGAGCACAGACTGTAAAATCCTGAAAGACTTTTGAAAGGAACCTGTTCTCATAAGGATCAGTGTTTTTRAATTGGAAGCTGGCTAATAATAGTAAAGGATTATCAAAGACCACATTTCACCCATGACCTCCACCTCTTTTATTAATGTGCTGTAAAACAGAGCAATCCCCATGTATAAAACACAAATCTGAATTTTGCAGCTCAAGCACTTCCATTAAAATACATTCTAAAGGTCGCCCAATGTTATAAAAAGGAAAGAATGGATGATCTATGAAGTCAGAGCTTTTTAAGCCAAAGCACAAGAGTTTCTTCAGGATTTTATCTGCACCTCCCAAAGCTAGAAATGATCATAAAAACCTCTAACCCAGYCTACTGTGTATTGCAGATCACAGACTTTCATCCAGCTAATCCTATACTAAGGTCAGGAACATGTTGGGTTTCTTAACCACTTGATTCAGCCATGTTAGAGGAACAAGTTGGCCAGTTGGACCTATGGTAGCAGAACTCTCTAGAAACAAAATAATATGCTATGTTTTCCATTTACAGACTTGGTGTTTCAGTGCTGTGCACTTTGACTGCGGCCTAGCTCAGCACATAAGCATATGCTTGTTTCAAGTGCACAATCCCATCAACTTCAAGGTAAGTACATATTAAGTGCTTGACTGAGCTGAGACTGTTTGTGGCTTTCCAGGGTGAACCCTGCCTGATTAAACAAGAATATTTCTTATGAGATTGCTAGTACTAAAGTGAACTTTATCAAAGCCTAATGACATCCTTGAATGGAAGGTTTTAGGAGAATGTGATATATTAACACTCATCAGAAGCAGATATGCTAAATAAATGAGGTCTGCCATACCACTGGATCACAAACTTATTCAGTTAGGGAACTATGCTAAGCAAACTTTAAAACTGAGAATGAGGTCTCCATGAGGCATGACTTTGTTTGCACTGAACCACAGAAAAAGAAGAAAAGCACTTGCTTTGCTTTCCACCCTGTTTCCTTTCTCTGAGGTGCTGCCTGGGATCTGAAAAGAGGCACTCCACTTCTATGTTCTAGATCCAACCACTGTGCCAAAGAAAGGAGCACACACATGCTGCTGTTAGCTGCTGCTGTTAGCCCCAGTTACGTACCTCTGGAAAATATAAATAAGCTACACTGCTGTTGACCAGAGTTTTTCATGGCCRTGGTCCATGCATACTATGTTGGTGACCTTCTGAGTACCTGTTCCTACACATCTTGACCCACCTCACCCAGTCCTGCTGCTGAGCATGCCCTCCCCCTCATCATCACCACCACTCATGGTCAGAGGCTGCTCYTTCACTTGAGCTATTGTACCTCTTTAAAGTTTTACCTTCCCTCACTCCAATATCTAAAAGTTACTCAATCACTTTGCTTCCTGAAGCTTCACTGTAAAGTCTTCCTTTTCTCTCCTGCTTGTCATAATTCGCTCTGTCTAAAGCATTTTGTGAATGAAGGGCACCCTTCCAAGACCCCTTTTCTTCTTGAGGCCCCAAGGAACAGAACACTGAATAATTTTTCAATCAAATCTCATTGCAATTATTTGTGAAGTGCCTTGGACACCATTAATGGGGAAGTGTCAAAGAACTAGTATCGTTATTGTTATAATTATTATTACGGAATGAAAAATATATTGAGAGCTGTTGGGTGTAATTTTCAGAAGTTTTGCCTGAGAGCAAATTACTTCCCTAACCACTGTATATTTATGGCTTTATTAGTCATAATTTCCAAACAAATTCTAAATCAACCCTAAAGAAGAAAATTTCAGCTTCATTTGCCACAGTTCCATTTTTCAAGATTAAAAAGAAAATTGCTACAAGGCTTGCTTAATGGAAACAAAATCTATACTGAAATGCTCTGAAGGTCAAATATTCTGTAGCACCCACAGGATGCCACCAGTTTCYGGCCAACACTCCATCATTAGTTAATGTTTGGACTCCGTGTATGGAGATTCAAGGGCAGCAAGGCTACGAGCTAGAAGACARTTCTCCCATAATGTATTTTGCCTTCCCTTTGATGTTTAGCCAGATATACTTCTCATACTTCAYCCCACAATCTTCATCCTTCGTTAACTAAAATTCTGGTTTGGATTGTCAAAATCTCACTTGCTCAAGAAAAGTGTAAATCTTTATCAGAATTTCCTAAGAGGCTTTCCTGGCTGGCTTTTGGAGTTGCTAATGTGATTTTTTCCCATSAATATACAGTAAAGGGAATAATGTATCAGTGACCAATTCAACAATAGTGGGGGTGTTTGGTAAAATGTCAAGAACCTTCAACAGAAATAAATCATACCCTATTATCCTTCAGCCCACAAAGTTAAAACAGTTTTTGCTTTCAGTACAACAAGCGAACACTTAACTGCTCCCCACAGATTTCAGTGTTTGAAGCTGGCCACGTTTCAATAAAATGTTGTTTAAAGAAAGAAAATATTGAGAAAATATATGGCAAGCTACATTCAAGCAACCTGAATCATATTCATCTGGTAGAAGGTAATAATTACAGACAGTCTGAAGTAAAATCCCAGATATAAACACTCCCAAACGAATTCATTTTGAAAACCTGAGGCAACAGACAGAGCAACTTGTCTGCATCTAGGAGAGACTGAGGATTAGACAATGGGTTAAATGCTGCACACTGAGAACTCGCACCAGCCATGATGATACAGTCTGCACAGCTGAGATTTGCAGTCCTGAGAAGATCTGGGATATAAGCTATTTAACCAAGTCCACCTCTCTCCTGTGCTTCAGCATGGGATCAGCTGAGGTGTTTCTATGATGAAAACAGGATGCAATTTTTAAAGCAGGGACAAATTATGTTCTTGCAGCTTACACTAACTGCCATGACCCAGGGGAGAAAGCCCCGGGAGACAGAACAGAGAAGAACCTGGGAAGTCTATCATACTTTTTCCTGAGAAAATAAATAATGGTAGAAACTGCAAGTGGAAACCTGTCTACAACTCATTTCCAGTTACGTTGTGAGCATCCAAGTGATTCATATAACACAGATGAGTTTGCAAACTTTTAAGCACTTTCTTGGTAAACAAGCTGAAACCAAGCACTCTGCACCCATTACAAACATATATGCATGTCAGTCATGGCTCTGGCTCTCGAAATAACAAATCCTACACAGTATTGCCGTGGCAGAAGATGTTTCTGGCTTTCCCAAGGGGCATGTTACAAAGGAGCTCCAAATGTCTTTAATGAATAGCAAAGGTGCTTTATGTCTAAGAAACAGCTATATAACAATGAAGGATGCTGCTAAGAACCAGGACATTATGGCAAAGGCATAGCCCAGTTACGAATGCAGGGACAGATCTATTGGTTATAAGATGTATATGGAAAAGACAAGAAAGATGAGCATGAYAGGCAGGAACTAGAAACAGTTTGCCCAGTGTTTGGCTTACCAGGGTGGTCCATAGTGGAGCTGTGCTAGCATGACATACTGTTTAGTGAAACGGGACTTGTATGCATGTGTACATGCATGTATAAATAAAAAAGGATGCACTGAGAATATACCTGACTTGTTTCACTAATTTCTCAACTCACTGAAAAACAAGCAGGCATGCAAGATCCTTAATGTAGCTACCCACTCACAACCAAATAGGTAATAAGACAGCAGAAACAGGCTCCTGGGAAGTAAAAGATCATTTTCTTATTGATCTAACAAGGGAAATCAAACTTTAACTGGATTTCCTATAAGCACAGAGTAGAACAATCTAATTATGAAAAGCCCAAACTGGGTACATTATTATTGTTGGTGAACTGTACAATGAGCATCATTTATAAGCCCCAGGGAAACTGGGGCACCATTGTGTTAGTTTGGTACTGTGCAAACGCACAGTACAGCGCTCACAGCACAGATTCCTAACCTGTCCCTCATGATCTCTATCTAGTCTGCCAGGAAAAATCATTCAGCCCACAGCCCCTTCCCAGCCCCCATCTCTCCTGGCAGTGCAAGGTTTATCCTAAGCATGTAAARTAAGCACATTTAGGACCAGAATTTAGGTCCCTCAACTTGTCTAGACCATTTTCTCTAGGTCGCAAGTAATGGCAGGTGGTTTGGGGAATGGACTCTGTAAGGAAACAGGCATTTTTTCAGGTCTGAACACAGCTAAAGTAAAAGCATTTTGCATATGTAGACTCCTTTCTGCTTAAATGAGTAGGTCGTACTGTATTCTCTCTTTCTTACCCCTCCCATAGCAATACAAAGAGATATCAATTCAAACAGACGGTTGACTAGTGTGGATAAGATACAATAAGCAAGAGATGAGACATCGCAAATACAGAATTTCTGAGGAAATAAGTTAAAAAGTAGACAGAAAGGAGTTTTACTTGGATTCTTCCATGACAAGGATATTATACAGTCAACTGGATGTTAAGAATATCGTAATCTGGAGGAAAAGTACAATAAAAAGAGAGGCTGAGCACAAGCAAGGTGGGAACTGAAGACTGGAGAACACAAAACATGTTTCGGCATCCCATTTGTCTTGCGATGGGAAGCCTGGCTACCAAGGTTGTGGAAAAGAAGCTATTCAACCCCTTTGTAACATAAATTGTTTTGTTAATCTATTCATTCTGGCAGTAAATTAATGCATCCTGTATGACTGAATGGTCTGGGGCCTTACTTATTATTACCGCCCATCCACTGAAAATTGCTGGTGTAACATAATCCTCTCCCCTGGCAGCGGGAGCATCAGAAGAGCTGCTCCTGGGGTCACTCTTTCAGTTGTTGGCTCGGCATTCCCATCGTATAGCAGGTTGTGATCTGTGGGACGATGCATTTGGAGACCCACAGAAAGCCCATGAGCCACACTCTTAAGCGGAGACATCCTCAGAGCAATTTGGAACAGCACGTAAGATGTAGGTAGATTCCCCTGCTTGTCTCCCCTTGCAGCCTAAACCTGCTTGCACTGGCATCAGAAGAGGGTATAGCTTTAAGGTAAATTATATTATRAACTGAGATGTGGTTTTGGAGGTGTGAGCCCTCTTCCATAGAACTTAAATACYATGTTCAGTGGAGATAAGGTGCCTATAATTTTATTCCTGTGTATTTTCCAGTTGAAYTTTGCAGCAGAAAATACAGGACTAAACTGTATCACGAACAATCATGAGGAAACAGGTGCTGAGAAAAAGCAGTAACTCTGAATCTAACTTGGGTTTAAGAGTCCCAAATGATAATTTGGGTCATTTTTTTGATGTRTCTGCAATTTTCAATCTTTATTTCTTTTGTATAATTGTCAAGTTCTAACTAACTCACACCAGTTTTTGCCCTCTATCATTAAAGACAGGAAGGGAACAAGAACAGTGAAAGGGGAGGAGAGATTATTTTTTTCTGTGAAAAATTCATCCSTGATGAAAACAACACAAACTGGCAGATTATGAGTGTGTTTACACAGCCATCACTTCTGCAGAGAAGCACTCGTATTGAGTGCCAAAAAATGCCCACTAATTCCTCAACATCAGGAATCGGGGCTCTAATATTCCCTGCAGAATGATTTATCTCRGTGCTGGATCCTGCAAACACATCCTCTGTAAACTCAAAGTTTCATGCTCCTGGTTAATAGAAAGAGCACACACTTTTTCTCTTTTCTGTACCTCATTATTGTATTATCTGTTTAAATATCTAACTGAGTTCCACCACGTTTTTAACTGCAAGGGTTTCTCCTTTCATCCCTCCCCAGTTAAASAGTTGGTTAGACTTATTTAGCAATTAAAATTAAGGTATGTTTACCCATTCCACCGGAGCAAGGTTAGAGCCAGTGCCATATCATGTAGGCTTAAAGATTTTGCTAATTTACCTTAATCCACTTAAACCTTTAAAGCACAGATAACAGAAAACAGACAAGAAATGTCTTACACTTTCCAAATTAAGAGAGAGGAGTTTCCTCTTCTGCGAAGAAGAGTAAAGCTCTCTAGAAGAACCCTGAAAGGTCAGCAAGGAAGCCTTTGACTACTTTCTTCCTGGAAACCCGATCTCAAAGGTCACAAAACCACAACTAAATTGCCTTTAGCAAAGAACCTAACTAGAGACACATTGCAAGGTACTTAATTGCCTTCAGCGAAGAATGTAACTCGAGATGCATTGCAAAGCCTTAAGTGGGAACCAAAATCGATATTTCAACATTTAGGAGGAAACCATTTTTAGCAAGGAGATTCAGCAGCTGATGATGATTCTGGCACACTGAGCTTGACACGCTAGTCTGGGGTGAATTCAGAAATAATGGTGGTACCAATAAAATGATCTAACTGTCATGTGGGTAAGTGGACAGAATGGACAGACGGCAACTTAGGAGTACATGTACACTCATGGAAAATCCAACTGGGATAAGGACAAAGGAAACTCCATGTTGCAAAAGAACAGTAAAAAGATTGCCCACATTTGACAGGATGCTGCAACACAAAGGCCCCTCTCACGTTCTTAAGACCTTGTCAAGTTAAATGCCCAGGTGAAAGAAAAGCTACTAGCAGAGGTGATAAATACATAACAAAAACAAACAAACAAGAAAACAACAAATGAAAAGGTAGCCACTCCCTGCAATTGTAAAACAATTTCCTTTTCTTGCATTCAGGTATGTCCACATTCTCCATCACTTTTCACTTATTGTCTGTATCCAGCCAGGCAGGTGAAGCATATAAGCATTACTGAATCCAGTTAGAGAAAAGGAAACTGAAACACAGTTTCCGTGTGGCACAAGATTACAGGGAGCCTGTAGCAGAATTGGAAATTGAGATTCTTAGACCAGTAGCCCCAAAAACTGCCTGAATTAAGTGACTGCTGTGAAACCTCAGAGTTAAACACTGTAAAGCATCAAAGGGAATATGATTCATCAGGCCACTTGCACTGGCCTATGGATCGCAGGTGTAAGGAAAACAGCACAGACTAAACCATCATCCGTAACGACACCAGGAAGGACTTCAAAATGGATCATCCTACTGGAACTTGAAACAGGGATAGAAGCTCTTACCTTCAAAAGCAATTGTGGGGTGTTCTTTCCTGACACATTGCTGATGTTCAGCTTCAGAGTATTCAGGTACATTCTGTGATGCTGAGAGATGAAAAGCAAGAAGAAAAAGGCTTGGCAATGACAGGGAAATGGCCTTTAATCTTGAAACAACCATGACTGAAGGGTGGCTGCAGATCTAGCTTCCAAGGTAGGCCCAGGGAGGATACCTGAAATACAAATAATTCCACTTTCAGAAAGACGAATGCTTATCCAAAGTGTGTAACATCGGTAGAGAAGGGTGGAGGTTCCCCTTTCATCCCAACCCCACTTGTGCCAAGTACACAAGATAATATTCCACAAACAGCATCTAAAAAAAAGACCCAATTTACAACTGTATTTGGGCTTCTAACTTCAAAGAGAATGGAAGTGCACAGCTCCCTAAATATATATCTCTGTGTACCTTTGGGGTATATGTCCTTATGCAGTAGCTGGTGTGCAATGGCCAGCACTGACCACATGAAATCTCAAATACTCCAGATGTAAATGTGTCCCCCAGTGTGGACACCTCACGCCTCAGTTTCATGACGTGTCCGTGTTTAAATGTCAYGTTACATTCAAGAGATCACTAACACCACTTATCACCAGAACACATGTGCAATTAATACTGTTCTAATAGGAGATTTATAAATTTTACCACTGCTGTTTTAAATGGCTTGAAAAAAGAAAAGCCAATTAAAAGGTGTTGCCAGGAAAGTGCTAATTAAGGTAACATAAAAATTAAAAAAGAGCTTAATGGGGAGAATGGTGTGAAGTGAGTCAATTGCCTGCATTGGCATGGGATGCTCTAGCTCCCAGTCACAAGAGCTGAGGCACCGCTAAAGAGGAGGAGCCCTCACTCTCAGGCTAGGAGAGGGGAAAGTCACGCCTTTTCTGCGTGAGCAGTTTTTAACAATAGCAGCAGAAAAGACATAGCTCTAAAAACTCTCCCGGGCCTACCAGGCCTGAGGCAGGGGATGGAGGGTTAATTAGCCCATGCCACAAGCTCCCCAAGATGCTGCTGCAGCTTAGGAAAATCTGCATTGCCAGATTTAGTCTTACTGATGTGCATATGTAACTTTGTTCAATTACTGCAAACATGTGTTTTCAAACAAATGGAGTCTCCTACCTTTAAATCTTATCTAGTGATAAAGCTGATTCTGATTAAATTCACATATAACGAGATTTTCAATTGCTGCAGGTATAGTGATTCATAGAGGTAGTGTAACAGTCAACACCTGCAGTGCCCGATACCTCTATATTTTTGTTTGGAGTCTCCAAAACACCTTCAGTGAGCTGAAGTGGCCAGGCTGGTGGCTGGTGACATGAGGCACTGATACACACTGACAGGCTCGTGGCATGGAGCGAACTCCAATATAGGGGACAATATTGCAACATCAAGGAGCTGGAAGAAGTTCGGTTTKGGGCATCATAGGAGCAACAAGGGACTGCTTACAGCAGCAATCGGAGACAGCTGGTTTGAAAGATGGATCCTATGTTTTATTCTTATCTGTATTTCTCTGTGATTTTAAACATTGGCATAAAGATGAGTTGTCAGTGCATCCATTATGCGTGTCCTCAGCAGCAGCTACATACCATTGACTGAAAACAGTGTTGGTATTCAGGATTTGGAGTAGTTCTAGGGGCTTGGTTTCCTAAATAGTGTGAGTGAGAGATTACAGCATTTCACATTTTTTCCAGCCCCATATACATGCAGATTTTATGCAAGGATGTATAAAATCCCCTTCAGTTCTCCAAAGAGGTTCTACAGCACTCCACTATGACAGTGTTTTTAAACACAGCAAATATCATGTTAAATTAAAAAATGGGACTGGCAGATGTAAGAGATGTGAAATCRTTCAAAGCTAAGGCCAGCACAGCATTTAGTCATTAAGCACAAGCATACTGCAGGGCGTACACAACTGGGTACTGTGGCATCTCWGATGATGGAGATGTTGTGCAAGTCACGCTGTAATGAAAATTATTGATGATGAAGCATCGGATTATACTTTCAGCCATTGGTTTAAATGATCATTTTTTTCAGTACAGATCCAGAAGTAAAACACAGCACAGAGATGTGAACCCCAGGGAGATGCATTTTGTTTAGCTCTCAGATCCACTAAAAGTTCCAGAAGAGACAAAAGACAATCTTTCCTCAAATAGGTGATGGTTGTTGTGGGAAATGCACAAGAGGCAAAAAGACTTCTTCACTGTCAGATATCCTTGCTAGAAACTGRAACAGACAGTCATGGAAATCTCACTTTATGCATGCTCTCCTCCTCCCAGTGCAGCCATTACTGGCTAATCCTAGAAATAAGGTACTAGGYTTGATAGACTTTTGGTCTGAGCCAATATGGCCATTTTCATGTACTAAGCATCCAAAAAATGATCTCAAGCTAGTGAAAAAAATTCTTAAATCAAAGACACACAGTAGGGTCCCATGCTCCTCTAAGGCCCTATGTGGTCTAGGATCAGCAGATGAGTAAATTCAAATTTCACACTCATCAGGATCATGAAATTGTAAAAAGTTGCATACAGAAAAGCTTCATAACATCCCACAGCCTATTCTGTGCCAAAGCAGAGTACATTTACTAGTGTTTTGTCTGGACTAGTTGTAAAATGTGCCAAGTAGCTGGATTTCTGCCACTTTCCCTGGGAGATTTTACCACAGTCCAAGAGAATTCAATGTTCCTTAGAAAGCTGCAACCAGTATTTGAGGTAAAGTTCCRTCTTCTTTTTCTTTATTGTCACAGGTGTGCATGAAAATAATGGTTTCAAATTTGATGTGAAGTGGAAAGTAATATATGACCAAACAAAGATGAAAAAGAATTATAAAAAACTTGTATCCTTCCTTACGTCTCCTATCTCCTACATCCAATTTCATCCATCAAATGTGTGGAGCTCTCATGTGCTGGGAAGTTGAACAAAATCAGTGTCATGTGCAGCCCTGAAYTGCTGTCTACTGGAGTCAATGAGTCAATGGGTGAATGCCAGCTTGATCAACGGCAAGAGAAACCAGAGMCCTGGAGCACCAGCTGAACAAGATTCAGACAGTGGATAGCATTGCAAAAGGTTACTCCTTCAACTTGCCCCTTCCCAGGCTGCCTTGCTCATTTTTTTCTCAATATTTTAAGAGAGACTCTAAGTCAGTAATTGCTATTACCAGCAATTTTATTTCTGAAAAAAAACATACTCCGAATATGAAGCAGTGCCAYGTGCAGTACCTGCCTGGGAGAGTCCAGCAGCTAGTTTTGAAGTGTAAATGTTTTAAGTCTACTGGAGATGGCCAAACTCAAGCCTCCAATTTTGCCCAAGCTGCAGATTTTCACTGTGAGGGCTGGAGTATGACCAGTGSTTAGGACCAGTCCCCATCCAGACTGCTAAAACACTGCACATCCTAAGCACAGCCCAGGCTAGCGGTGGTTTGCGCTGCTGGAACTTGCCCTAGCGTTAAGCTGTTTAGATACAGTTAAATGCTATAAAAAGAGCTGTTCTTATTAGACTCTCTGCTCAAAATGGCTTAGGGCTCAAGATATGAGCTGTCAAGGTTTCAGTGCAGATGGGAGACAAGAGCTTAAATCCCTGGTTAAACTCAAATCTCAGACAGGACATATCGTTTCAATTCTTTATTTGCTCATCTTGATGTATCTTTGCCACCTTAACTATCCCCCCCACGCACAAAGCAGACATGTTAAAAAAAGGGATAAAAATGTCCAGTAAGGTTATCTGTCCAAGTTTATCTGTCCTCTCCCACCCAAAAGCCTATCTTCTGGGCCTCTGCACAGCCCCAAAGCCCAGTGATGGGGCGTCTCTCTCTCTTCTCCTACTCTGTACAGCGAATCCCTCTGGCCCTCTGCCAAAAAAAGGTCAACAAATTCATGGCTCCATTGGATCTGGTGAAATATGCTCCAGAGAGAGGTATTTTGTAGAGCACCACTTCTGCCACCATCCTCTTGTCTCTTAAATCAGGCTCTCTCGGCTCATGGGCCTCCCTGACTGCAGCAGCGGTGGCAGGGGTCGGGCAAAGAGCTGCTCCTTCTGGCTAAAGCAGGAGGTCTGCAAGCTCAGCGCAGCCCCGAAGCCGAGATTCGCAACCGCAGCACCCATGTGAGCGCAAACCCACTGCCGCACGCCCATTTCTCACCCGGTCCCTTTCAGGGCAGCCCGACAGGGACAGCATATAATTCTGCTTCGCCTCGTGGCTTCACCCCCTCGCACAAGCGCAGCATTCAGGGGATCACCCGCAGTCCCTCCCTTATTCATTCTTGGGGAGTGAGTCTTTTCCAACTCACCCTGTATTGTATCATTGTAACTCCATTGATTGCACAGGAACTAATCCTGATTTACAGAGGGTAACTCAGATCAGGCCCCCTTTGACTAAAGCTCCATGTCTAAAAGAAAAATACCTTCAATCAATCTTCAGGGCTTTAAAACAAAGCACACTTTAAAAATGGCTGTACCAGGAATTCATATCCTGCTTTCTTCTGACTGTAACCATCATTTTGACTTAATAAAATGTGACAGTAAAGTTTAAGGATAAAAGAAAATGCTTCATCTTTCTTTTTAAAGAAAAGAGATGCCTTTAAAAAAGACTGAAAAAGGAACCTCCTGTAAAAGCATTAATTCTTCTGTTCGGGATCTTTTGTGATTGGCACAGTTATGATTTTATTAGAACGGGATACAAGAGGGAAGAAGAGCAATGGGAAGAGGTGGACATTAAAGTATTCCAAAAAGTACTGGAAGAATAAGGGAAATAAATATAAACATTATAAAGCAAGACAGCTCAGCAATGCGGCTATGACAGGCTGGCACAGGCAGCTCTGCCCTAGAAAACTCCAAGGCCAACAAAACCACGGTCCTTTATTCATGCGCTGCTCCTTGCCCTCCCCTCCCACCCTCACCAGCTGGAATTTGTCCCACCGGGCTGGCTCCAAGGGCTGTTTCACACCATCGAAGAAAAGGCACAACTTTTTCCTCTGCCCCTGGCCACATCCGTACACTCAGCCCTCAGCCATGCCTGCTGAGGCCTGAGACGGATCCTTCTCACAGCCAAAACATGGCACGCTGCACTTGCATGTCCACACGTCAGATCGCATGTGCACCCTTAGACCACGCTCCCACATAACGAGGTTTTCTCATTTATTTACTTTTGAGGAAAACATATGGGAATGGTCAAACTACTGTTCAGATGAGAATCTGTGAAGACATCTTGTTTTGCTTTAATTAAATCACCCTACAGTCTCCTGAAYAATCAGCAAGCTCACCTGTAATTTCACCACGGCTCACATGCTGCAGCTCTTGTTCGGGCTGGGTTTCGCCGTGCTCTCGCAGCAGCACCTTGTTCAGGGCTTCCCAYGGCCTCCACTACAACAGCATCTAAAAGCCTCACACTGAACTCAGTCTCACAACACCCCAGGAAGACAGAACCACATTTTCATGCCTATAATCCRAGGGTTATCTTTTAAAAAAACCCTACAATTCACCAGCAGGGTGGATTGCAAGAGTGTGCAGGTAATATGCTCTCCTGCGGCAAAGCAGAAGCTCAAGCTCCATGCTGACCACTGGGCCACTCTCACAGCTCCTGCCTCGCACGGTCTGCAGGGCACCAGTTGCAGTATCACAGTAGGCTTTATATCAGGAATAAACAATCAAGATCTAGCAACACAGGTCACTTTATTGCAACCTTTCTGCTATCTATATAAATAATTCAGGTAACTCTTTGCAAAGGAGAAATCAGTTTAACCTGATACACTGTTAGGTTCATGGCTCGTGAAGCCTGTAGTGGAGCTGAATAGTATAGTCTGTAGTTTGATCTTCTTAGGACTACATCCCACAAAAGACTGACAGTGCACTTTGAGGCATTTTATTTCTAAAGTGCTTTCTGATTGCTGTTCAAACCCAGCCAGGACTGGTCAAGGTCCAAACCAAGCCCACGAAATGCAGTGGGATGTTCTCGTTCAGATCAGGTAACAGAGGCAAAACTCTTTAATAACTGCTCAGTACAAAATGAATTGGTTGGTGTCAGTCCACTTCTTTATGGACTGGTGTACACCCTCAACGAGCCATCATCAGCCACCACTTGGTTACTTGGCCTCAGTAGCACAGTCAATGGCTGCATGGTCCTGGAAACTGAACTGTTTCCTCACCTTTAGAAGAAGCCCTCCAGAACAGAAACCTATTATAGAAAGCTCCCATTAAATAAAGCTGATTCAACAATAAAAGCCTGTGTAACAGAGCAAAATATACTGTACTGCTGGGTTCCTGCCAAACCCAGTGGGCATAAATAAATACATGCTCTGCTGACACTCAGACCTGCTTTTCAATGGCACTAACCTGACCACACATTGAGTGCGTCCCCAAGTGCTTCAAGAGGCTCTCCCCAAAGGGCTCTAGATCTTTTTTTTACTGGCTACACATAATATAAAGACATGAGAAGTTTTGTTAGCGTTTGTTTGGGGTATGAATTTAGCACTTGTGAAAAGGTGCCTTGGAGTCTGAAGTCTTCTGTTTATCCAAAGATCATATTTGGCAATGAAGGCTTACACTTATCTATTTCCCTGGTGGTATGYCTCCACCGTTCTCTAGAAGACTACCTCTACAGTGGGGATGGAAAGACCTTCTATTTGCTGGTCACTGAATGGCCTCTCTGAGAGGCTGTCAACAGAGATGTCAAAGTGGAGGTATTTTTGGTAATTCTGGGACCTGGACTGACTATGGAATTATTTTTCATGTGCTCCATCTGTGAAACACAGAGACGAAGGCAGACACTAACACAACAGCAGAACACAATGAATGCTACGGTACTTAGCATGACTGCAATTTAGACATGAAGTTTACTGCAGCCTAGATTAGAAATCAGGAGCTCCTGGCTCCCAGTCAAAGTATCTGGATGCTCCATCAAAAGGAGAGGATGAACGAATGTAACACAGCCCAAGAGAGGAGCCATCCCAGGGCTCACGGGACAGCAGCAACATAGCAAGAATAACTATTCCAGAGGCCCTGCCTGCAGCAGGGGAGCATGCCCAGGGCTCGGCATCCCTTGCAGTGCAGTCACCTTTCACGCTGTGCGCATGATGTAGAGTCCTCTGCATGGGTGCTGTAAATCCAAGGTGCCAGACGTGCTGTTTACATGCGGCTCAGCTACATGATGCAAGTATAGTAGATTCAGCATCAGATTTACTGCAGATAGCCATCTGACTGCAAGGGCTCTTTCTGGCTTGAGGTGTTGTACTCTAGCCCATAGACCCATGCCTTAAGCCTATGGCTGTTGTAGAAACACTAACACAGCAGCTTTGCTTCAAGTTCCTCCCCTGCACAATGTGGGAATGGTTTGTAAATCTGCAAATTAGCAGAGYCACAGCCCCTAACACCACACTGCGCCAATGTCATTCCAACACACTCTGGTGTCTGACGGCCTGGAGACGCTCCTCTATTTGCAGTGATTTGCAGAGGTGTGGTGCTCCTGCTCGCACACCTCCCCACCGCAGCTGTGACACTACAGCTGGGGCAACTGAGGCACGACACAACTTTGTGACTCGGTCACTAGTAACTGCAGCCAGTTTTTGGCAGAGACAAAAAGAGAAATAAACTCCTGATTCTTCCAAATGCTTTTGGTACGGGGCTTTCTTTTGTCTCACAGTTTAATATGAAAACCATCAGTGTTCTTGAATTTTTGACTTGTTAGAGTACTAACCGTTGTTTTACTGACACTAGATTTTTATTCAACTCTAATTAGAGCGTCCCCTGGAGACATCCCATGGGTTTTTTAGTAAGGAAGTTAGTGACAATGGTTCCAAATTGTATCAGACTTAATATAGGTTAGTAACTTTCAAGGTTTCTCTCTTCAACACCGTCAGGGCAAGCTGGGGACAACTCCARTCCCCAGATTGTGTCAAGCAGATAGGCGATCCTGATAAACTATGTAGCAGCCACTACGGTGACCCTGTGACCACACAGTTGGGAAAACAGTAAGAAGGTGAAATTTAAAAAAAACCCCACTTAATTCTTCTTTGACCTGAAGCAATCTCAGAATTCAAGTCTCCAGCAGAGGAAAACTGAGCCATGAAATCATCACACAAACCAACCTCCTGCCTGAGAGTCAGCTGTAACATATGGGCTTGACTTTCCCTAGAGCCTTGTTTTTCCAGTTTAAAGACTCCAGCGCTAGCTCTAGGCCTACAGCTCCTGCCACCCACTCCCCTTCTGCTCCRTCCCGCAAATCCTCCTGCATCACTCATGCAGCCCCATGCGCCAGGGTCCAAGGCAGTCGCTGCATGTCACAAACCCGTCTCATCCCTCCCAGCAGCTCCTTCCTCTACTGCCACAGTGCAACAATAGGATGAGAAGAACTTTTTCTTTTAATGCTTGCCCATGCTGGAGACAGAAACCACAGCTTGTTTGGTTTTGTCAAAGATTTGTGATTACCTGGTGCCACATACTCACAGCTTAATTGCCACTCGAGGAGAATAAGCATAAAGCATCGCTGTAGCACAACTCCAAGTTTCAGCCTGCTTGGAAACAAGAATATGTTTCGCTGCAGCGTCTTCTTGGCACTGCACTGCATCATTTATCATATGGAAACCTTTGGCTAGAAGGCATTCAAACGGCCTACATACGCCCCAAATCTGAACAGACTAAATAATAATTGTCAGCCAGACTCTTTTTTCTCCTGCTATGCCCAGCTTTTCTCACATTTCTTGCAGCAGCAGTTACCTGTTGGGATCTATTAACTCTTCCCCTCGTTGGAGCAGCAGGGCTGCTTCGGTCTGCCCCAACTCTCACGTTGCACTTGGGATACTGTAGAGGAGAGCGGCTCTTCCCAGAGCTACCCAGCTGCAGGACAGCACTGAAGGGAAGCAGTGCAGAAAATATACAGCTCATGAATGACAGGTTATTACTGACCGCTGTGTGTAAACAAAATGGGACTGACTCCTCATCTGCTGAAAACAACAGTGACATCAATTTTCCCCAAAAAAATATCCAGCGATCAACAGTTTCTGAAAAGGCTGAGCTGAATTTTCCTCTTCTTCCAAATATCCTATGCAACTTCTGTGATACCAGGAGCATGGTACTGTGTTACCTGCTAACTGAAGTTCACCAGCCTAAGACCACAGGTATTACTCTGCTGGGGCACACCAACATCCTTTTAGAGCTTTTCTCAAAAACGATATTTAGGCGAAAAGAAAGTGAAGCAGGACAGGTGACCTTCAAAAAGCCCTTGGCTGCATTCTTTTAATGAACTGCAGTAGTAGTTTTCACTGTCCATAGATTTACTTTACCTAAACAGTACACAGCACAGTCCCCATCCTGTAAGGTGTCCGTCTCCCTAAATTCCCAAAGACACCAAGGTGATCCAGGATTTAATACAAACCCTATGATCTATGACTTAGCTAAGCAGCTCTATGCTGGAATGGAAGGGAGGAATATCTGGACTGAAAGCTGGGGTCATCCTCCACGCTCATGTTTTTGACAAATTCAGATGTCCAGCCAAAACTGGACATCTGAATCTTCTCCCACCAGGCAGGAGAAGCAGCCTGCCAGCAGACGCCCCAGCCCCAGGGTGCCAGCTCTCCTCCTCAGAAATGCTTTAAAAAGCCCAAACAAGCCCTCGGACAGAAACCTTGTCGTCATCTTCCAGGAGGCAGGGTCTGAGTGAGCATTTGCGGGCTGATATCATTTTAATACACTCAGRGACCAGGCTTTCTGGAGAAGATGAATTATTTGTAATGAATTCCAATCACATGGCGCTCCAGCCCCCACACCTTCATCCTGCATATATAACCAAATTAGTTTAGGAGATGTAAGTTATTCAGGGACTTAGCTGTTCAGTCTGGCCTTGGAGGATTTGCTCTCATTATGGCTTTTATGCAAATTCTGTCCTCCAAATCTCTTCTGAAACAATTATTACTAGATTAATTTAAACATGTCCACCTGGGGTGCCTGTATATCATGTGCCTCATGTTAAAAAGTAAAAAGGATGATAATGAATTCAGGAGGTGACTGAAACAGATTCCTGCTTTGTGGAAATGTGACCTTTTTGCATAATGTCATAAAAGAAAGAAGTTCCATCAAGAAACATGGCAGATAGGGTCATTCATTGGATCAGCTGAGCTTTCAATCACTCTTTGGAAATTAGCATGATACAATAAAAAATTAATAAGAAATTAAAAAAAAAAATCACTTTAATGCTCCAGACTATTAAAGTCTTCGATGAACTACTAATTGAAATGTAATGCTTAATTTTAAGCAATGCCATTTTATTAATGGTAAAAACTTGAATTAATGTCATTAACTAATGTTAATATTACAAATCCCCTGAGGGATAACAAAGCAATTATGTTATTCACAGAACTGAAAGGGGTGAAAAAGATGTAGTCTGTACACGACTGCACTAAGGCGGAAGAGACTGCTTCCATCTGCATTTCCTCTGCTGAGAAAGGGGGTTTGTTTGTTTTTTTGAGCAAAGAGGAGGGAGAGGAAGAGAAGAATTTGCGCTAGGTTAATTACTGCTGATTTTCAGGCGCTTAATAGCTAGGAAATTATTCTGTTACTCAAACACCATACAGTGGGGATCCTGGAAAAATAATTTGGGAATGAGAAATTGATTACAAACCCTCCTTCTTGGAGGCCTCCCCTGTGTGTGCTTGGATCCTAACAAATGCACCAAGCACCTTCACCTGATGGAAAAGCCTGATGTAAATAGATGGCCGCCACCTGGCAGTAAATGGCTTTATGGAGCTGTGCTGGTTTGCATCTGCTRGGGATCACCAGGGAGATCACCTTCTGTGGTACTGAATGCCCTCAAGTCCATCCGAGGGCAGGTGCTTTTATTTTATATAGTTCAGCAAGCTCAGCATCTTGTTAGATGTACTGCTCATACAGCAGGATAGATGGGGTTAGCCTTAATTAAAGAACCAAAACCAATACCCTTGCCAACTGGCAGAAGTCACATTGCCCAGAGGGAATAAGAACCTTGTATGGTGCTGGTATAATACTGCATTTACCCCAGGATAACCATGTTTGAGATAAACCCTTGATTAACTATTGTTTTATTGTCTGGCTGATAATTCAGGGACAATGGGGAGATTCAGCAAGCCAGAGCATGAAGATCTCCCCAAGGAGCTACAAACCTTGTTGTTAGTCCTCAGAATCCCAAAAATTTTTGCTTTTTATTTACACAAAGTGAAAGTACTCCAATGTACCCAACACACCTTTGCTAAAATCCACGACTAACACAAATGCCTCTTTCAGTGTGCACTTTTCAAGGCAATCAGTCAAATGTGTCACAAATTTGCAACAGTATTAATCCAGGAAGAGATATGAAAGTTAGTTTCCTCTGTTTCATGTAACATGCCAATGCTCTGCTGTAAACCAGCTCTCAGGATGCTCAGAAGATTCTTCTGACACTGTCCAGCCAAGCACTTTTTAAAAATTAAGTTCATCTCCTTGTTAGGGGAAAAAGAAAAAGAAAAACATTGACTCTAATTACTACCAGGCCTCCTATTTATGTTGCACAAGGTGTAAAACCCCAATACTAACCCAAATGAAATCAACCGAAAAAAGACCAGGGCTTTCAGTGCAGTGAGAATCTACTCCTGAATTTGGCTGGATATAATAACAGGGACATATACTTGGTCGCTGGGACCAGGGCATCATTCTTTCTTTGTAGCCCAAGCACAGAGCACCCAAGTGCATCTTTAGGTTTCCGTTCAGGATATAGATGTAGCTGTAAAACACAATGAGATTTGGGGGTCTTACTTAAATTGATACATTACTTTTAGCAATCTTACTATAAATGGGAGAGTGAGCAAGAGGAAGAATTAGTGCAAGGTTTCCATTGTGCTTACCAATGAGGTCCAGCACACGGCAGGCTTCAGTCTACGGAGCCTGTTATACTTGACAGCAGGATGCCTTTTTCCTGCAAATTTGCAAATCAGTGTGTTTTGTCTTCCAGTAATGGYTTCTCTCTTACCTCTTCTCTCCCCCATTTCCTCAAAGAGCAACATTAAACCTCCTCTGAAATACCTCCAAAGTCCATTCTGTCACTCTTCCATTTTCTCTCCTAACTCCCCGCTCCCGATATGAAAACAGAGGGAGGGGAAGCTACTGAAGACACCAAGGTCAAGGCAGAGTGAGACAAAGTCAAATTCATGCAATCATTTAAAACCACACGCCATCAGACCATTACAGAGACACGAGCCGTTATGGATTGCAGCTTAATAGATCACAATGGAGGATGATGGGGGAGAGGGGAAGAGAGAAATGTTCCTCTGGGTTGAGACTTACTGATTAAAGTGCACGAGTGGGCAGGAGACCGCAACAGCATTTGTGTTCATAAAGCCGAGACTTACTTCTCAATATTAACGGACACACCATTGTTGCCAGACGCAATGTTTTGTTATTGCGTGATTAATTGAAAGTCACACGCAATGACATATTACAGGCAGGATAAAGCTGTCACTGGAAAGCAATTCTTCACAGTAATTCCTGCCAGTCTCTACAATCTGAAATTGCATACCCTGTTACAGACGACCCCTCAAGCATGAATGTATTACATATCTTTATATAAATAACAATGACTAACATCGGAAGTCTGAGGAAATCTCTGTGGGATATGAAATAGAGAAAAAAGTGAGACAGAGAAATTGTCTTCAAATATTAGTAAGCTTGTCCGTGCTAATCTCCATCAAATGAGCCATTTCTCTTTTCCTCTAAAATAAAAACTGTCCCTGCTGGAGGCATACAAACTATGATAAAAGGACATGTTGTGGCATAAATGACAACTAGAAGCCTTTCTTCTTCAAATGGCCACTAGTTCTAAATCTTAAAAACGTATCTTGATCAAGACTAATTAAACTTCGACACAGTCGCTTTATCACTTACTTAGGTCAGTAAGTAAGTATCAGTAACTGGTCCAGCTCACTTTTTTAAAGCCCCCAGATCAAAGACTCTTTTATATTTCTTTTGGCAGCAGCAAGAAGATATCAAATCATTAATTTTCTCCATGCATTTTATTTCAGTCAGAACCACTGCATTCAAAATACAATGTAGAAAAAAAAATATACAGTGCTCAAGGGAAAGGACATAACCCAGGGGGATATAGGCGCCCAGGAAATAGCTCGTGTCACTTATATTTTGTGTACGACAAATTCATAGCTGAATTGCCAGTAATGGTACACAGTTGTCTAACCTTCAGTTGGCATTTAGCGCTCCATTTCCCGTACCATTGGCTAATGGTTAGATCTGTCCAAGTGCTCGATTTATTTTCTTGCTATCTGAACATAAATTGGAGGCAATACCCCACTACTCATACGAGCAATATTTTAAAGACTCACCATCAGCTAAAGTGGCATCATCCAAAACCAAACAGTACCCTCTCTTTTGCAACTTCTCCATTAAAGAGCTATATTTTACACCCCCACAGAGATGGTGAGAGGTTTTAAGTCCTTTCAAGCTCACCCACTTGGACCTTCTGTTACCAACCACTTCTAAAATAAGCAAAAGTGATGCAAAGGTCTTTACCTGCTTGGAAGATGGTCTCTTGCAGGCTCTTGTAAATCTGCCAGTGACAGAAGCCAAGAGAAATGGGGACAAGAAAGCACAAAGCCTGGGCTGTCCTGTGGCCTGGAGGCAAATAGCAATCTCTGTCTTCACCTAACCCAACCAGAGCCCTGCAAGAGAGTAAATCTGTGTCCACTGGCCTTTTTAACAGTCCCTTAATGACCGTTAACTTTTTTCAGCCAGCCATTGATTCTAATGGCATGTGCATTCACACACAATAATACCTCAGACGGCCTTCATTAATTTACCATGCATAATTTCTCTGAAAGCTTTTGCCAATAGAATACCCCTAAACTGACTCACTAACTCGTGAAGATAAAGCACTTTCTGTGTGAGACCATTATGCAGATTCACAGTATTCTCCTCAAATAAGTTAAAAAGTAGGTATTGTTCGGTGTCTACCCATTTTTTGGACGCAGCAAAGTACCAGGGCTCGCAAATGTGAAGCTGCTGTTGGAGTATCCGGTGTGACAATGAATATGTAAGATACTCCGGGMTGGAGAAGGAACAACGAGAAAAAAGGCAACTTATATGAAAAAGCCTTTCTGCTGTGAAGTTCCTGAAATCTCTTACAAGTTTCAACAATAGGAAGTCCTAAAAGTGAAAGGCTGTTAAAATACCAAGGGAAAATGCAGCAACATAGGTATTCACCAGCCTAGGTCCATTCATCCAGAGAGAGAGGGGGGAAGATCCAGCAAAGGGAACGGATTAGAAACAAACTATCCCAGAGAACAAGGGTTTGGAGCTGTCAGGAACTACAGYGCTGCCCGTTAGCCTTGCAATAAATTACAGAGCTGTCAGCGTTTTCCCATTATAAATCTCTCACGTCTCCTCTTAGGTACGCTGATGCAAGATTCAGACCTTAGTCCCATGGCGGCAATGAAACTGCAGACAAAAGCACCGCAGCCCCCCTTTGGAGGTATGAGAGCCATAAATATAACCAGTGGTCTTATAAACTTTACAGGATATTAGTTTTAGGGCATAAAAGATGATTTTTTTTTTTATTACAATTAGTTTGGCTTTAAGCAAAGTCACAGGATGACAGGTGAAAAGCTGACTGAAAAGGTGATCAGGAATAGGCTCCTCTTCTGCACTACACTCAAGTCTTTTATTGACTTGCAAGTCTCTCATCCCTTTCYGGAGGATTGATCACAGAGCCCATGAACACTGCGACTTCACTTCCAAGGTTATAGGTGGCAACCTGACTTATGTAAAAAACACCTTCCGTAGACACATACGCTTGTTATGCCCTCTAATATCAAATGTGGAGGTAAAATGAAGATTAAAAAAAATTAGATCTGAAACTTGATTTAATCTTTCTCAAATTCATGAGTCGTGGGACTCAAGGTTTTGGTTCTCGTCAATGAGCAGTGAACCACTTGCAGAGAGCACAGGAGCAAATGTAGCCACAGAGCAGGTGGATTAAGAGCAGAGCTCTTCAAAAAATCTCCATTAAAAGAAAGCTTCATATTTTTAAGAAGTGGCTTTTTTGTTGTTATTTCAGAATACAGACTGCAAAAGAGGCCCCGTGTACTTCAGTGGGGAAAAAAAAAAGACAATGAAGACTGACAGTATATGTGGGGAAAATATGCTCACACGGAGATACTTTTTTAAGTGAAAACCACCAGAAGGATTTTGGCAACATGGACTTAGTACAAAGGATGTAAGCCATTACCAGCATAAAGGTAATGAAAACTCAGAGAAAACACCACTGCCTGGAGTTAGTATCATTAAAGACCATTAATATTGCCGCTAATTACACATGCTTAACTACAGCTTTGCCTGCAACTGTGACATCACAAAATTGCCAATAATCCGGTCTGTCTAGGCAGTAACAGACTTCTTCAAAAGCCCCTAAATACTTGTTTACAGATGATATGGGGAAAAGCAATCTAACACACCTGAAGAGGAATATCTCCCCTCTTTTTTTCGTACATTTGACTTGCTCCAAACAACTAGCTCTTCCCCCTCGCTCTGACACGAACGGCCGGTCAGTGATGCTGGTCAGTGATGCTGGCACCCTGAGCCTGGCCTATGAAACCAGGAAAACTGTGAGCAGGGGCTACAGTTCTCCAGTTACTCCAGTGGTAGTAGTGAATCTTAGCACAACATACATGACTGTACTAGACATCAAGCGGTGCATAYGCTGGAGGATTTGGGGCTGGAAGCAGTCTGTCTGCTCCAGATACAAGTAATGACTCAAACACAAGGCAGGAGACACTGGAGGCTGCTGGTGTGTGCGACAGCCCAGCAGAGTTACAGCCACCCCCAGCCCTCCATTCAGCAGTAAGAGCAAATCACTCTCTACATTTTTCTAACCCTTTAACAGTATTTCCATACAACACCATCCTTTGCTCTTGGCTTGTGTATTAGAGGGAAAAAGTAGGACAGCGTTTCCCTTTTTAATCCTTGATTTTTACATTAATTTTTTTATTGTATAGGGTTTTTTACTGAAATCTTGCAGTATATCTGCTCATAAAGTAAACAGCATAGCACTCTGCTTCAGAGAGAATATGTAACAGCAGAATAAAATTCTATCCATATGTCCGAAGTACAAGAGGTTCACAGTCAGAGCTGGTAAATGGTGTGATTAATCCTGACTGCATTTCAGCAAAGACAAATCTAGAAATAATGTACAATTTCTTTGTGAATTACCACTTGAGAAAACTCCCCGCCTGTATCATATACACCCAAAGCAATTTTTGAAGAATTGTTTACAATAAATCAAATTTGGGACAGTGCTTGACTGATGAAATTTCAAACACCATCTCTTTATTCTTTGGGTGCTTCTTTTATAATGCCAAGTTAACAGAAAAAACACAGCGGATACACAGACGCCAGACACATTCAAAGGTTTCCATCTGGGCTTTAATTACTATCACAGTTGCCTCACTAAATTGAATACATTCCTCCCCCTCCTAAGGGCTTCGCCTTGTATCTGATTTAGCTTACTTTGCCTTGATGAACAAAATCTGGTATAATCATTTTCCATAATGCCCCAGAGGAGCATCATCCCGTGTATAAACTTGCTGCCCCATAAGTCAGCTTTTACGTTTCTCTCTTCAGACATTACTCTGAACTTTACTTAGAGAGATTTTTCTTTCCTTCAGGAAATTATTTTGGAAAAGTGCTAGAGCAGATTTTCTCCAAAGGCCACATTTAGATTAGATTAAGTCACTGCTATTATCATAAAGTTAAAAAAGAGGCCACAATGTTTAAACCACTTCTTCCAAGTGCGGAAGACAAACAAAACCCTCTTTCTCCCCCTCCACACAGCATCACCTGTTCCTGACCCCACTGACCAGTTCATTATTGCTTTCAGATGGTAATTAGTGAGCCCAGACAGCCTGATCTTTGCCATTACTCCTGACCTATTAGGCTTTGCCTGTCTCAGTTATTATCAGTGTCTTTCTATAGGTGTTCTCAGAGAGCAGCAACAAGTACGCCATCTGTTTTAGCTCTCCCGATGTGAGCTGTTAAATAAAAACACGTAACATCATCCACAAAAATACCTTTGTTARGGTTCTGCAGCGAGCTCTGAACCCTTTATAATTAACTGCAGACCTACTTGTTGGTTTCCAATAAGGTCACTTTTTCAGTAATCAGAGGTGATCCCAGGAGGTAGTACATAAATAGCCTATATTGAAGCCTAAATTAGGCTAACTCAGAACTTCCTGTGCTCTTCACTGCAAATAAAGCAAATATTTATAGACCTTTGCAATCTTTCAGGATCCTGCCTAAGAATTAGGATCAGAGCAGCTCTTCTTGCTCATGATAAATCAGAACCCAAGCAAATGTCCCAAAGCTTGGATTCCTCAGTGTATCATTTTTGTTTGAAATTCCCCACGCCATTCTTTAGATATCCTTTAAAAAAATAAAAAGACAACCAAAAGATAATTCAAAAGGAAGATGAAAACAGACTTTGAAGGAAAACATCTCTCTSTCAAATTCTTGTTAAGCCATATTGTCACAGACTCGGAACATCTGGCTTCTATTCTGGGCTCTGCCACTGGCTCCCTATGTGGCCTCAGGCAAGTCCTTTCAGCTTTAAGTCTCCATCTTTTCTTTATTTTCAAGCAAATAAGAGTTTCCTTTCTTCTCCCTTTGCTTTCTGTCTTGACCATCCAGAGACATGCATRATTTTAACGAAGACAAGTAACAACATCTTCTCACTGGACAACATCATGTAAGTAGACACTTCTTTGAAGGATGGAGGCTTTGGACTGTAAACACTTCAGGGTAAAGACCATCTCCTAACATTTGTCAAGTCTTCTGTTTTATAGACTATTTAGAGAAGTCTAATGGTATGCTGTAGGAGTTTCTGGAAGCAGCCGTCTGAGTTTCTGCTGGAATCATCACTTTAAACACTGTTGGGATGTCATTGTTTTATTCAGGGGTGTCAGAACGCCTAGAGCTTTGGCCAGCCATCTTTTCTCATTAGTAATTTTCACACAAGTCTAAATAAATGTGTTTGTACTGTGCCCAGCATAATGCAGCTCCTATGTGCCACATTAACACAGCTAATAAATAAAAAATCCTATTCATGATATTCTCACACCAAGCCAGCAGTAGAAAATGGACACTCATCAGGGAAGCGGGAAGTATTAGTGGCTGGGGTGGATGGTGTTAACAAATAGGGTCCAGCTGGAAGTGTAAGCATTATAAGTAACTTTATCATTTATTTTCAACAGCTAACTCTGCATTTCCTTGCCCCTTTACCACCTCACAGAGAAGGTCTGGAGAAAAGCATGGTACCCATTTATCCTTGGMTAGCTGATGAGCCAGCAAGCCTCTTTTTGTTACATTTTGGCCTGGAAACCAGGAGCAGACCTGAATGATCAATGCTGTTCGGCTTCTGCCTCTACACAGCCAATAGTGCAGGAAGAATGATACCAATGGGCAAGGAAGAATACTGCTTCCTAAATAGCTGCCACCAACACGCTAGATGCTTCTCAAATACACAATACCCAGCCTACAAGTGCTGTCAAAGAGCTTTCAGACACCACTGGAACACAAAATTAACACACAGGGGAAAGTCTCTGCGAATACATCAGTGCAGCTCCATGCCTCTTGTCTTGACTGCACCCAGCTGTGGTGCAGCTTCCTTCCATCTTTATCACTATCCATCCATCATCTTAYACGGAATGACAAAATGATCGTGTTTCACAAGAAGGTGTTTTAAGAACAGAGACTTGATTTCGGAGCCAAACACAGCTAGTTATCGTAACGTGTATACACATTATCCCCCAGAATCTGGAATTTCAGACTAATCAGATTATTTATTTCTTCCAGGTAGCACGGTTAATGGTTTTCCTGATCCACAGAATAAACATATTTGAACAAGCATTCTGCAACCACAGCGTACCGTTGAACTCCCCCTGGACTGTGGACTTACAGAGAAAAGGTTCCCATCTCCTTTAGCCAGGAAACTAGCTCCTCTCCTTTTAGAACCAGGTTCTACCAATACAAATAATCCCATATCAGCTTACTGAGGTTCACTGAGTCTTTGATAGAAGCAATTTCATGGACAGGCTGCAGAAGCTCCCCCTCCCTGCAGCCCCAGCCCAGAGCTCGCTCTTTCCACTGTCTTTCTCTTCATTTCTCTTGTTCCTCAGATGAGAAGCCCAGCTCCCAGGCTGACACAACTACATTTTTCCAGAGCAGTGAAGCTAATGTTACTCCCAAAAAAGTTCAAGAGAGTGACAAGTAATATTCTTGGCCAAGACCCCTCGCCTAGGAAGACACCTGACAGAGGAGAAAGCTGAAGCCTTCCTAACCACTAGCCTTGCAAAAATCCAAGACAAGAAATCATTCACCTGTGCTCATAAATAATAATAATACTTTGCTGTTGTGCTTTTAGAAGTTGAGCTACTGAAATCTATGAGTGCCAAAGGAAAAGGAGCCTCTAAGAGCAGCCTTCTGTGAATCCTGAGAATATGCTGGGTGGTTCGCTATGAAGATGTCAGTTGCCCTAGAAACCTCATAAGCGGGAGTGGCAGATAACTGAAGTAGACAAGATCTGTCAGAAAAAGTTTGGCACCATCAACCCAAYGCTTTGAAAGCATAAAAATGACTAATTGTCTGTTTTTTCTTCTCCACATCAGACAAAAGGTTCTCCTGGCAATGAGGGACAGCTCTTTGAGTTGTGTTTCGCTATTCACTCATCTGTTTAAATTCAGTGTAGGATTTAAAGCTTATTTACATTTATTTAAAAGCTTATTTCGTTTAAATGAAAGCTAAGTAAGTAATGGGCTTGCRTTTGTTCCCCTTCTCTTTCAAAGACCAGAGTTCATACAACCTTCTGAAAAAGACTGGTGTCCTCTGGCCCTAAGCCTTACTTAACACCACTATAAAGATGCCACATAACTGGGCACAGGTCTTATTTTCTGGCCAGGAGGCTATCAAGATGAAAAAAAGGTCTGACCCGTGATGCATTGAAGCACAAACCCTATATTTGAYCAGATTCTGACTTGTCATATCAAAGTAGATTAACTACTCAAGGTACTGGGTGAACAAAGAGGCAACAGAAATCAAGGTTTGGTTTACAAATCAAAGCACCAAAAGAGGTTGACTTTCGTCAAGCCTACTGATCCATATCTTTCATCGGCAGTAAATAAACAACAACACTGAAAAAGATAAAGATGAGCTTTAAAAAAAAACCACATTAGCTATAATGTATTTAGACTCACATTTCCTTATTTGGCCTCTTTGTGTATGTTTSTCATTCCCTCTCCCGCCCTTTAACTGGCCAGTTGCCAAAAGAGGARAAAAGAAGAGAAAAGAAACAAAAATTAATTATAAGCAATAAAAGTCATTCTAAACTTTCTTAAGGACTGGTGCCAGAGCAGGAGGGAAAACTCAGTAACTCTGGATTAGCTACACTCTTCTTCGCTGGTCCCCAGTGATGCCGGTGTATCTGTGTAACCAGCACACAGCAAACAGCACAGCTGTTTGCATTCTCTCTGTGCACAGGGAAGCAATTTTTCCGTTTCATACATTATTCACAACTTGCTGCAGCCATTCTGCAAATTCGGTACATCTCCTTTAACGCAACAGTGAGATTGAGATGCAGATTCTTTCCCTTGGTTTTTTTCTTGAATACTGAGAACACTGGATATGGGTTTTCTTTCTATTTAAATTCCTCTTTTCAATTTGGAGCTGATTTAAACTATGCATAATGTGAACAGGCAACAAGTGAGGATTTCCTGCTCTGATCCATGCCTTCTCCTCCAGGCAAGCCTGCAGAAATAACCCTCCAAACTTGGACATAGACACATCCCCTTCAGTTTAGAGAAGAGATAGTCCCAACACCCCCAAACTTTCAAAATGGTTTCGGAATTGAACGTCTTCAGAGAAAATACTGTCTCTTTTTCCTCTCTACAGTGACTAGTACAAATCATAGTCAACTCCTTTGCAAAAAGCAAATATTTAACATTAGTAGCCATTACCATTAATAACTCCCTGCTTTTGAAAAACCCCTACACTGCAGCCACCAAAATTTATTCTCACTTGACGTTAAGATGACAGATTTGCCAACAGACTTGGGAGGTGAAATAACATCACTRGGCCACCTGCTCCCTTGGAGTTTAGCTTTAATAATGTAATGCAATATCATAAGCTGAAGTCATTCCATGCACTTGATGCAGGAGGGAAATGTAGATTTTCTCGCTTTCTCTGAAAGTTTTGGGTTAGGTGCCACAGTAAGCTGTATTGTTCTGTTCCCACAYCCCCAGACTGAACAAAGCAAAGAGTCAGATTCACCCCTGGTGTCAGCCTTGGCTTGGCATGAGGCCAAAAAGAAAAACAAACTGTCATTTTAATGTCATTTCTAAAAGACCTAGTTGAGCACAACAWGCACAGATTTCTTTCCACAGTTCAGGTTTGGCATAAAGTGGAGTATCTTTGTTTTGTTTTGAGAAGTTAATCATTTTAYCATCGAGGCTTCATAACATACCGCATAGGAGTGTCTCTGGAAAACATCCATCTTGTGGCTCGGCATGGTTGGTTACCTGTTCACTCACTACAGCACCACTGCAGTATCTATCTATGTTGTCAAGGTTGCTTGACACAAATTGGATTTCATTTCAATRTTGCATTGATGCTGTACCCTGAACACGAAACACCAATTTGCACACAACATTGTAGGAGCCAGATTCACACACTTGTAACTCAGTCCAAGTCYGCTGACAAGAGCAGAAGTGTATCATCCCCATCAGCAGATCACCTGGTGCAGGTCTGATGTTCAGGGGCAGGACTGGCCAGCAAGAACTCTGGATTTGAACCTCAGCACAGTCTGGGCAGTTCTTTTAACCTCTCTAAACACTAACTTGCTTTTTGCTAACGTGGTGCTTATAGTGCCTGTCCACCTTATCTAAATACCTTAGTTATTTAGGTTTGTGAAATGCTTTGAAATTTTAGGGTGAAATAAGCTGTGGGGATTCAGAGCATTGCTGCAGACGAGATCAAATGCACTGTACGCTGTGGAGGACATTATAGTTCTGCTGACGTAGGAACGACAGCGGAGTTCTGCCCTTCGTAGYTTGATATGATTGACTGCATGTGATACGAAGGACTAAGTTTAAGAGGAAAAGTAAGCAGTGTAAGCCCCATCATCCCAAGCTTGCTATCCACACGACTGGTGTTAGCTTAAGTGGGTTATTGCAGTAAGCCATCTGCAATAGTCACACTTCCTAGTGGAGATTATCGTTCCTGTATAGGAGGTACGCCGTAAGTAAGTCAGTCAGTCAGTCCCCTGTTCCCACTGATGTGAAATCGTTTTAGGAAAAGTCGCTAAGCTTCAGACTACCTGCATGCTAACCCAGAAAGCAGGGGACCCTGCTAAAGAAGTGTGTAAGCATGGGTTCCTCACCATCAGTGAGGCTCAGGGCTCAGATGAAAGCCCTTCTTTTTGTACATAGGYGTACACGTTAAATATGAGGGTCTTGACAGTGAGGTCAGCTCCAGGTTTAAATTACAAGGCAGAAAACCCCTGTGTAGTTTCAGTAGCGCTGTATTCACTGAGTAAATGCTTACACCAAGTTCAGGTCAAACCAAATGCCACCTGCACAGGCTGGTATGACATGCAATGAGCAAGGGTTTCTCCGCCAGAAGTAGGTACATGTAGGGTTGTKTCCTACATTTGCAGGGGAACAGGAACCGATCATTTACAGAGTCATACATACACTTAAGTGTCATCTAAGGCAGAGCCTCTATAGAACAGGGCGTTACCAGTTACAGGGGCTTATGTTGTTCTTCCTCCTCCATTGAACACGCTGTTAAATGAACAAACCAATTTGCTCTCACACATCCAACTAGCATATAAAAAAAGCTCAAGAGCAGCTGCTGCCTACCTACAACTCTCCAATTCCAGCCCAAACAATCTGTTTCCCAGTTGTGGGAGAGCAATCCGCAAAAGGACCCAACAATCAGACGGAGTCAGCAGAGACGTGATGTTGTGCCTCCAGCTCTGGCGCGCGGCTAATTACGAAGGACAATTATTATAATTAATGCCAGCGGATGTGGCCAAGTCTCCCTGCAACTACTATGGGGAATTGCTACCCCTGCTTCAACCAAAAACCATCTGTCAGACAGGAAAAGCACAAAATAAAACCCCTCTTTGCCAAATATTCTCAGTAAAATGTGTTATTGCCACTAACCTGGCAGCCACAGGGAGGTCACACAAGTTTCAAATAGGAACCACACTGTGAAGTGAAAATCCCTGACTTCATATTCTCCGCCTCATCAGGTAAATAGTTCATTGATGTATGCACCAAGAGGCTATTGCTGGTGAGGCGCGGGGATGGATAAGTTACACACTCCTGTTTGTCCCAAGTTGGTTTGGTTTATATAGTAGGGTTGGCAGCAGGGATCAGCTAGAGAAAATGGACTGGAAATGCTGCTACTGCACAGCTCTATCAAGGTAGTGAGTTTTGCAAAAGCTGCTTGTTATTGGCCACTCGACCATTTAAATTTTCTTGTCCTTGTACCTTAGTGACCACTTGAAAGGCAATAGGAATAGGGAAAAATTATTAAAGCAGACATCATGTTCCTGACTGATCCATGCACAGACTACTAAGAGGAAAATTTTGCTATGCAGGGAAGTTGTTGTCTACGTCAAACTACTTTCTGTGCAACTAGGAGACAAAGCCCACATAATTGTCTGCCATGGCGCTCTGATTCCTTCTCGTCTCTCCTCCTCTTGCTGCAGCACTGGTGGTGTGCTCTCATCACAAAATACCCACCCAATGGACCTCTTTAGTCACTTGCTTCAGGCATCAGACTCTTAACCCTGTGCAGAGACCGTCACTTGCTAAGTATTGGCACCCAGGACACTGCAAGAACTTTGGTGGTKGTACTCAGGGATATCTGAACCAGCTGGGACTGCCAGAGACTCAACCACTTGTCCTCCACTAGAGGAAAAAGCAAATGGCRAAGACAAAACTGTAGCAAAACAGAAGGCGTGTTTTCAAAACAGTTACGCAGTGAATAGTATTGGGGCTTTTTTATTCCCAAAGTCTAGTTCTTACTGGAAAACAAAAGTAATAGCTTATAAACTTTCAATACCACCTTCTTCYGGACAGCCCAATCGTGTTTTGCAGTCTTACCAGATCAAGTGAGGAGCTCCTCACATTTTAGGACTCATCTACCCTGGAATCCCTGCACCAGATGCAGTACACTTACACCATCTTGAAGGCATGTACTACAGGTATCGTTAGCAACTTAGTCACAGCAGAATGGAGCATGGCTACACAACTTGCCTGAGAAGATCTGGGCCATAATTCCGCTGAAAAGATCCAAACCCATAGTGTATAGCTACGCATTGACACTGCCTGGTAGGCAGGCTCTGAGGAGTGGAAAAAATAAAACTAGAGTCTGCTGAAGAAAGAGACAACTTCAGATGAATCTAAAGCTCAGGTCCATGTCATTCACTTCCATCAAGCTATTACAAGATCAAAGAGGACATTGATTTGGGCTGGAACACCTGGTTCGGTTCCTAGCTCTGCAGAGGTAACTTACACAATTTAATGCAAGCAGATAGATGACATATAGGCACCATTAAGTGCTACTACATGCAAAAGCACCTGAAGGTATATTCCTATTCATCCCTGTTACTGCAATAATTACTAAAATAGACATCTGCTGTCTGCAAAGCCTCATGGGTCAGAGTTAAGGTGTCTTCGTAGGATATTTCTGCATAGGTGTAATGAATTATGTACATGTATTGATCTGAGCTGAATGAAGATCTGTTCTTGTAAGTTCTTGTTGATATACCRCTATGCAACGTTTGACATAAGTTAATTAAAAACTGCTTAGTAGTCTTCACACATAGGCTAAGAGTGAATACATCTGTAAAACTGAAACCATTACACAGGACAGTTGTTTTGAGCTGGAATGTACACATGTAGGTTTGTGACATACTGGAGCATGCTGAAATATTATTATTTAATTTGAACGTTTTCATACTCATGGCAATTGTATATTTTTCAGCCCATTTAAAATGTTTTCATTTTTTCCCATCAATATTTAATTCTTTGCTTGATAATTATTAGCCCCAAAAGAGAATAAAAGGCTCCAGAGGAATAAGGAAAGCAATTCATAACTTTCAAGAATAATCTTCTACAGTTTCCAGTTAAGTAAACCAAGCTCTTGTATGATATAATGTAGGCAAGACAATATATCAATGAAGCATGTTTATTCTAAGGATTTAAATGTAAAAGTGTTCACAAAAAYATAACTCATCCTTTTACATTTAAAATCACTCTTGCTCAGACTAGTCAGAGAAAAAAATCTTCTCAGCTTTTAAAAAAACATTTGAAGTAAAAGGCTTCTYACCATGCTGGTGGTTTAAATGCTGGTCTGKTTTTTTTAATGTCTAAAATGACTTTAATTTTTATTTCAATTTCTGAAACAACTATGAGAAAATAACCTTCATACCAATGGTAGTAGTCCCCTGGACTACCTGAGCCTGCCGAGCGGAGAAAAATAGAGACGTCCAAGCCAAGGAAAGTAGTTTAGTGTAATAACTAAGCACGTGTTGCAGCAATTGTTTTTAAACCCGCCTTCCTGTCAGATAACATACTCATAAATCCATCAGCACCAGGTCACTGCTGCGTCCCTCTGGGGTACAAACGTAATTGAAACCTCACAGCCACTTAGAGCTGTTGTTTTTCCATGTTTAAAAGGCTAGAAAGGTTAGACTCAACCGCACTAATAGATCAGATCAGGCTGGCATTTATACCACCACTGCCTAACTGAAAAGCTCCTTATAAGTCTACGGGCAAATGTTTTGCTTCTGATTTGCATTGACTTGCCGTATGCACATCCAGATCGCTCGGCCTGTGAGGGTCGGGGGAGATGAGCCTTTGGAAGAATATAATAAGACAATCAGTTAACGGTGCTTAACATCTGTTGCTTAACTATATTATGTCTCATCAATCAGTTTTCATTCTACTTCCCATTGGTGTTTTTCTTTATCACTCTATCTTCTTTCCATTATTTCTGTTCAATGGAGTAAAGACAGTAGATGAAATGTTAAAATTACTTAGGATTTATAACTGCAAGAAGAGTGTATAGGCAACATTAAGAGTCTGATTTCAGTGTAAGAGAGGATATTCGGGTAAATCGGAGATCCCAGAGCAATTCAGCAGCTTGGAATTGCAGAGGAAAGATAGATTTGCCATTCTCTTCCAAGAAGGGTGAAAAATTGTGCATGCAGCTGACCTAGGTATGTTCTTTTTATTTYCTTTCTCTGTTCTTTCCTTTTTCTCTCCTTTTTTGAAAGTTGCCTTTTTAAATATTTTTAAGCATCATTTTGCACCCAGAATAGGTRCTATCATCATCACAGACTCTAATGCAACTGCAAGAGTGTTTGCAGCACGATGTAGGCAAAAGTGGGCCAGCCCTCATCTAGCTACACCTGGAAAGGAAAGCAGCCAAGCTGGGACAGCATGGACATCAGTACAGGTTAGCCACCAAATTCAGGCAACTCAGCACAAGCCGACTTCTGCATTATCGCAGCTTTACTGATGCAGATCCCCCAAACAACAGCAAAGTTCCCAGAAAACCAGTAGATAAGAATTCAATGGAGAGGGCAGCAAGCATTGTCCCTGTGTTAACAGGGTTTTCTACAGGGGACTATTTTGGATCCAAAAACAGGAGATGTGCTGAAGCTTTGAAACACAAGAGAAAAAATCCAAACTCCCAAAGTCGATTACTTTCTGCAGAGAGCAAGAGGTGGAATCGCAGTGCCTGCGAGTCTGCCTGGGCAGCAACATCTGCCACGTCCCCGAGGGCAGCAGTGTGAAATTGGCCGCTAYACCACGGGCCGAGGTACTCCACAATTTGCAGTCCTACCCATTTTCACTCTGCTGATAGTGCTGGATGAAAATGGATTTGTCCACATAACCACAGCTAAAGCTGCTGCAATTCTGCAGCTTGTGCAGGTCTTTTTCCAGCAAATGCCCTCTTAAAAATGCAGGAGCGGAGCCTCGCCACCGCGACGGCGTGTGTGCCTCCCGCACCTATGAAACCAGCCAGCAGCGCCTGGCGTCCTGTCATTACACAGCCAGAGAGCAAGTAACACACAAACCTTATTTGAAAGTTCTTTTTAATAATGTTTTACACAGCTGAGTAAAATTCTTTGGGATATTTAATCTCTCTTTGTTCCAGGGAACCACCTGCCAGAATAACTGATATGGCGCAGCCTCCCCAGGCAGGTGATGTCAGGGCTGGCAATGCTCATGTCTGACGCTCTCCAGGCTAGATATTTCAGGCTGATGGTGACAGCCTATATATTGAGATCTTATAGCCAAGTCATCTGTATCAATTCTGTGTTACTTCCCTGTTCGATAGGTGGYGGGTCAAGAAATTATAGGAAGTCAAGTGGCCCCCGTCTCCCACATTGTTATTAGATCAAAACTGAGTGCCAGTTTTGATAGCCAGCTCTACTGGCTCAAATACATGGAGAAAGAGCAAAATCCCAGTCRCTCAAATGTATAAAAGCAGTTAAAAGTGAAAGCAGAATTAGGTTAGTTAAGTAATGAGGAAAAAAGCACACCTATTTTTCATTCAAGTTCTATGGTAATTCAGAGGCTCACAAGTCTTTGCTGCTTCATGATAGACCGTAAGAACTCATTAGCAAAGCTTATTTTAATTCTGAGCAAATTAAGATACACACTATTGTAATATTTGCCTATGGACCTCCATAAATGATTTACTTAATTTATCCAATTAAAGGAAAGGACTAAACTGTATGGATTGTAAGTAAATGTAATGAAAATTGAGAATTTCCACTGCACTATTTCAATTTACCCTGACCTTCCCTGGTACCACACTTGACCAAGCCATACCATTTCAGTTACCTTTGCTTCCATCACTGCTCTGCTCTGTATCAGTGATGACTCTCTTCTAACGTCAGTCATGAGCTAAAAATCACTGTCTATGCCACATCAACATGCTTCGGGGCCAGCTCTGATGGGTGTGAGTCAGAGCAATCTCCTTTATGGCATATAGTAGTTTCTTGCAAATTCCCTAAAGCTTCCAACATCGGATACTGTCACTGGCAGCAAGTTGGAGAAGAATGATTGCCAGTTTCATCTGATGTGGCAATTCCCGTTCTCCTAACAAGTAATGAGAGTTGTAAGCATCTCTTGAAAGCACTGCTTAAAATATGCACCCTGAACTGTTCTGCCAGTAGCCCTCTGGAATCCTGTCRGGATGTACTACCCACCCCAAGGATATGGTGTGTCAAATAACCGGCTTCCAGCTGAATAAATGTTATCTTCAGAAAAGTATTAAAAAATTATGCTGGATACCAGACACAGCTATGCTCACTTTTTCATCTGCACAGTATTTGCATCATTCACAAACAAATGCTTAGCGCTGCACAACCAAAGTAACTCTGGGGAATAGACTTTGTCCTATTCAATCCTGTGTATAATGTGCAAAGTTACCAGTGAGCTTCCTAACCCAGCCTCCTTACTGCTACTGCACCCCTTTAAAAAGCAGGAGGAAAACACGTTTTCTCCTCTACATAAAAGGAAGAGTTTGCAGTAGTCAGAGACAGAGAAAAAAATGTTCTAACTTGGAAACTGGTTGGCTTGAGTGTGTGAACATTAATCAGAAATAAATAAGAAATATCAAGGTACGTATTGCACTGTTGGCCTGGGCCATGCTCTGATGTTTATTACTGCCAAACATATTCACTAAAATAGGAAATGCGTCAAAGCTGAGGATCTCTCAGCGCCAAAAGAAGGAGTYGAGGCAACAAAGATAAAAGGCTATGATGGGAGGGAAAAAAAACAAGCATAAAGAAAATGCAACAGTATGAAAAAAAGTGGTAATTTAGTCCAGGGAATAAGGGGAGAGTGAAGCAGAGTGCGCTCAGGGTCTGTGACAAAAGAGCTTYGGTGACTCCCCCTTCCTTTCCACTCATCCAGTCCTGACAGAGAGGGACAAAATGAATGAAAATCAAATCCACTGAAGGAAAAGGAGAAACAACGTTTTTCATTAGCTTTCATACCYGACAATGTGGTGGGAATCCCTGGAGAATGGGTGCAGGGTACAGTAGCCCGGACACGGAGCTGCAGTCTGTACCCACAGACTGGGTGAAAGTCATTTAGAGGCRGGACAGAGCGAGCAACCCGTTAAATGGAAAACCGAAAAAGATCAAACAAATAGGCAAGTGCTAGAATCTTAAAAATCAACCAGCTGCTTTACTGGGAATCAATTTTGCTCCTTTAGGAAAGAAATAAGATAATGGAAAGACTTAGATCTGGAAAAGAGCCCTGCTCCTGAATTCTGTACAGGAGGGCAGCATTAAAGGACACCCTCCGGCAGTGACTCAGAATAAAAATGGCCAAAACCAGGTTGAGACGGAATAAAAGCAGGCAGCACATTTCTATGCTACCACTGAGATGAATAGTCTTAATTCATGTGATCAGTTCGTCTGCCCCTCAGACACGATATTTCTCTTTAACATCACCCTCTGTTTCAAATCAGATAATTTTGGTTCCTTCTTTGCAAAAATGCAGGTTCTGCCTTTCTACTGCTTTTATCAAGCCTTGTCCCAATGCTTTTCTAGGCCAATTCCTCCACTATCACCCCTGGCCCTGATCTTCTCACAGGTTTCCCTGAGAAGTTCTTTTAGAATTAGCCATAAAACAACACAGCAAGCAAAACAGTGACTTCCAGATGTGTGAAGCCACATCCTTCCTTTTTCCCCCTTCCTTGCCTGCTTCCACACCCCCTCCTGTCTGCTGGATCTCCACCACATGCCCACTTGGTCCATCTCTTTTCCAGGCWGGAGAGTCCTGGTCCGTTCTACTCAATCACCAAAAGATACAGACACACCTGGTGATAAACTTCACTTGTTTTCTTACCACTGAGGTCAGTACTTTCCCTCCTCAAGATCAAGTCTGAAATGCACTGAGGGCTGAAACAACACTCCCCAGCCTCCCAGATTAGAGTTTGCCGATGGGCAGCCAAGACTTCACTGCATGTGATGCCCTACAAACACCCCCCAGCCCAGCTCGGCTCCAGGGGCGACAGTATCCATCATCAGCAACATGTCAAAAGTACCGGTATACCCTGAAAGGGTCAAAGCAAAGATGATAAAGGTTTTGTGCTCAAGACTCTAGAGTATTATTTTGACTCTCTTTGCGGCAGGCACCAGCCAGGAGAGATCTCCTTCCAAGGCCCAGTCTCGTTAAACTGCAACGGAATTTCACTGAACATTCATTCGGTTCTCTGTGCTTTTTGCCCTTTTTGGCAGGAAAAAGCGCTTTTGATAGCTCGGCTGTTTAATAAGGGAATTCCTCAGAGGGTCTTTGCTGAGAACATACAAAAATCCACTGACAGCTGCTGTGACGGTTGCTCATTTTTGGGTTAGCGCACAGTATTTAGACAGGAAGCAGTTGAGGAAAAGGTACAATTTATTAAAAACAGGCCCTGTTCCAAAACTCACATTACAGTACAACCCATGGCACAGAGACAGCACACTCCCACTGCAGCTTCCTGCACGGACGGGCAACCCCAAATCCCCATTGTTGTGTGAGTCAGGATGGGGGAGCTGCAGTTACACCAGGGGAGAATAGGACCCAGACCACTTGCAGTCCTTCAACACTACAACAGTGTGATAAATTCCTTTTTTGAAAGACACATCCTGCTTTTCCACATGGTGCAAAGCGAAGCCAAATCTTTGCATTTCTTTTTACATCTTTAAAGCAGCTGTCAGACAGAAAGCTGTCTCTCTGAAGGGCTCATACGGTCCCCCACACCACAGCATTGCTGTAACATAATCATTTTTACAGTGTCTTTGGGAAAGATCTCCTCCAATTTACAGGAGGGGAAACTGAGTCAGCCGCTCAGTGATTTTGCACAGCGTGTCCCACTGCAGAGCAGGATGAYGATAACTCTGGCTCTTACAGACCCCCCCAGCACTTACCTCACAGAAAAAGGTGTTTGCACATTGTCCTGTCCACTCCAGCAGTGGGGTGGATGTCGGATTTTGCTCCCCTGACAATATGGTGGCTGCAGCCCCTGCCAAGGGCAGCCTCCCCRCTTCCACTCTTCTTTTACCCCCAGGGTGTTGCTTCAGTGGGATGTTTTCTGTATGCTATAGCCTATGAACCGCCATGGGGCCTTGCACTGAGAGCTCTGTAAAATGCACATCTCCCTTYGGGCAGAGAAACGTCCCGGTCTGCCCTGCCAAGCAACACCGCTGCCAGGCAGCCGCAGTTCACAGCGGCACCAGGTCTGTGCTCCGGACACGGGGCCCCGCTCTCTTCAAGGAACCAGCAAAGAAAACCTCTGAAACGGGGCTCATAAAGCCCCTGATGTCAGCCTAAACAAAATAGTGACAATACGATCACTTCCAAAAAATGGTTGCTACAAAAAAAATTATGAGGTTTTGCCATCCACTTCAGAAATTCCCACTACCCTGATGGCAACTATTTTACTTGCTTTACAAAAGCACAGAAACCCCCGTTCCCTGCCCGTGTCAGCAGGCTTGCATGGATGTTTTCATGTCCACCCACATTTGTCTTTCCTCGCATAATATTACAGAAACACTTTGTTTTGCTCTTTTCATACGCTACGTTCTAAAGCGTTTCTGTCAACAGTGAGCTGCACCCCCGGCGTAAGCTCATGCATGTAGTCAACTGGTAGGCAGTCATCAAATCCCACATGCAGCCAGAGCCTGGGCCTAAAGAAGAGGATCAGCACAAAGCAATGACACACGCAGGCACAGAGACACACGCGTGCCTCTCCTGCCCTCAGTGCCAAGGCTTTTTGCCCACTTTAAGCCCCACATAAACCCTTAACGTGTATAATAAAATTTCAATGAAATTTCATGATGGTTCACACAAAGCTGTGCGCGCCAACAGCTTGGTCGTGCAGATCTTGGAGTGGCTGGCTGCTGAACCCACCAGCGCCATGCACGCCGATAATTAACATTAACATATAGGTGGAGGTATTGGTCACTGGTCACAGCTGACATGAAAGTCAGAGGTTTTGTGCACTTAGGAACTGACCCCCGGCTGCTACACTGAACACAAGACCTTCAGCAGGGGCACCGAACCGTGGAGGGGGAAGAGAAGCAGTGCTTGCCTGGAAGAGGTAGTACTTTACATTTTTTCACAATTAGAAAACTCGGCAGTGGCTGAATGGATTTATATCTGAAGTATCAAAAAGAATATTTTTTCTGCCTCTAGAGAAAATAGCATCCCAAGYGCTAATTTTTATTTAAGCAACTGTAGAGAGCAGTCTAGAGCAAAATTGCCATCTGAATCTTAATTATACCTTCGCACTGAAACACTGTAGTGAATTACATGTAAGATTAAAAAAAAGGAGTGATATTAGCATATAATGAGCCTCATCAATTACTATGGATCAGGAAAAGTAGCCCTCATACTATTGAAATAGTGTAATTTGCATGACTGGATGATTCAGATTCTTCTTGATCATTCATTCAAATCTCTCCAGAAGTCATAGCCACAGATAAATGTCCCGTAGCTGGCTTGCCCTTAAATAACTAAATTAAATACACTGTTAGTTACCCTCTCGTTTTGCAGCAGGGAAATTGAAAAGATTTCAYACAGTAAGTCTAGGGAGGCCATTACTGAGCTAACTGTATATGTATATAAAATTAGTATGATTTTTATAGTGCAGTAGTATGTAGAATGACTTGCATATTTAAGTTTAGCTTCTCATRGACCAAGGTTCAGCCCCATGCTGGAAGCAAGAAACGTATTTTAGCAGTATAGCAAGGGATGGACTTAAGGACAGGGATCTGTGTTCCCATCATTTGTACGGGAGCCCAACAACTAATAAACCACCCAGAAAACAAATACGCTATACTCAGAACTAAGGCTGTGTGTGCGCTTGGGTTTAGTCCCGATTCAGCCACTGGCGATGAGCAGTTRACAGATCTGGGGCTACAAAAGCATATACAGGGGAAGCCACATTGAGATGTTTCCTCCAATTTTGCCAAAYCCTGGCTTTTCTTGGCCATCCTTGGGAGTTTTCCCCAGCTGTAACTGCATCTGTTGATGAYGACAAACAGCAGGATGACAGGTACAAAGATACAAGTCAGTAGCTGCTCGGCATTGCTTTGGACATCACATTTATCCTCTCTGCTTTAATATTCCTGCTCAAGACTTACATTATTTCCCTGCTTTGCAGGGACATTGGGAAAATCCATTTAATACTTTTGAGCAGATTAAGATGTTGGACGAATATCGATCACTGAGCTCATTCTGATTTTAGTACCGTATACATACATAGGCCAATCTTCAAGACACTTTTGATGATCAGCACTGACCGATTGTATTTAATGAAAACTATTTTAGAAACACATTTGAGTTGGGTATCATTCATTCATTTCCAGATTCAATCAGCAAAGGAGCGGGGTAAAGTTTGTTTCCTTTTCTGCAGATTAAAGGTTGTGTCTGCTTTGAAAATTAATCACTTTCTGCTGTCATAAAGTGCTCCAAGAGGCAAACTGATGGATTGTCATGAGGTTCACTCACAATAAACAGATATCCACATGCCTGCAAGCGCTTGTAAAGATTAAGGATGGAAACTGATTTTTWAGAGGTAAATGGAGATACCATCATGAGTAATGAAATAAGGCAAAAAAAAAGTGAAATCTTAATTTTAAAATGCACTGTGGAGTGTTTATTAGAGAATGGGGCAGGGAYAAACTTCCGAAGAAAGCTCTGAAAATGTCATCACTTGCAACTGAATATAAATGAACCGGACAAAGCACCTGAGAACATACTGTCAGGTGTGCTCATGTTTTGACAGGCAGATCATTTAGATGACCTAAAAAGCTCCTTTTCCAGCTGATATTCCAAGAAGGCCCATAGCTGGAATTATTACAAGCCCCTGGTCCAGCGAGGCCCCCCACTGAGCCTGGGCTATTAGCAGGGGAGAGAAGAGGGGAGGAAGGACCAGCAGGTTCCTGGGACACCAACATTTCTCACAAGCACAACCCAGCCAGGCACCATGCCCCCCCTTTCGCAACTCAGTCGCCCTGCAYAGAAAAGAGTCTGCAGTCATTCATCACCTTTAAAAACTATCTATCTGACAAAGTGACCGCCTGGCCATGTCCTGGCTTTAAATCAGAAAGATGGCAGGACATTCACTACATCCCTATGTATCCCTTGTGGTCCACAGGCATCCTTCTGCCCTACCCGTGTCACCGCTGTCCCAGCGATGCCCTTGTTGTGGGCAGCATGATAACAAAGTACAGATAATKACTCCAATTAGGAGGTGTGAATGGCATTCCACTCCCCCTGCTCTCTTCCAGGTCACCATGAATGTGTTTGAAAACTACTGGCACAGCACTTTAATGATAATTCAGATTTAATTTGCACTCTGTCATCTCTGTTTTTTCTATAGGCTTTAATAGTTTAATTTAACAGTCTTAAGCACTGTCTATATTACCGAGACATAATGTGTATTTCAGATTCGAGCAGCTGCATGGCACAAAATAATATTTCACATTTATATTGTGCCTTTCATGCCCAAGAYGCTTAAAAATGCCCTGATTACTATATCCACACAAGAATCAACTCATCCATCACTGAAATGYAGCCACTTCTAGGTTGGAAACCTCATCAGTCTTTAATAACGTAGGCAAAAATGAGCAGAATATTCACTGAAATGAGGAGGCAAGTTACGCAGGTAAAATTAAGTTATCCGAAACTGCAGTTGGGCAGGGCTGTCTGATACGCTCACTCTTGTAACAGGAAGTTTTTTATGACTCTCAGATATCTAATCAAAAGGCAGTACCTGCGGGTTCCCTTAGACCAGCATCAGTTTATGACCAGCTGAGAGGAGGAAGGCCCTTCTCTTTGCTGCGCGGCTCAGCAGCACGGCTCTGTGCAGTGCCCTGCCTCTGCCTCTGCCACCTCCCCTCCAGGTCAGGAAGTCCCAGTCTGACGACAGTCAGAACTAACCCTCGAAAAGATAAAGAAGTGAAATGATTGACAAAGTTCCTTGCTCCAGCACTGCCCAGGCCAGATCCTTCAAGCCAGTGAGAAGGCACCCACTGATGTCAATATGCTCTGACTCAGGCCCTAACGAAGCACAGCTCAGCTCTGCCCATCAGCCCCAACGCCKGCTAGCATCACCAGCTGCCAATTTTCTAACTGAACGGCTGTCCAGCGAGAGCAACTTTCATGTCTCACTGAGCCGTCTGCTTCATCTTTCAAAGATCAGCATAGGAGAGATCTCTTACACACGTAGATGGAAACCATCTGGCGATGAATTTGGCTCCCGAAGCAGAGTCCCACCTGCTTTAGCCGCCCCACRACCCCTGCTCCGATGAGCAGGAATCCATGGTGTTACAGCCTCTCCCCAGAATCTCATGTTCTCCAGGCCCTGGCAGCCATGGAAGGTGGTGCTTTSCCATGTAGTTTCCCAGTTAAAGCTTTGTCTCCCTGGTGCATTTTTGTGATAGTAATCCAGGGACCAAGTAAAGTAGTAGGGAAGTGGGTGGATGGAGAACAAATGTGTCAAACTTAATAAAGATTCTCTCTATTTTCAAGCGCATTATCATCAATGTTGATCACTTATTCAAAGCCTTTCCTTTATAAAGTCTTTAAAGCCTAGTTTAATAACCTGCAATCATTACTTGAATCACAAAATTTGCTTTTTACTATATTGTGTAAATGAAGCACTGTAGCATTTAACGTAAATTATTTTTTCCTCTCCCTCTTTTATCACTGTTTTTAAAGCCATTATGATCAGGTGTTTTTCTCAACCTACCCTAAAAATGCACTGCAATATCTATGGCCCAAAGTAACGCTGTTCTTGGGATTTGAGTATAGCAACGAAAGAACAAAGATAATAAGCCAGCCTTTCCTATGTGCTTGCTGCCTCTGAGGTTTCTAACTGGTCTGCTGTTCAGACCATGCTCTCTCCCCAGGGAGAGGCTCGAGGTCCCCTTATATCCAGGAGACATAAAAAGGAATTTGTTCATTATTAATACACTGTCTCCAAGAGGCTTTTCTTTTTAATCAAAGTATAAATTCTGCAATGGAATTGATATACATGCAAACTGAGAACACCGCACTATTGATGGGGTCTTCTGGCGTTACGGGCGAAGGCATGGTAACAAACTGTCAATCAGATTTGCAGCTGGGGAACTGGTCAAGAGTCGTGGCTATTTCAGGCTAGAGAGAAAGACATTTGCCATTTAACCGAAGGAGAACTTCCCAGGGACCRTATTTTACTGAGCTGCCAGAATGCCAGTAGGGGCAGCCACCTGCCTGCATAGATGGCACAGAAATGTTTGTCAACCCAAAGTCTAGTACACGCTCCCCCAGCGTGTATCAGCGCGTCCTACTACCAAATTACTCCCCTGCAGCCCCAGTGGGACTTGTGGCAGCAGGTTTCATGTCCGTCACTGAGGCCAGTCTTTCACAGAGACAAAATGAAAGCATTAAAACACCTGGAGTAAAACCAGAAGGAAAAATAAAATGGGAAGAGAATGAAACACTGGAAACTGGTCCAAACTGCAAAGCTGAGAGATGTGGATCCAAAATCTGCAGCAATTCTAATCAGGGTTTTGGTTCTGGCTCATCTGTAATTAAAATGAAGTACAAATCTGCCTGAGACAGTCAACAATCTCAGCTGTTTCCGAGATCTGGCTTTCATTAATTTCATTAACATCTTAAATGCATTCTTATTGCTTGTTCTCATGCTGAAGAGCAAGCGAAATAACAACACGCCATGAACCAGTTTATCTTTGTCTTCGCAGAGGAGCAGATGCAGTATCAATCTCAGGGGCACGCCGGCCCTGTGCATGGAAAATGGCAGTGAAGGGAGTTGTGCAAGTGTGGAAATCTTTGGCCTGAAAAATAAATAAATTGAAACTAGCACTTTCATCAGTGCCTCATGCACTTTGGGGAGCTGCACCAGCGTTATTAGTATTAATCAGTGTGACAATCTCAAGCTATAATTTGCCAGTCTTGTTCCAGAGAAACAGTCAAAAAGTCAGAAGTCGCATGGAGCCCTCCCAAGTACCTGCGCTCCAGGAGGCCGGAGCTGGGGATCCTGCAGGAGGYTCACAGCCCTTCCTGATGCTCACGGACTGAGAAATATCACAGACCAAGTTCCTCGTCAGTGGTAGGCATTAAACACRCTATAGTTAGGTATGTGACCCAGGGTATAATGGCACTTCTGTCCCTTCTTTCAGTTCAGATATTTAAGATTAGGGTGAAAATGGGAATTGGGCGGCTGGTTCCCCATCTCCCTGAAACAAAGACTGATTTCCCGCGGGCTCCCCGCTGCTCTGCGGGCGTTACGACCTCAGCCCAGGCGGCAGAACAGGTAGCGTGTGGACAGAGCCCACTTCGGCCCCGGCAATCTCGATGGCGAACTGCATCCCATCCGCAAGCTTTGCTGTGGCAGCAGGACAGGCAGCGGCAAGAGAAACCCTGCACTCACCAAGGCCAAATGCAGCAGGGCTCTGGGGCACGGACCACTGTTTGGGAGGGGGAAGGAAGCCACTTTCAACCTATATAGATAGTATATCAGGACACAGAAACTCTGGACAAACTTTTAATCAACTTTCACTTGATCTAAATTCTTTTGCCAGACTTCATCTCTCCTCTAGAGTGAGACAAGTCACCAACAGAGCGAYTAGAGGGTGCTACAACACATATGGGCCCCGGATCTGACCGCCTGGCGTTCAGAAATTCCTGGCATAAATTAACTGTTCAGCTCTGTGATGATGCTGATTTGCTCCGCTTGGCATATGCAGATATTTTGATACAAGAGAGACAATACTTTCTGAGACCTGTCATCCTCAGGTTTTCAAATCCACTGGCATGTTTAATAGCAAAAAAGATGAATGACAAAGATAGCCTTGTACAGATAAAGACCTCCGTGTCACAAATGAAAATTCAGTTTAATTAAGCCAACTCACATACAATATATTCCACCCATAAAACTTAATATCACCTAAAAATTCCCATCAAATGCAAATTTTCCTCAGTGATTTATTGGTGCAATTGTGAGACGGGGARAAAGCACACAAAGCAGTGGGAGCTGCAGGCTGAAGTAAACAGTGTTGTCAGAATATGCAAAACAAGGGAAGAACACAAAAAAGAGAGAGAGAGACGGAAGGGACAAACATTCTCTGGCTGGAAAGTTTTTGAGTGTTCAGAGCCAAAGAGGAGTGGAAAGCTTGGAGAGGAATTTCTACACGTATCCTACAGACTCTACCCTATTTCCACTCCCAGCACCTCTCCCATTTAGCTAACAGATGAAAAAACATTTTTGGGGTAGATGCAGGGTTAGGTTTGTGCTTTTAAAGGTCATTGCCTAAAATCAGCACCGCAGTGAGCAGAAAGGAGGTTTGCAGTTGGGTTGGCTTCGGTGTATCCCACACTTCGAGGAGTGCTGGCAGTGAGGTAATCCCCTAGGAATGTGTGTGCGGTTGGATGGCTGTGAAAAGAGAGCGGTCAGCTACCAAAGCTCTATGCTGAATATTCACATCACACACACACACAATCATTTTTCTTGTTAAGTATTGAGAAGAATGGGAACATTATAAATGCAGTATCTTTTTTGGTTACAAGTTTAGCTACTTCAAAAAGATCTGCTCCCTCCCTGCTCCTCCACTCCACCAGCTGTGCTCCACCTCCATCCCCAAACCAAATCTGCACACAGTGAACTTTATAAGACATAACAGAGGCAAAATTAAGTACAACTGAACTAAAGCTAAAGAGTAAGAAGTTTAAAAGATGGCAATGCAGCAAACTGGTATAAGCATTTTAAGGTCACTTTTCTGTCTAAAAACGACATCTTACTGAACACATAACCCCATGCCACGTGGGGCATATCCATATCCATATCCATGTCATATTACTCAGAGCAACTGTTTTCTTCTCTATATGTTGAAGAGTCATTACAGCCACAGCAGATTAAGTTTGCTTTGCCAGTGCCAGGTAGTGTTGGTAGTGCTGGCTGTTGAAAATATCTTTATTTGCCTGAGGCACTTAGMAATTTGTTGCAGTGAGACAGAGTAAGTGAGGATCAGGTGTCCCAGCCCAAAGCTCAAGCACACTGTGGAAAGTTTCCCACTCATTTTGGTGAGTTTTGGATSAAGCCCTAAGCAAGAAAAAATACAATATAATACTTCCAGTCACTTTTTTGATTATTTGCCAATAAGGCTAGACAGATAATCTTCTCTTTTTTTTTTTCCCTGCCTGTTTCAAATGCCCCTGCATTGGCATTTATCGTCTGTCCACTTCCATATGTACTTGCTTATCCTGTGCTTAGCTCGGTGGGCTCATGCTCATGCAGTTTGCCTGCACGGAAGCAAGACAACAGCACTGCACAGAAGTAATTTTCAAATTAATGATATCTACAAAAGAAAAGAAAATTAGACGAATCACATCCCTCATTTGAAAATAAYATTTTTTTTATTTTCTCAGAAAACTGCACATACTTGTACTCACAAGACTACCTTAAGTTTCTAGGTCACTAGACACCTGATTATGAGATGATTAGCTTGAATGGCACATTTAAATGCCAATCTCTGTTCTCTTGTAGGAAACAACCAGTTCAAACATGCAATTCTTGACCCACTCTAGTACTTCTAAACTTATTGTTTAACAAAAAGAAAGAAAGAAGAGTGGCGAAAAGTTGCCAATCCACTTCAAATCTTCTACTATATTTGTGGGTAARCAAAGTCCAAAAAGCATTAATGCATGTGCTCAGAGAGATGAAAACTCATTGGGAACAAAATTTCTAGAACTAAGGAGAAAAAGACTCAAACAGGTGCTCTGTACCAGGGGCCAGAATGTAAATTTACTGCARATTTATTACAAATTTTAGCCTTCAGCTTCTAAACATGCATATAGAAATGTCCTTATAGCTGTAACTAACTCCAGCACAGAGGTCTTCAACAAGGTATAGCATTGGGAAAGGTCCTGGACAGTGTCTGGTACTGTTTGTTYCAGGTGAGGATTGCCCCACAGTGTACCACCTCTCCCTCAGAAGATACTAACTCTCCACAGATATTAACTGACCGAGCCTGAAAATCCTATGTTCCTTTAACCCAGAGCCTTCTGCTTTACCAGTGTGAAAAGTGAGATATAGTGCCGCCAAGGGACTTCTCAGGGTCCTTCCACAAATCTGTGACTATAAGGTACAATTCCCTTGTCTGTTGGGGAACTTAACTCCTATATGAGACCATATCTGAATGCTATTTCCAAGTACTTCACAACAGGATGTGAATTGCCCGCTTCATACAAGGAGGACCATTTTTTCACACCACGTTAATGAAGGTCATTAACTCACATAGACAAAAGGTGCTTTCTGGGTTTCTATCATTACCACCACGACTAACTACAGCAAAGTCTGCTCATGCTTCAACTTCCAGCATGGCTGCCCCCACTGGAATTTCTGCAGATGGTCCATCTYCCATGCAGTGCATCCAGGAATCTGATTAAAAAAATGTCCATATGAAATGATGYTCATAATTTCAAAACTGCTCCAATTACACATGTTTGGAAGAAGACAATCAGGGGCTATGGTTAAAAAAATTACACTACTAAAAAGTTATTTTCCTTTCAACTATCTTATCAAGTTCGTTAATACCTTCTGCTGTTGGTGAAATGATCCCCCATTAACATTTCAATTTATTATTGCTGTTCCATTAATGAGACCACAAAAAATGGAAATGAGGCCTATAAATATGCTAAGAGTTAAAGTCAGGAATCGTAACAGTGTGTGCACTTTATGAGTAATGTTTCGGTACYGCCAGCATTCAAAACAGCATGGAAGGATGGCTCTGCAGCATAAGCATCTGGCTTAACAAACAAAACCCCCAAAAGCCCAAACAAAAAAMCATCACAATTCCTGAAACTATAGGTTAAAATATCACCAGAGTCAACTCAGCAGCAGATGGGTGAACCCCATGCAGTTCACCATTAAAATGTCTTTGGAGAAGGACTTTCTCAGTGAAGGTCATTGGGACTGTTAAACTTCACAAAGCAAATTCTGCAGGAGGAAGGATTTGTCTCCATRTCCTTTGTTAAAAAACCCTCTCTCCATGCTAATGTCTACTTACTGCCACCACACCCGGCCCTGGGGGGAATTGATTCTCATGGCAGTATCTCAGGTCCTCMAGGAAAAAGGGCAGGCTATAAATAGAGAACTCCAGTCTTGGGAACCACATTAAGATTCATTTGAGAAATATGTTTATTGCCAGGTAGCCTTTTAGATCCATCAGGCTCCCACAGTTCCTCTGCTGATCTTTTCTCCGACAAACAGTGAATATCGTCCRTGGGTCAAGAAACATCCTTATGCAAATGGCATTACTGCAACTTGCATTTTCAATTATTAATATTCCACTTCTCATCTTTCTTACAAACTTTTTCAGRAAAGGAGGAAAGCAGCAGCTTGTTCCCCTGGGAACAAAAACACAAAATGCGGTACCTCGCTGAGCCATGAAAGGAACGGTCCCTTCAGCACAGGGGTGTCATATCATGCTAGCAACATTTTTGTTTCTGCATTTTATTTCTCTCTAGTGATTRAAAATGATCGATCCTACCCTGTTTTCTGTGCATAGCTGATGGCACTAGGCTTATGCCAAATGAAATGTGTAGCCACACTTCCACTAGCACTATCATCTTGCAAGGAACAAACTTATAATTATTACATTGATTTTMTAATTTATTTTCCAGGAAGCTCAGATTTCATGGCAGGGACTGGCTTTGCGCTGAGGTCCCACTACGTCAGTGAGAAGAGAACACTGCAGTCCATGCTTCTTTTAAGCATTAACAGAAGAAATTATCTAAATTAGCCAGTTTGCCATGGCAGTAATACTAGGTTTGAAAAAAACCCAGACACCTTCAGTAAGATGAAATAAAATGAAAACATAAAACGCAAACTATTTAATGAGAGTACAGGCTATTTCAATAAATCTGGTTCTTTGATAAGCAGACTGCCACTGTCAGCCTTTTATCATCTGTGAAAACGCGTGATGGATCTTCTCAGTTTGCTTACAATTTCAAACCTTCCCCTTCCGATCAACATTAGCATTTTGCTCCAGTGCCTCGAAAAACATGGATTTCTAGCAACCAGCCCAGATTCCACTTTTCAGGGAGAGTCTAAGCACTGACAACCCAGGCACGGCTCAGTGGCACATACATATGGCACGCAGACTGGGTGGCTCGAGGCTGTTAAATGTTCTTACTCTTCTGAGTTTGCCTAAAGGGAAGGTAAACGGCCCCTGCTGAGAGTGTACGTACATAAAGCTGTAACAAATACTCAGTTTTAGCTGCTCTGAAAAAGAATCAGKCTGTGCATTCTGCACTGCCAGCTCCTACTGCAGCTGCTTAAAAGAGGTGGCTTTGGAGGGTTATTAATTCCCATATTAACGGCCGGCCTCCTCCTTGTTACTGAAATATAGGCTCCCAAGTGTGTTTCAGACTTACTTTCCCACATCTCTTTCAATTCTTCCATTATAAGCAGATAAAGTCATTATTTGGCTGAAAAGGACCTCAGTCCAACACAGGCTCACAATACTTTATCTAACTTTATGATTCAACTACACACTTCTCCTTCTGTGTAAAAAAACGCTTGTTCAAAAAAAAAAAAGAAAATAATTAAAAACGTACAGCAAGTTCCAAGGAAACCACTGAAACGGCTACTGCCTGTGTGCATTGTTTGTGCTAAACCAGTTAGCAGCCACAGGAGGGAAAGACTCAGATATGATTTTTAAACTAGACTAGTGAAAAACATTTCACTCTCCATCAGAGCTGATTTGAAAAGATTATTTCTCTGCTACACTTTGAGAGGGCAATGCTGCCAGATGTCATGAATCTAAAAGCACTTTATGCAAAACATAAGGCATCGTATGAAATCATGTGTACCTTACATACCATGCAGCCTCTTTCTGTCCCTTTGCTGAGGTTTAGGTACTAAGCTTAGGGGTACTACTGGAACAACCCCCAAAAGCTCCACGGAGATTTGACTGTCCTTGAACTGGAGCAAAGCAGAAGTTACTCCATCAAAATCAGCTTTTCAGTACTGAAGTTTAGCTCATTTATGCTGGCTAAGGATCTAACTCTACTATCTACAGATCGAAAGATGCTAAAAAAGGGCTATTTTTATATGCTTTACCAAATATAAAACATGTGATTGAAACGTAGGCAGAGATTCATCTCACCCTACTTTATTCACCTGAAAGCTGGGCTAGGCTAGGCAGCCAGGCGCTTAGTACGTCAGCGGGAGGAGATCAGCACTCCCAAAGGTCGGCTCTTGTCGCCTGCGGGAACGCCCCTCTGATGGGTCACCCTCTGGAGATGCTCATCTCTTCCTCCACTACACAACAAAACTGGATTGTGATAGATCGTCCCAATCAGTTGTAACAAAACAATCTGATAGTTATGCAAAATCCTGATCCTCCTCCTTTTCTCCCCCACTGTTTTTGTGCCAGCGTGAACCCACTGACTTTTGCAAGGTTATTCAAACTCAAATCCATCTAGTCATAATACCCGCTCCAAAGTCATGTTCACCTGGACTGAAAGCTGCTGAGGGCACTGAATTTAATTGTCCTAACTTCCTCAGAAAAGGTGCCCAAAAAGCAAGAGACTCACAGATCGTCCTTTACATAAGGCCTTTCATTTTTTCCATCCAGGTTTTGCCTCAAGAACAAGCTCTCACAAGAAGTTTGGTCTGACACAAGACAACTCTACCACAAAACAACTGAGGAATATAAATCACTGTAACAGTGTAACCCTCACCACAGGATGAATTGCCCKGGACGTGGAGCAAAAGTAGACATTGTTCACACTTCACTGCATCACTTCCAGTGAATTTTGCTGAAGTTTTTGAGAATTAATCAGCTGCCCACTTCTCTTTCAGTCTTCAACAGTGTCAAGGCTGTATACAGAGAGATGTATGGAAACAGTATCTGATCTAAAGCTAGAAACAAAAGAACTTATTTCCCCTTATTTGGTGAAGAATCCAGTAAGCCTCTTAGGTAGTTGAAACCATGGTAAGGACAATAAAACCCTTCCTGGAATTGAAGGATCAGGAAGAAAGCAAGAAACAAGAGGAAAACGAGTTGTTAAATCGAGTATACTTGAGAAGAGCTTTGATCAAAGGTGACGCATGGTGTAGGCTCCTGAGCAGACACTCCAGCGCTCACTAGCAGGAGATGCTTAGGACAGGGAACAGACTGGGACTGTTCCTGTTCTTGACTCAACTGGGGCTGCATTTCCACCTTTGGGCACCTCTCTCTTCCCCACCTGCAAAATGATGATAACTCCTTATGAATAAAATTTAGTATATGAGAGCTAAGCCTTATTAGTAATAGGAGGCCACATCCTCCGTATCTTCAGGCAGGCAAGACCCCAGGGAAATCAGCCAAAGGGTTAAAGGACAGAGCCCAAAGCTGTGGGACAAAGCCTGTATAACAAAGAAGAGATGACCGTGCCCTTCACATATCTCCAGAGTGATGCAAAGCAATTCCCAAGTTTATTGTTGCAAAGCAAAGCTGAGATATATTGCTCCTTTACAAACACAGACATTTCACCAGAGGACATCAAGACAAGTTTTGCCTTTGTTTTGCCCTTCATAACTAAAAAAGGCATCCCACAAAATTAAAAAAATCCCTTCTTCTTTCATTACCTCCAAACATGCTGCTTCCACCAGGAGCAAGCCTCATTTTGCTCCAATCTGGTATATATCCTCTCCTCCCTCCCCCCTCCTCTCCCCTCTCCTACCTGGGGAATTCAGCTGCTTGCAGAAAAACTTGAAAAGAGAAAAAAGGAATAAAAAAGTTGGTTTGCATGGCCCAGAAATAAGAACTGAAAAAAAGTAAAACTGTATGCCTTGCCCCCAGTGGCTCTGGGACTTGGAGCCAAACCAAGGCCATAAAAACAGAATATTGCTCTTTGTTAACAATGAATAAATAAATAAATAAATAAATAAATAAAGGACTACTCACTCTTGCCCTTCGGGATATGTTTTCTAAGAAGGAAGAAATTCCCCGTGGAGTTTATTACGTGTAGACGGGAAGTGTGCCTCCTAGGGAAAAGCAGTGGGGGTAGTTTTTCCCTTGGAGATTTCTTTCCCGCCTTTCCATCACTCTTTTATTCATTTTGCAAGTCTCCCTCCCCTCYCTTCTGCAATAAGTGAAGCCACACAAAGGAACATGCAGGTAATTCAGCCACTCRAAACTACACAGCATCTCCTTTCCTATATAAACGATCAGTGTGTGGCCTGGGTTTCATTTGCAACTGTAAATGAAACAGGCCTACAACTGTGTTCATAATCCTTCTTAATTGAATTTCTGTGACAAAACCCAGACAAAATTATTACTCTCAAGTTAACAGTTTGCGCAAAATAGCCAAGGGTTCCTGGGAAGCTTTAAAACAAATGCAGGACAAAACTGGATACCACAAAGCGGTTATTTGGTGTTGGTACCATTTGTTTGAATGGGAGGAGGTTTCCCTGGAGGAACAAGGTCATTTTAATATGAGGGACAGCCTCGGAATTCAACAAAGGCCAAAAAGAAGTGAGAATTAAATAAGCAGCAGAAGAGATTGGAGGTAAACCAGCACATGTTGCTCACACCACAGCTACTGGAAGGTGGTGTTGGGCTGTCCTGGCTTTTTGAAAGGGCAGCATCATTCACAACTTGGTGTGGCTAAGTGAGAGAGTTTCACAAATCCAGGAGGATTTGAAGCAACTGTTTGTTTTCTGTTGAAGTTCACACCCCATTGAAAGGGGTATCTCCTTTAGAGCCCTCCATGTAATCATCTCCTTCAACTAGATCACCAGTTATATGGTAAATATCCAGAGCATTAGTAATGATGTCAGGCTGCTGGTAAAATATCTAGACTTATTTTTAAAATGTGAGAACCACTGCTAAATGGAAGCAGGGATGCAAAAAGGGCACTGCCCTGCAGGGCACTCCCATTGCTTGCAGAAGAAGAAAATTAAAGCCTTTCGTATTACCGAAATTTAGTGTTTGTTATTCTTTCGGATGATACAGATGTTTTCTTGAAGGATTGGGCAAAGCTGGTGTGAACAGAGATGTCTGTTTGCAACAGCTAATTTTGTGTGTCATATGCCATGTACTTGGACAGACATCCTTTTTTACCCCAAAGTACCACATTTTAGTCATTTCTGTATCAGCTGGTAACTAAAGCAAACTAGCAAAGTTATTAGGGATCAAAGCAGACTCTTTATGCTTCACTTTACATAGAGCTGATCAGAGCAGGGAAAAGCATGTCATCCCAAGGCGATGCCTGCCTGGGTTACCGCCCCACACGCTCATAGCAGTTAATATCCTTTGCAATTTAAGCAGAAGGCAAGGCTACGAGGGAATGGGGAAGGCTGAGGTAATGGAAGGAGAAATCCTGTAGTTCCTCAGGGTGCTCCCATGTCCTGTGTGTCACCCAGCCCTCTCGCAGGCAGAGAGTTGACAGAAATTTAGGGGTAGATGAGGCTGGTGGGGTCTCATATTAAAATTCTCTCCAATTTAATTATTCAGAATGGAAGTAAAACATCGCTGGAGGTGATTAAATGAGCAATACTGTTCAGAGACAGGCAGGCAGAGACCAGACCTCATTTCCACAGACCTCCGCGCCGCTGCGGGACGGTATGTCCCAGTCCCCACCCTCACTTGCAAGGCAAAGCTGGCGTAATGAGGGACCTCAGAAGAGTTTCCAGGAGACATTTCCTCTCTCAGGGATGCAGTGGGGTAACAACCAGGTGCTACTGCCTTCCTCAATGTCTCTGCTGCGCCAAATGTTTCAGCAGTTGCATTAACACCTGGTTTTGAGAGATTGCTCATTAGCCCTTGGGTCCTGTGCCACTTTAAGTAACCTTTTAAGAACACCTTTTTATAGCTTGTGAGCTCTGTTTTTCCTCAGGACACAAGTTAAACGCACTGAACAACACCAGGGGCAAAGTGAGACAGAACTAAATAGATGCATATGCACATGCCTACAACCCCCCACATACACACACACAATCAGGGCCAGAGATCAATGTCTTCAGGAAAAGGCATGAGGGGATAAATTCATCACAGTGCTTTGTCACTGGTGGCAGAGGAAAGAAAAAGGAACATTTAAAAGGGTGATGAAATGTTTCAAGAAAAAGCAATATATTTTTATGTACTTGTAAAATCCATTGGCAATGACTTTTCTGGTTAATTGGTTTCATCTTATTAAACTAAAAACCTATTTGTAAAATCCAGACATACTCAAGCATAAGTCCAATTTCTTCACCAAAAGCCAATACACCGTTTCAAAGAAGAAAATTAAGCAATACAAACCAGTTTCCATTAGTCTGAAAGCATAGCACTTGGTATGGGGAAGAGAAATGGAATGGAGTGCTTGACTTTTCTAAAATGCACTTTGGAAAAATCATGTTACTCATTTGCCCCAAAACTGCAGCCCTCTTTTCCCCAGCCCTGTAAAAATGGATGAATATTTTAGCCCAATTACGCAGTGATTTATAAATCAGCCTTCTGCTATCTTTCCCTGCACTTGTCATGTTCAACTTCTTCCCCCTTATTAGACCACTCTTCTTCTCATTAAATAGTCCCTCTGTCTCACTTGCCAAAGAACTGCCAATGGGCCCCTCATTTTACAGAAGAATAGACCCAGCTTTACCAATGGGAAAGGGCCTCTAATGTACCATGGACACAGCAAGCGAAGCATGGTAATTTGCCTGTGTTAATGATGCTACTTCACAATGATCAGGAAAACAAAAATCTTTAATAGCTAAATGACACCCAGTCCTTCTGCAGCCTGTTGAATTCAAAAGCAGTGGAAGCAAAACTCAATGTCCTTTAAGAGATGAGCTAAATAAAACTGGCTGCAATGTTCTTTCTTTTCCAAATTCCTAATCTGCGTGGAGTCACTAAAATGGGTGATCTGGTGCTGGGAGCAGGACAGAAAAACCAATCCAAGTGTTTCAAAATGTTCGAGTGTCTTAAAAGGATGGGATATTAGGGGGAAAAAAATAATGAACATATATGTAAATATTTTTGGACATACTATACACACGCATGATTCTCAACCCCCCAATTATTCTGCTCTGTGGGAGGGATTTTGTGCAGAACACCACTGAAAAGTGGGACTAAAGCATAATTACATATTTTCTCCTTTTTAGGTGAAAAGAGGAAGTCATTACTGTGCGAAGGACAGAGGGCCAGTCTGCATGTGCCATTGCTTATTTCTGAGGATGCTCCAATTCCACAAAGCACTGAGCTCTTGAGTGCTAAATCAACGCTGAGAAATGCTTTCAACCTCCATTCTCATCAGAAGCTTTTCACTTCTTACAGTTGGGTTCCCTAGGCTGCCTGGCTAAGCAAAACACTGATTGCTTTGGCCAAATTCTGGTTGCTCCAAAGAGTCAATCTTCAAATACAGCACATCAAGCTACTCAGTGGGAGAAATTCTACTCTCATATTTGGCCAAACATACCAGGCAGAACGGCAGTAACTTTGATGACATTATTTGGTGTGCACCAGAAGGAACCAGGGATCATAAGCAATCATATGGTGCATGTTTGGTAATCCTTTGGCACCGTTGAAAGGTTGGGGAACAGACTTAAACATAGGTTTATGAAAAAAAGATTAACCAATATTTACAATATTGCTCATACAAGAAAAGGCTTCTATGATATTTTCCAAGGGCAGAGGGAGTGATTTGTCAGAAGTTGGCCAGTTGCAGTTTTGTAGATTTTGTAGCCATCTGATTGGCACACTTCACACATTCCTTGTCCAAAACTTTCTGGTACAGCTGTGCAAAACAGGAGCAGGACTTGAATTCAAGAGGGCTGCAGGAAGGCAGAATTGCTGAGAAATTAGGACCAAGCCATTTCAATGCAGCACTTGTCCAGGAATTCTTCAATTCACGATGTTCAGCACTTGACAAACCTTGAGGTAAGTCTCTATCACAATTAAGCTATAGCTTCTGCTGTAGAGTGTTTGGGGTCAATTTTTTTTAAGATAATTCACTGTAGAGTTCATCAGTTGATCGTCTTATTGTCTTATGAAATTATGTGCTTACCACAGGAAAAGTTTGTCAACCCAGGTTGAAAATAAGCACCTAAAGACTCTCTAAATACCTGTTTACTCAATCTGGAGTAGCACTCAAGGGCATTTGTCTTCGAGACAAATGCCACACACTGCATGTTAAAAATTCCCCAAAATGTTGTATTCTTAAGCCTTTCTTTACTAACGTGCCTGCTTCAATTAAAAAACATGTTCTAAAAAGCCCCCAAGGTGCAGGTTTCAATGACTGGCTCCACATTTCATTTGCAGAAAATGTGGCTACAGTGCTAGCAACAAGGCTTTGGGAGGGACATAAGCAAATCAGCTTTTTGATGTCCCTTAAAGGCCAAATGATTTACTGTAATTTTAAATCTTAACATTTTCTGAATGAATAATTTTGATACCTTTCATCTTGAGTTCTGTGGACCTTGCCAAGTTGAGACCGTGATACTTACCAGCAATTTATCAGCAAAACCACGGGTGACGATTTAGAGGCCTGATATTTGAGACCTGTCCAGGCAATCTCCCTCTGAAGTCAAGGAGCCAAGGAAAGATTCCCAGCTGTGACCCAGCACAAGTACTTCTCCAGTGGGGCATTCAATCTCCCTCCCAGGCCTTGCTCAAAGCTGCTTGGCAGTGTGAAAAAGGCATGTTGACTTCCAGAGGCTGAGAGCAAAATAAACCTTCATCTTTGGGACAAAATCCACTTCTGCAGCAGAACTGGCAGAGATGCTCTTCCAGACACTGCACTTCTCAAATTGGCCAGGGCATGAAACCAAGAGAGGTCCCACTGCTAGTACTGAACAGCCATCCCCTCATCCTGCCAAGCCAGCGCAGTACCACCCCCTCCTTTGAGGCAGCAGAAGCAGTGGAAGCAAACACAGAGGCAGGGAACAGAGCAGGTACACAGGCCACAGCCACCTTTTACTGAGGCCAGGGAGATCCCTGTCCTGCAAAGCCTTGAGCCGTTCAGTGAGCACATCAAGAGTGGCCTGGTGCCATGGCTACTCCCTGCTCTCCCCTCGTCTAAAGCAACAGTAATGCAACAAAAGCATGTGAACAGAAAGGTTGGAGGATCTCGCATAGCACAGTTTCATCTCTTGATGTCTCTCTTGATATCAAAGTGCTAGTGTGAACGCTACTGCTCATGCACAGGGTGGCTAACACCATTCAGTGTCAATACAAGGTACTTGTCACAGCAGCTTAAGTAACATCTATGATTTTCCCTCTGGATTTTGCAGGATGAGTGCATTAGATTCATTAAATCTAAAACAGTGGTATCTCTTTTGCTTGCTACTTGCCAGGCAGATATAGCCACCAGGGTGTGCAGCTATTAAGTGCAAACCACAGTTCCTATCACCCTTTTTTGTTCTTCACCTTCCTTTTACTGTGCATTTTCCTTGAGCTCTTTCTCTTTTGATCTCCTTGAGAAAAATGGCCTCCTTTATTGATTAAATTACAAATTCCAATAGCAGATGATTGAGTTCTATGATAACACCTGACGAAAGCCATCAACTACAATTCAAATAAAAGGAAAAATTAGCACTCTCTTTATTACAAAAGGTTTGGATGTTGAGTAGCTGACTAAATTAAATGGAGATTGAGCAGATCTGAGAGAACTGATGAGGAAAACAATGCAGAATTCAGAAAAGAGCTACCAAAATTAACAGCTCACTAATTCACCTTAGAAAAAGATGGGAAAAGTTGAGGAAGAGAAGGAAATTGTATTTTTTTCAAGCATTCACAAGCAGGAACTGCACAAAAGCTTGCCTCTCATTCAGACTCCTCAGATACCCAACTCTGACACCAAGTTACCAAAGGCCAACAAATACATGACCAGGGCAGCAACCCCTCGGGTTCATTCATTCAGCTTCTAGTAGACCTGTTTAATTAGTGGTATCACAAGCAAAATAAGGTTCCTGGCCTTTGTTCTATGCCTGGGAACCCACTACATGCCAGCTTTTGGTAACGTATCATTGCATTTTATTCACTGCTCATCTACATTAATGAGGTATTTTTATTTTTGTCTGCTTGTGGCATTTCCTGCAATACTGACAGATGTCTTCAGCTTTCCTCCTGTAGATTAAGCAACCATTATTGGAGTTCTTAAATGAGACAAGAAGCTAATAAAGCGAAGTGTCTAAAATGGCATGATCTACTTCAGAACCATGTCATCTTCCAGTCACTTCCTTGCAAGCTCGTTGCAAGGTAGAGTCTAGCAAAGATGAGTTCTAGCAAAGCTCTGGAAAGAGTGTAAACACAGCTGCTAAAGAAGGGTTGCAAATATTATATTATTTACTTACAGCCTCTGCATTACTGAAGTGTCATATTCGAAGTCACGCTCCAGGGAAAATCCTTAGTAACCTGTGGAAACATCAGATAAGAATCTTCAGTGGATATTACTAACTACATCTTCTATCCAATGGGGAAGAGAATTTAATGTCAAATTTTGACACAATTTTGGAAACAAAATGTAAAGAACATATTATTTAAGTTTAACCACAAAACAATGTAAAAATTTTCCTTAATGTTCATCTGAATGTTGCTTCAAAACTTGCTTCAGCTGCAATCTTTTTTCTTCATATTTGCTTTCTGCAAAAATCGTAGCCTACAGATTTGCTAGCAGCAAATGTTTGTAGAAACAATAAGTATTTTAACACACTCAATCTAACTTAGAAATTGTGCAGCCTTGCCTGAACTTTTCACAATCCTGAATGCTTCATCCTCATGGAAAAGGCAAGGAATCACTCTTGTCCCAGTTTCCAAGTGGGAGATTTGCACCAGTGAGAAATGTAGGCTGTGAACATGCATCTTATTCCTCACTGCAGCGCTCTGCTTGGGCACATTCCTGTCCCCACCACCCATCACCCTGTCTCACCATTCACCCCTGCCCGAGTTCATTGCACGCTCCATTCTGTCAGCAGAATTACTCACAAATGCAGTCAGATACGGGTTAGTAAAGACCTATTTAAACTGTTCCAGTCAATCCAGGATCTGTAGCCAGATGAAGACGTGTGAACGCAGCCTACATGATTTGCCCCAGGTCTCACAGCAAGCCTGTCAGGGCAGACAGCTAGCATGCTAGCTGTGAGCCCATATCCCCCCTCTTTCAAACACTGAGGGTACTGATCCCAAAGCAAAGCAAAGAATGAACAAATCTGCTCAAGAAACCCACACTCCAAAGGTTATTTTCATTATTTTCACCCTTCTGTCTTATCCAAAACCCCCAATTCCAGCAAATCTGATGAAAGTAAAGAGGCAAAAATTGTAACAAATTATAACAAATTCTAGATTATTTTCTAATAATTTATTCTTTAGCTTCACATGATGCAGCACCCCGAAGCCTACCCTATGCCTGAACTCTCTGTGCTAAGCACTGTGCAGACGCTGGCCTCCTGCTGCTCCCTGGAGCTTACCAGCAAGAGATCAGGGACCTAAATGTGTAGGCAGGGAAAAGACAGAGACAGCAAAAATCAGAGGACACTTCTGCACAATGGCTTGTAAGCACAAATCCCACTCAGCCAGTAAGAAATGATTCACTGTGAAAAGATTCTGACCCTGCTACCTATTATGCTCCACAGACGATCTCACTGAAATCATTTATCTCGTTATTTACATGGCTTCCATTAGAGCAATGTCTGAGCATTCACAAACCAGATGGGATTTTCCTCACTGCACTTCTGAGAAGGAGCACATGCTGTTAACTCTGCACCATAGACAAGGAATGGGGTACTAAAAAGGCAAAATGTTTTTTCCAGGGAAACTAAAATCTGATCTGCCAAAATCCTGTATCATGCCAGAGGGCTCCCGTGGGTTAAGGTGCTGCACTCAGGGATGGGCCATCAGACTTCAGCCATAGGCAGACCTCTCACCACCCTGGTAATTCTTCCTTGAACAATGGCTTCCAAATGGTGTGAATCAGGAAAAGAAAAGGAAAAGGAAAAGACAAAGGCAAAGGCAAATGCAAAGGAAAAGGAAAAGGGAGAAAGGGAAAGGGGAAAGGGAGAGATAAAAAGGAAAACAAAAATAAAAAAGAATAAAGAAAAAGTCATAATAAATGTAGCAACATCTGAAAAAAGCAAACTGCAGCAACACAGGAACCAGTCACCCAGTTCACTGAGAGGACTGAAGCAATTGTTTTCTACAAGAAGCCTCATTCATCACATTTCCATAACCCAGAAAATGCTCCCACAATCCCTTCTTTCAACATTTAAGACTAACATGCATACGCACTCTCATATTTCCTTCCTTCTCCTATCAGTCTTCCCTTGTGAGAAGAAATCATAGGAAAGGGATGAAGATGTGAAAATTTCTGCAGCTGTTCTGCCAGGGCTGAATCCTGAAGGTGAGAAACCCAAGGGAGCCCGGGGGTGGCAGAGCACCTGACAAAAGGACTCAGTCTTCCCTGCCAGTTGACTCTTGCTCTTTAAAATGGTAACAGTGGAAATGCTCTTTTGGTGATATCCCAGGAGGCAGCTCAGAGCCCAGCACACCAGGTTGTAAGAAAATAAGATGCATCTGTTAGCTCAAACCCCCAGGACTGGGAGTCTTTTCTGAAAAGTTAGCCACCGGTCAGCACAAACTCTCGGGTTTGATCACCAGAAGGATTTTTGGTCTGCAAATTGCCTAACCCTCTAAACATAATAGTTCCCTTCTTGCTAGAGAATAGAGGATTCCCTAAACTCACCCTTTGATCTGCAAGAAGCTGAGCCTTCTCCTGAAATTAATTCTCAGATGTTCGAATTCCCTCTCAGGTGACAGCGTGAAACCTTCCCTATCTCTCCACTAAAGCAGCAGATAGACAGATGGGATAGTCTTCATCTCTCAGGACTCTGGAAGTTCATTTCACGTTAATTTTAACAGGAACAGGATGCTCAGAGCTCCTGTTGAGGTTAAAGGAAGCAGACCTGTAGACTGTGCTCAGCCAAAGCCAGGAAAATCCCAAGCCTGGTAGTCCCTCCATAGTGCTGTTATCAATTAAAAAGAAGCAGGATAATATAAGTAGCATAGCATAATAGTCAAACTTCCCCCTCCACACACCCCTCCAAATCCATGTTGTTTTAGCGAAAAGCAGGGAATTCCAAAATTAAAAGAATAAACTGCCCATCCTGAGGCAGGGAACCCGTGGGACTAGTGCCATAGCCGGCTCACAACCTTTGGGGAGCAGGAGGAAGCAGGCGTCTCTGCTCTCCCAAGGCTACGCTTGCATCTCCAGGGCTGCTAGCTGAGCTCTGCTAAGTGGGACCTGCTGGCAGGGGCATGACTGCTACCTTGTCGCTGACTGCTCCCCAACCCTGGGCAAGCCACATTGCCGCCTTCTGACCATGCACAAGAAGAGTATAAAAATGCTCACAACCGTTTTTGAAAAATCTTCTAGCACTGCAGATAAAAAGCCTGCCGCAGCGAAGGTGGAGCTGTACCAGAACCACCACAGGTTCTGAATGTCTTCTCTTTATTCATGGGTTTTATTCTCTCTTCATCCTCAGTCTCAGACGGGAGGTGTTATTGCCCTTTTTGCAAGCTATAAAAAAGCGCACAGCAGATGGATTAAACACTTCGCCCAAGGTCCCTCGGGACACGCACATCTGCACTGCGAACTGATCCCAAACTGCCACAAACCCTACTGCCCTTCCCTCTAGCCCAGCCTAATTCTCTGAATTTCATGATGATTCAAAGCTCTATTTAAAGCCCCTACAGCTCTGGGTGTGTGSAAGGAATTAAGGCTGAGCCAAAAAGTTTGAATTTAGCAGCTCTGGCTGGGATTCTTCTTGGTAATAGTGAAACACAGAGTTGTGGGGTTTTAACATGAAACGGAAAAAAAGGTGGTATGTGTTATTTGGGTTATGATGTAAACCCCCAAGAAGATACCGTAACAATGCCAGTGTCTTCTCCTTCCAAATTAACCTCTCTCCTCAACAGTCTAGTGGTGGCCACCCAGCCTAGCACAGCTTTCCCAAGCCTGCCGCTTGCTTACATAGCAAGGGCTGCTATGAAACAGGGAAAAAAAGATACAGAAGAACAGGTACTAACATCTCTTGCAGTCTCCCAGTGTAAGGGAAGTGGCCAGGCACAGTTACACACTGAAATGAAGGGCAGCCAGGGCAGCTGACAAGGTTCAGAGACACACAGCCATGGTTCACTACTCAAACCATGCTAAGCTCTTTAGGTAAGCTTTATTATTACAGATGGTATTGCTTGCCCTAGATCTGATGACCAAAAAGGGGTTGCTCTCTGTAATCCTTCAGAGGCTGCTTATAAATCAGAGAACACTTCACCTCTGGACAGATGGCACTAATAGATAATAATGTAAATGGTCCAATGTTTTAACCTTAACAGGCATTTGCTTGGGTTATGGTAGACAAAAATGAGGTCAGGAACTCTCGTCATGAGCCTGAAGTTAGAAGAGCCTCAGTCTGGGGTCATCTGGACCACCCCAGCCTTTATAGCACTCTGCACACAGCTGACACGTAACAGCAACCTATCGGCTGGAGTTGCAAAGGTGAGAATGGGCTACATTAGTAGTTCCTTACCCCTACACAGCTGCACCCCACAGGCTCCAGTCACCTCCGCCTCCTGGACCCCATCAAAGTCATTACGTCTATTAAGAAACAGCAACAGCAGTAACATGATTGCTGTGAAAATAATTTTGAAGACATCAACCCCTAAACACACACGGGAAATAAAATCTGCTTCTATATGAGCCCTTCCACTTTTCTCAGGCATCTGAAGGATGTCCTTCATAAAATATGAGGTAAGAGCAGACTTCTTGTTCAGATTGCATTTCTGTACGGTTCCTTGGATACCAAGGAAAGCCCAAAGGCAGGTCTTGGCATCTCATCCCCTTCTTATAAACTTTCGGAAAGTTAGAGCTGACTTTGACATGAACATGATGAGAAATGGGGAGCTATCTGTGCCATTCTGGGGAACATGCCAAGCACTATATTAACACCCCCCACCCCATAAAACAAAGCAAAAAACAACAAAAAACAACCCTCCTGTTTGCTACTGATTAGGCAGCTGAATTAAAACTGATGAAGTGATTGGATAGGGTCCAAAGCTGTTTATCTGCACATAAATCACAGACATGCTTTACTCAGCCAGTATGGATTTACCGAGCTAGGGAAAAGACCTCTTATTCAAAATGCTGATTATTACAGCAGTTAAAATATCAATGAAGCAAACATTTCGGGTAGAAAGCTATTAGGGGCTCCTGGAGAAATCATTCCATTAAATATGAATTCAAACAAATTTCTAATTTAAAAAAAAAAAAAAAGAAATTTTTAATAGAGAGTTGGTTTGTTTCTTCTGGTTAAGTATACGATGTTAGAAAAAATCAAATTCTAAAGGAGGAAAGAAAGACACAAATTAACTAGCTGGACATGCCAAAGGAGATTAAAAAGGAAGGAAGGCTGATACATAATTTATGATCACAAGGGAATAAAAAAAAAATTAAGAGAGATGTACTGTCAAACCAGACACAGTGTTAATAGCTAAAGTATATGGCAATAAGAACTGCTGTTCCCACAGCTATTAATGTAAACTGAAAATTGGGAGCAGGCTGCAGCGAAAGAAAATAAATCACACTTTTTTTTTTCAGTTTGAAAATATGTGTAAAATAAATCCCTACCCCCAGCATTCACTCTGTGCATTCCAACCCCCCAACAGCAAGACAAGGACTGTCATTTCAGCAAGCTACAACTTCCAGGCAAGTGAGACAAGTGACAATTTCTTACCATTAATCATGGCTAATTTATTTATGTAATTTTTCCACTTATCAGAATCATTGGCCTGGAGATTATCTCTCCCTTCCCCTTTGAGTCCTGAGAAACTATTTAACATGGGAAGTGGCTAAGGGGGGCAAAGAGGGGAGAGTGTCATGTAGCCAAGTTATGCATCCCAGCTGGAATTTGGGGATGATGTCTTGCAGTTCTGACTCCTTCAGCCAAGTTTCATACAGGAAACACGAATGCGCCAAGGGCGCAGTGAAATACACTGGAGCCAATAAATAGCACTTGACTCCATTAACACACTCAAGCTATGGATCCCATCACGAAACCCTTAGTCACCTTGCAACGTGTTTGCTCACGAGGTAGCCAACGACTTGCACAAGGGAAAGGTTCAGCAGCCAAGAGGATCCTCCGATGAAGCCTTACAGATGCAGAGTGTGTATGTACGGGGGATGTCTATGCAGAGCCCTTCCAGAAGAGGCAAATGCTGCTCATATACAAGCTTATATGGAGATACTGGCCATGGAAGGTCATGGTGTCACCAGTGAGGTAAAGGGCAAATTGCTGTGAGGAACATCACCAGCCCCAGGAAGACAACCCTCTCTTGGCACAGAGGCTCCTCTCCAGGCCTGGGAGGGGTAAGGGGGTACCAGAGCAGAGCAGGCGTCCCCATCAGTTCATGCAGTTTTCACCCATCCGTAACAATCTGTTCCAGCTGTGCCGCAGAACAGGAATTTGTCACCAAGTGACCATCAGAAGGGAATCTTTCTAAGACCCTGGTTTTGTCTTCAGTGTTGTATTATTTATCTTTTTTTTTCCGCAGTTACCCACAGCACACACGCAGTGCTGATCCTCTCCTGCTGAGCACACTTCGTGCACCAGTTCCGCCCCCGGCCTCACTAGAACAAGCAAGTGGCTTCATGTTTAATTAAATCCCCTTAGATGACCAGGAAAAAGTTTCTAAAATTCTTGGATTAAAATTTTATAATGCATGCATTACAAGTCTGATGGTTACTTTAAAAAGCTATTAGTAGCAAGAATAATTTCATCCAGCATAGAAATACCTGCATTTTTGTGTTGGAGTAAGAGATAACTTTTGAGGAAAGTAGTTGACAAATTACTTGACAAATTTGTCAACTACTTTGGACCTATCAAGATGAAAGGCTTTGTATAAATGTTGTATGATTTTTTATGTATATATAAAAAAACATTTTTACTGGACTGTTGATAAAAGCCTGAGCTACAAAGGAACTCTTTCCCCCAGCTGAGAAAAGGCAAGCTGCTAGACAAATCGGTTCAATCTCTGCCTTTCAAACAATACAAAGCAGTATAACTTTCAGGAGCAACACCTCATCTGTTTTTTTTCCAGACTGCCTATCAGGAATCAAGCAGTAAGTAAACATTTGAAAAGTGTTCCTCTGAGAGCAAAGGTTTAGATTTGAGTCACAGGATCCATTGAAAAGAAAAATTGCTTCTGTGCATTGGGACAGTGCCTTTCCTTCTGAAAACTTTATAAAAAGAATAAATGGAGATAATCTTTCTACAAGGTATAGCCCATATGGAAATTCATTATTGCTTCCCTTTAAAAAAAGTCAAGATAGTTCAGAAAGTGAGAATGGGGTCACTATTAAAAAAAACTAACGTATGCAGAAGATTTCCTAACGACTATATCCAGTACGGTTAAAAAGCTTTATCATAGTCTAAAATGAAGCTCCTGTTGATGAAAGCATGAGATAAACAAAAGAGGGAAAGACATAATAAAGCCCTAAATCACTAAGAGTATTTAATGCAGAAGTGGGGGTATATATACCCAAAGATTGTTGATTAAATATTTTAAGGATCCATTCTTCTCCTAGTACAAAACACTCGCTAGAGTAGCTTCAGCGCTGCCGCTCCCCGAGGACTGCATTACTGCTTGTTAGCCCCGCGCAGTCACTGCTGTGGAGGCACAGCTGAAAGGAATCATTGATCCCGCTTTACAAAAGCAAAACTGAACGTCCAGAGAAGGTGAGCGATTTGCAGAAGGTTTTATGGCAAGCCAGTGGCACAGCTGGGGGAAGGGAGGAACCCCAACTCATGGGCCAGTGCCTCCCAAATGCTAGTCCCCATTGCTTGCGATGTTTCTACCGAGAACACCATGGAGTTAGGCACTATTTTCATTCCTGCCCATTCCACATACAGCCATGAGTATTAATTTAAGGCTGTCACCAAAAGCATGTATATATAGATGGAAGGTCACACAGGCAGGGCCCAGGATAATGCTTGAAGACAACATTTAAGTCTAGATTCTACTTTCAACAGGTTTGCATCTAAATAACTCTTTCCTTCTGTGGATTTATATTGGAGATGAAAATTTGATCCTAAAAGGCCTAAATTAAACTTACAGCTGCTTGGAAATAGTTTTCCATTGTAGCCGACATTCATCCCGAATTCAGTTTGATTCCACAGTGTAAGTGTGGCAGGCACCTGAGGACAGAGCATAATCCCACACCATATGCACGCTGTGATACCCAGACAAAGCAACGTAAGTCATGGAGCCAGACAGAGCGCCCTGGGTGGTCGCACCAAGCCGCACACTTTTCTTTAATACTGATTAATTTAGGTGATTGGATGAGTCAAAGACTCAGAGGGAGATTTAGTTCATTACTTTTTTTGTCTTTGGCTATTCCAAGAGAAGTTTTAAGGGACAGAGGATCTTTTTAGCATATAGTCATGATTCTCATTAGCATTGAAAATATGAATATGAAAAGAGCTGAAGGGGAGATGGGAAATAACTGCAAACATCTTTAGTCAAAGAAAATGCCTTTCCTCCTCCAAAGAGTACAGCTGCTGAGCACCATTCTGGGCAATGAAGATCAGAGAAGTAAAACCCATTGAGCAAAGTTCACTGTTTGCAATCATTTCTAAACCATACCCAGGATGAGTAAGTAGATCTGTCCAGGAAATTCCCAATACAACTCTCTTCTGACAGTAAAGTTTGATTTGTCAATATTGACACATCCAGTCTTTTGGTTTCATCAGGTTTATCAAATAAGAGGTGTGAGAGGACCAAGCTTGTCTTCTTGGTCTCTATCAGCACCCTGCACGGTTCCCTGCCCGCTCATGCTGCAGGACGCCAGGGAAGCAGCTTACGGGGCCTGTGCTTGTACAGCTCTGACAGCTCCAGGCCAGCAACCCCAAGCTTGCAGCAGCCATGCCACAAACCAAGGTACTGGAAGCCCAGGCAGATTTTAAGATGAAACTCACAGGGCTTCTAGGATGCCCAATAACCAGTCAAGCAGCTCTCACTAAGACAACGTTCCTCTGCCGCTAGACTGCCCMCAGTACAGGAGGGACTTGCCTGAGCATGCCTCCTGAGCATAAGGAGCACACAACTATTCCTTTTTCCATAGGGACAGTGGCACTTGGTCCCTCTGGCTGTGTATCTTTTTCAGCAGCAGGACTGGGCAATACGGTCCTGTCCTCCCTTGTCAGATGACCAAACCTATGCTCAGCATATCAACCTGCAAATGAACAGTGCATCTGGGATTTCTGGGGCTTACTGAACACCTTTCTGCAGACTGTTCTCTGCAAATGGCACCACCTGATCAATTCCGATAACTCCTTCACACCTCATCTTTTTCAGAGGACTCCCAGCTGCCTGCAGTACCAACACTGCCACTTCCCCTCGAACAACTTTGTGTGGACCGCTATCCCTTTGTCAGACACTCCAAAGGGAAATGAATCACCAGGATGGGACCAGATTGGTTATTCTGGCAAACTCTGTGTTGGGTCAATCATTCTACAAAACCAGAGAGAAACATTTTATATTTCTGTCAAAATAAAAAATTAATTTTCCATAAGGAACTTAAAAATGCTTTTCTATTTTCCAAACAGAAGTTCCAGCCTTTCCAAAGGGGAAACTTCCGAGTTTCAGAGAGCACAAACTGGGCACAATCTGTAAATAGTATCTTCTTGTAATGCTACAGTATTACTAATTAATACTAAGCAGTATTACAAAGCTAACCCATAATTTATTTACTGAGTCTGGGATATATTTTAGGACCAAACCAATCAATTTCCATTCACCATTCCCCTGCCCATACTGCATCACATGTACCTATACATTGAGTGATTGTGAAGTAGTAGGTATTTGTGTAACAATGAATTCTGGCTAAAAACACCAACAACCTTATTTTGGATTTGAACTGGTATAACTAGGGCCTGAATGTGACCTACCTTTTTAGTTAAACTGTGCTCCTCCTGCCCACTAAACAGCACCTGCAAAAGCTGCATCAGTTCCCTGCACTGCAGCAGACACACATTTTTTGTGTCCAAATGATTACAGAAACCTACCTACTTTACACACAGTCTGAAATATAAGGTCCTGGTTCTCAACAGTCAAGGGAGAAAGTCCCATTGAGTCCAATGACAGCAGAGTTAAGAGAGCCCTGAGCCATTTGGAAAACCCTACATCTAACGTCTGTCATTCTTTGCCTTGTCCAAAATCACAAATAGGCTATGGCAGCCGCAGAAACAGAGGCCAAGTCTTCCAGCTCCCAGATTTGTGCTTTAACTACTTGACACATCCTCTTATCACTGGAACAGGAGAAACAGAATGATCAGAAACCAAAACCCCTCACACTGAGCAATCTGAAAACATCATGTTTCAGCATAACAGAGACATGTGTCATTCCATCACTAACTCACCAGCCCAGAGGCCAAGTCCAAGACAAATGTCCCGGCAGCAGTCCAAGGTCGGAGTCCCAGAAGGTAAACTCATCAAGAATTAGTGATGTAAATGCTCCCTCTCAGAGGCAGTCCCACTGCAGTCTTCTCTGAATCCCTTGGACTCTGCAAACTTCCTTCTCTGGCATGCCTCTTTGGCCTTCTTTCTTCTATTTTTCTCATAAGCTTGTTTGTGGATGATTTATCTGAAAAAAAAAAAAAAAAGGCATTTTTTTCCTTCATTAAAAAAGACGTGTGCCTGCATTTGGCTGATACAATAATGATGTTATAAAGTCCTCTTTGAGGAAGGCACTCTCTACTTCTGTCAGGTCCTTCCTCTTTCCTGAGTTATGTGACTAAGACTTTGGGAAAATAGCTCATAGTCTTCATGGTAAGCATCGTCTCCCCTTCTGTCTTCTCCCTCCTCACAACATTTTTTGAAAAAACTTAAATGATCCCATGCCTGGTCCGAGTGTCGAGTCTGATACAGCCATCATCTCCGAAGGCCCTACTTTTCATCCATCACCGACCAGGACACAGAATCCCTATTCAGTGTAAACGTGACTCAGTTTAATTTTTCCAAAGACCATTTGTTTACTTTCTGGTAGAGACTAATGAGTAAATATTATTTGGTAGGCTAGAATTTCATGAAGCCCAACTAAAATGAGGGCTCCAGATCATTAGATGCAGCATAAACATATGGTAAAAAGTTTGTAATCATCCCCAAGACTACAGAGGCATCCTGTGAGGCAGCCAGGAAAGGAACTGAAGTCAATTTTCTGAGTCCCAGTGTAGAGTCTTAAACATAAAACCATCTTTCCTCCATATCTGCTCTCAGAAAACACTTACTTTCTGAGTTTCTGCCTAGCTAACAAATATCTAAAGCTAGCAGTTATCCATCTCCAGTATCAACTCAGTTACAATTTTAATTGCAATTGGTTTCCTAAGTCGTCGTCTCTTCTTGTAGTAATTTTTGCTGAAAATATACCTCCCGTCGTTGCATGTGCTCCATTCTAATCAAGCTATGCTGTTCTCTCCACATGTTTGGCACCACATTTAAAACTCAAAGTGCCAAATTCCTCTGTGAACTACTCAGATGCAGCACTTACATATGGCTATCAAATTCAGAGAGAAGCCAAACTTTGACCCTAAATAAGTTGATATATGAAAACATGACAGTGTTTCTTTGGCTAGAGGAAAAAAGAGATTACTTATAAAGCCTTTACTTAATTCTTTGTGGCTGTATTACAAAACAAGCAATTCTAAATCTCCTCAGATTGGTCTAAACAGTACAAGTAAACTGAACAAAATGAGATACACATGCCAACATCATAAATGCTTTTCCAAACAGAAATGTCAGGCACAGTTACAGCATCGCTTCAGGTCAGTCCACTCCAGTAGTAATTGCAAGTGTTAAGAACATACAAAGCAAAGACCAGACTCAGAGCAGAACCCGGCCTTTTTCACCTATAAAGAAAATAGAGGTCAAAGAAAACCCAAGAAAGAGTGAACAAAACTTCAGAGAAGTAATGCCATCCCCGAGCCTGCCCTATATGCAGAGCTAATGACGGCTCTGTTAGTGAGCTGAAGAGGAATGGCGTAAAGGATGGAGAATCTGCCAGACACTGACAAGCCGAGATAAAATGAAGAGAAACAGTTATAAAGAAAGACTTGTTTTCCCTTGGTGATGAACTACTCTGTTCAACTACAGACCCAGAGCAGAGACAGGAATTAGTCTATGGTAGCTAACCAAAAAAAGGCAACTGACACCTACTTAAAGGAGGAAAGACACTGGAAATAAGTCCTTAGTTTAACCACACAGGAAAGAGTTTTCTCATCCCACAAAGCTTCTCCCGTTTTACATGGGGATAAAAATGAGACCTTCTAGGGAAAGACGACATGGCATCTGCACCCCAAGGAACAACCCAATGCCCCAGCATAAAAGACTGACGTTTAAACCTCCACACTCCCCAATTTAACCAGACCTTCTAACATTTGTCTTTCACGTCTCAGCCGAAAGTCTAAGCCACAAAGTTACTGGCTATTCAGAGAGATGTCTATACCTGTATCTTAACTAGTGACCTGCAACTACTAGCACATTCCCAGACAACTCTGCTTTCTAATAACACATGACACCAGCCTGCCTAAGCTATATAGAATATCCCAACAAATTCTGAAACATTGATGCTTTCACCTTTTAACAACACAGAGGACTGTCACTATTCAGAGAAGTGAAGGCAAGAAGGAATCAACAGATCATTTTCTCTGACCTCCCATTGACAACTCAACTTCCCCAGTTACACAGCTGAGTCCAGTAAGTGCTACACATTAGTTGATGAACACTGGTAATGTGCTACATAGGTCCAAAAAATACTCCCACAAAACACCCAGGGAGCATTACCTTTCCTAGGGTCCTGGAACAACTCTACCAGTATAGATTTTATGGGTTATTATTCAACARCTTCAACGACTCATAAGAGGGATGGATTAAATCCATGATTGTTGTTCTCTGACCCTAGCCAAAAAGATGAGTTATTTCAGAAAAATGTCTTGCACTTACTCTTGATAATTTGCATCTACTTTCCTCAGCCTTTACAGCTTCTTTCTTTGACATTTACTGCCAGTGCAACTGCTGCCATTGCTTTCACTGAACATAACAAACACTTTATTACTAATTTTCAGCTCATCTGCAAAAAGTAGAGAACATCTGAGAGCAACTGGGATGACAAGCCCTCAGAGCACCTTACAAACTTACGACTGGAACAGAAACTTAGAAACCAAARCTTAGAAACTCACAACTAGAATAAGGAGCTAGCAGCTAAGGCAGCCCATACATCCCGTTGGGGTAGTAGCAGAACCAAGAGACAAAAACGAATAGATTGCAAAAATGGATTCATTTCTGCTGTAGAGGAAACAATGTCCACACCAGTAAAGATGGCCACTCCTGCAAGCATTTATGTGTTTTCACTGGGGAAAAAACTTGACCAGAAATGAGGTTTCCATCTGAAACTTTCTGGTAACTGGAAACTGATAATTTTCAATTTTTCCAATGAAAATCTCAAAGCTTAAAGAAAGATTTCAGTAAAAGCAATGTTTTTACAGGAACAAATTAATTTTCCAACCAGCTCTCCAACATATAGATCTATAGTAACATGTAACAACCAATGCTAGTATTTAGGCTGACCTATTTTCCTTGCAAAAAGCAACATTGCTTTATTTCTCTTTGGGACACCACCCATTTTCACCTCAGATAAATTATGGAATGAAACCTACTCTCTTCTCCACTTCCATTGCTGCTGGCAGAGACCAATGCCTTAAGATTTTTTTTTCTTTTTCAGTGTACAGTTAGGTCCCTAGCAAGCTCTGCCCATCAGATTATTCCATTAACTTTCCAAATGACATGAGATCACAGTTTTACATTCACTTCCTGATCATTATCAAGGTCCTGGAAAACCTGCATTAAGTTTTGAGCAGCTCAAATCCTTATGAGAATTCTGTTACTTAAACACAGTAATCATCTGCTGTGTTGGACAATATGAGCCCTTTCCATGCACCGAATGCTATCATTTAATTTCATTTTCAGACATTGCAAAAACCACCAGTTGGTGACCATTAGCTGTTAACTGGGATCCCTACGAAACCTCATTACTTAGGTACTTTGTGCCCATTAATATATTTAAAATAAAGGAAGAAACATCAACTGTATATCTGTGCCACAAAGAGATAAACATTTTTGTTAATCACTTTTCTTCATCATATTAGAATCACTGATTTAAACATCAGTATCAGTTATTGCATTGTTCACTAATTCCAGTAATTTACACTGGAAATACACTTGGTCCACTTCTACTCAGATGTGAGGTTCTGGCAGTATGTATTCGTAGTCTTTTTTTCATAAAGCCTTCTTGGCAACACGGATATGAGGATGTTTTCAGACGTGGCCCTAAAAAGTGCTGTAGCAGGCAGGAGACTAAGAGCCCATTTGGAGCAGCAAGACCTGTAGGTGGTTAATTAAGATCAGCCCCTGCCATTACTAACATCCATATCAGCTCTGCTTCAAGGAAACAGTGGAAGTGGAATACAAGAGTAGGATTTTGAACAGGTACCTCTGGGGTGTCCAGTGGTCTCCGCAACACAGTGAAGAGCGAAGCACCCAAGTCCCACGCAACCCCAGGAAAAATCCCCACCAGCCTTTCTATAACACAGTTCTGATCAGACACAAATGCTGTGAGGCTGTAAATCTCCATGCGGTCTATAAATCTCAGCTCGTACAACCACAGCACGCTTAACTTCTTGTTTCATATTGTGAAGCCACAAAAAAACTGATTTCTTTCTTCACTGTTAGAGATGAAAGAAGGATTCTCAACACGTACCAGTGATACTGTAGTGTCTTTATTCAAATACAGATTATTAATGCAACTAATGGTCATGATGGACAAGGCCGACAAAACACCGCTGGGCTTTCCAGTCGAACCCACTGTATCAGGCAGGAAAGACTGAACTCCACACTTGCTGAATTCAGAAACCAGAATATTTCCACCTAGTTTGTCATAACTACCTCATTAAGCAAACGATTTCCCTTTCTGCCTGCCCTTAACCATCTAAAAGTTTAGCCTCGTTTCCAATTTGAATTTGCCCTTTATTAAATTGAATTCATTGTTCTTTGTGTTACTACTTGTGTTATGTGTCATCTCCTTTTCCCGGCATTAAATGACCCTTAAGATGATCATCCTGCCATTAAACGTTTCTTTAGATGAAATTGGCTAAATTCATTCCCACTCTYGTATCTCCTTTAATGTTGCGGTCTTCCTTTGGAGACTGGTTTCTAAAGTCAAGAGCATGATCTTGGTGCATGAATGTATGGGTGTGATCTGAGCAACAGCATAATAACAGAGTTGTAAATTCTCTTATCCTGACAAAGCTGTTTTTCAACCTTCAGGCCTTACGAGTGATTTTGTTCTTCTCAAACGCATCACACTAAAATGAGAGGTGTTTTGTTAACTTCTATGAACAAATCCTTCTTTCCCTGACTGCTTTCATTTTGCATCACTCAGGATACMTTTGCTGAAGGCTCCGGTTCAGATCAGATGCTTCCCCTGTAGCACTGCAAATGTCTATACGTGGAATTACCTGCCATTAAAAATCTGTGGGGTCTCAGCACTGCCCCGAGCCTCATGGAGTTGGCAACCAGGTTCACAGTGGTGCAACAGGCACTGGATCATGCTGCCAAACAGGGATGAAGTTAAGAATTGTATGTTTTCCTGAATCTGAATCTTGAACTTTGGTGTATGGGATTTATTGTGGAGGCAGGCACTGTCCAACATCAGTAAGGTTAAGGCAGTTGTGAATTTCAGTTGAATTATCTCTCCCTTCATTTGTATTTGTTTTTAACCCAGCTTTATTCTTTCATATGCATACTATCTTCTCACTTCTCACATGCAATTTGACACAGTCACTTCCTCGGTTGTGTTCTTCTCCTGTATGTCTTTCTCTGGACCTGGACCAAACCCCACCTTTTGTTACAGAAAAGCGCTGGGTAAGGATCCATTTTTCAATGCACCTGTGTGAACAAACACAGCAAATGCTGAGGGGAGCAGATTTTAAAGTGAATCGAGGAAGTAAATGAGTGTGGGAACGAGGGTCCAAAAGCCATTTTGGAAAGACATTTCTGAGCTACCTTAATAGCATCAGCCTGCCATATTTCAAAACAGCATCGATGGACAGAAGTAATAAAACTTGTCTGATCAGTTTAAGCACAGGCATCCCTCACAGTCGCTTTCTGCATGCGTGCACATGCACTCACGCAAACACACACGCTTCTTCACCYGTAGGAGCAAACCTCTTAAATTTCTTCCATGATTAATTTGCAAATAGTTCATAACACAATCGGAGACCCACCTAGAAGACTGTGTTACAGTAAGTACATTCTGCCCTCTGAAGGTGCTCATTTCTACAGCTTTTTTTTAAACAAATATGTATATGGATATAAATATAATCTGAACATCTAAAAATATATATGTATATGTACACAGACACTTATTTATTTATAATTTTGGCCTCAAATGCCCCCAGAAAGCAAAACACTTGGAAATCACTCTTTCAGTGGGGCTGTGGCAGCATGGTGAAAATCTCTCTGCTCTTAATTAGTCAAAGGCTCTTAAACTCATGGAGATATAAACTGCCAGAAGTAGAAATCTATTGAATGTAAGAAATGTGCTTTAGATAAACAGCAGGGAATAAAGTACAAGATGGCCCAGTGTTACTTGGCTTGATGAAGTTTTACTTTCCCTGGATCAGCAGCAGAGCTTTTAGTATTCCTCCTTTACTTTTAATGAAACGTTACCACGGAATCTCCCCTGTATCATGACCTGGGGTTCATAAAAACAATGCAACAGCCTATATATTTTTCTGATTATATTTTCTAGAGCCAGTTTTACACAGGCCGTTTATAAGTCACTCACCAGAATGCAGAAGACAAGAAAAGAACGATTTCCATCTCTTTACTAAAAAGCAAAAAGCCTCAAACCAAACAAAAAGCAAAAAGCAGCAACTCCATTTCCTGCATTGTACACAGCTGTGTGACACCAACAGTCACTTTTATGATACCATATGCCCTGCTGAATGGTGTTTCACTCAGCTGATGTAGCCTTATTGGAAGGTTAATAAAAAGGCATGATCTTTGGCTAATAAAGGCTGAGTCCGTTATAAAGGAGATACATTTCAACTTGCAGCGAGAGAGAGGGGGGAAAAAAAGACAGGCAGGAGAAATATCTGCTGAGGGCACTGTTGGCATGCCATAATTTGCAAAGCAGGGACGAGGGGCCTTTTATGGGGTTTCACTACAACAGCACATGGGGCAAGCAGAGCCAGGACTGGCTCCAAAGCCCCCTGCAAGGTTCCTTCCCCAGAGCCACACGGCAAACCCAGAGCTCGTTTCTCAGCTTGAGGATAACAGAAACCAATGTCCCAGCTCTCATCTGCTTCTATATTTGATGGTCCTTATCACTTTGATGGACAATGTTGCAATTAAAAAGACAAGAGGGATTTGCCAGCCTGGGGGACTTTTTTCCTCCAGGATGCAAAGGTAGGAAGGCCTCAGATGCAAATCACCTCTGAAGCACGTGTGGAAATGTGAGCTGCACCATCCCTGAGAGACGGGGCTGGGCCACCCCCAGGCACCAAAGACCCTCCATAGAAAAGAGGAATCCTCACCTGCTCTTTCTACCACTGCTGAGAAAGCGGGAAGCAAAGTTTGTTTTTATTGAAGGAAGCCTTTCTTTCACATACGAGCCCATTTCTGCAGAGGCTAAGCCTGGCAGGCTTCTTCCAGCCTCCCAGGAAAGCATTTCCAGCACACCCTGTCCCRAGACCTTCCCTCCCTCTGTTCCCCACACAAACACACTCAAATCCCATTGAGGTAAACAAGCGATAAGACTTCAGGATTAGGTCTACTGACCTCAGAAGGAATTTTGCTCAAACAAGAATTAAGCCTGGAAGGATTTTGTCCTTACTGAGAGGCTTCTAAAGGTTTCCCACATAAGAGCTTCAGGAAAATGACTTGTGGAATTTACATCCCGCTTTGCTCCCTCACTCACTTTGGCAGCTTATCCTGGAGGGCACCGGAGCTGGCACTCAGACAAGCCATCAGCTCACAGCCTAACAAATTATTGATTCTGTCCTCACTTTGAAGCAGACAACAACAAACTCCTAAATGCACTGCATCCTTCAATATCTCCCTCTGGAGAAATACCCGCTTGTAACATTGGCAGTAAGGGGGCATTTCCATCTCTCAGTCCATGACAGGTGGATGGAGCACTGCGCTTTATGTATTTTGTTCTTCTGCCTTCAACCAAGCATTGGTGACTAGGGGAGATTTTTGCACAGAGCGTGACTTTCAAATCCACACTTACACACACAGTGACATATATGCACAAACGTTCAAGAGCACATACATAAAATTGATTGAATTTGGAATGCAGAAGGTGTCCAACAGAAAATGGGGTTAAGAGATTGTTTTCCCCAGCATTACATTATTAAGAGGCAAACACAGTTTTCCATGCGTCATGCACTTAATGAGCTCCAGACTGCAGGATACAAAAAGATCTYTACATTGGTTTGAAGAAACAAAATGTTTAAAATGATCTGGATATATTGAAGCACTTCATCATAAATCGCACATCACCACACTGAGCAACAGTTTTGCGAAATTCCTGTTATTTTTCTGCAACTCATAGCAATGTGTCCCAAGCTTTCCTGTTTTCCTCCTGCCTTCTCCACTGCCCGCCCACTAAGGATGYAGCTTCTCCCTTGACCCGCTGCTCTGGAGGGGCTGAGCCTTCTGCTGCTGMTGGTATCCCAACTCTGCAGCCCCCAAATGCTGAAACCAGCGTGCARCAGCCAAAAAGTGCTGGGGACTCATCGCTAGACTCATGTCAAGAGCAGCATGAAGAGTAGCATCTACTTCTACCTCTCTGTTTGTAGTCATGGGAGCAGCTGTCCCTCATGTCAAGGGCCAGAATTGAGGGTGTTCAACAGAGTCCATCACAGACTGCCTCGTTGGGGTATACGGGACAGAYCCAGGAGCTGGACCCAGGAGCTGCAGCTCACAGTCTTTCATTACATCTCATATGCAATGCCTCCCACTGCCTTGCACTGTCTCACATTAGGACTACAAGGGGTCCCTTGGGTAAATTCTGCCTGCTCCCGGCTTAGAATACAGACAAATCCAGCAGCCCATCTATTCTGCATTGAAATGCCTCCTCTGCACCTGAAATCAATACGGTTTTCATGCAAATTTTTACTACATGTGCTGCACTGATTCTAAACATTCATTCAGTCGACACACCTAAATAACTCTGAAAATGATATTATGGCTTCTCAGGTCAATGATCTACAATTTTATATCTCCCTAAACACACATTTATAAACAGCACTATAAACATTGTTAAGGTTATTGTGTGAAACTCTTATACCATTTCTAAGTGTATTTTTTGCAAAAGCTTATTTTATCAGAAATATTAAACAGCAAAAAAATTACTTTTTGCTTCAGCCACTCCTTTTCTGATTAAGCTTGATATAACAGAGATTTCAAATGTGCAAGAAATACTCTGTACCATAAACACTTTTCATTGTCCCTGTGTATTGCAGTATGTCCCAATTTCAAGAGTCTGCTTTGCTTTAGATAATGTTGCCAAGTTACTAAAAAAAAAAGCCTCAGCAATGGGCTGTTTGCATCCCAGGGTCATAATAATGTATCCTGGTGACACTGAAACATCAAGATATAAACAATAAAGAGACAGAAGGACTCTGTGGCTAAGTCTAAAAAACTACAATTCCGAAGCAATGTGGTATTTAGGCCGCTGGATACATTATCGGTATAGGTACTTGCAGAACTAGGTGCCAATTTTAGTATTTCTCAGATGAATTTGCAAACTGAGTTTATATGTTGGGCTCACTGCAGAATAGAGATCTCTGATAGATGCAGATTCATACACACTGAAAAGGCAGAAATAATCACTCCTAGCCCCAAGGCAGAGAAATAGGAGAACATTTGTTTTCAATATTTAAATCGACTAACGCTACAGGATAGCTCCTCATTAATACGAACATACATAATAACAGGCAGAGGACAGCACTGAGACAGACATCTATCCTGGCTGGATGGTTTTGCAGCCTTAAAATACACTGGATACAAATCAAATATAAGCCACCATTAGCTGCAGCAACATTTTAGGTGATGGACTGATAGTCAGAAAAGGTAGATCATGTGTATCTTTTATTGGACTAATATATTAGCTGTTACACGTGAGCCTTCAGGCCAAAAAAATCTTCTAGGGGCTGGCAGCAGAAAGAACATTTCTGGCCCGAAAGCATCTCACTGTTTCGAGCCAACACAAAGCCTCCACCTCTGTCCATTTTATCTCAAGCAGCTGAAAATATTTTTTGCAGCCTGTTTGTGACAAACAGTCACAATGACAACTTGCACAAACCCAGCAGCCCCAACAGAAAAGTCCTTACTGCTTAAGTGCTCTGTTTGCTTTCTGCACTGTCTCTATCCATCCCGGATATTTATAGAGYGCAGTCACTGGGACGTTCCCAGCCCAATCATGGTGACTTGGCAAGTTTTGCAAGAAGCASAGTCATGAAAGGAGCGATTCTCTGTGAAAACACACAAATACTTTCACCTGTCGCTAGTACTTGGGTGTCCCTGGAACTAATCATTGCAAATCTCTTGGGATTACAGTGCAATTTAGAGAAGGAAAAATACTGCTGTCACGGTGTTTCTCAGAGACAGCCAAATGGGGATTTGGCCAGGAGTGACTTCCATGCCTCTTTCGATAATGTTTCCATACAAACATAAGGGCCACTTAGCAGTGACTTGAACAAGGTGTTTCCAAACTAAAAGCCTGAAGGGGTGTTGGCTGAGTTAAAAAGCTGGACTCTGAAATTAAGGAYTGCAGTAACTCGGACCTTGCCTAGACAATCATAGAACCCAAAAAGAAAAACGACGTTATTGTTGTTCACATAATATCAATAAACGTGTGCAGCACAGAGAGTTTAAGTGATGTGGCCACCAGGATCAGGAGCTTAACTGTGATCTCTTGCATTGGCAAAACACCTTCCGCACCAGACCAGGGGCTGGATTTTTCAAGTCTCTAGGAAGCACATGAATACCAAAATYGGGTTTTCAGCAGCACCAAGACTGAAGTGGTCAGAGAATCTTTGGRAGCTTTTTTCCTTGAGCCAAAACAATTTGGGAAATCATATCAGTTCTGCTGAAATTGTGTCTGAAAGGAAAAAAAAGGAAGCAAACTGGAAAAGTTCTGAAAATGGAAAAATCAGACATAGAAAACTTTGAGAAGCATAAAATATTCTGAAATAAGGTTTTGCTTTAGCGTGTTCTGTATTATGCATCTGAAGATAAACACTTCTTAAAACAAAGCTTTTCTGTGAACCCCAAACAAAGCTTTTTTTCCCCCTTAGAATTTCCTTTCCAGTTTTGAAGTTTTCTGGTTTTGTTCCTACTCCCAATAAGTGCAAACACTAAAATCCTACATAAAATATAGCTTTTGGCCATCCCACAACGTACACCTGAAACTCCATTCCTCTCTATAGGGACAACATACCYGAGCACTTCACAAAAAACCTCTGTTCTCTGCCTCTTGGTATTGTTAGGCATCTAAATATTTTTTAAATGTAAACTCAGCTRGTTAGCAAGAAATGAAGCCAGGTAGCCCGAAAGCATACACCAAACTGCATTTCCAGACAAGCCAGTTAGAAGCATAAGGCTATGAATAATCTGAGCACAACTSTCCCAAAAAAAGGAAAAATACTAAAGGCAAAGGGAAGAGGGGAGGAATTCAGACAAGCAGCGTCCCTGTGATAACGACAGTGCTGGGGCATCACTGTAGTGTAGCCGGGCTGTGGCAGGCGATAACATTCTTTCCCCAGAGGAACCTTTATGTTTATGACAAATCAGGGATGATGCTCAACAGCTATTTGATGAGCTCCGCAACAGCTGCTRAGGTCTGCGTGCCACTGCAACACAGCTGGAAATGCACAGTGCCGCAGCATTAACTGGATAATAACTCAGGGCTTGCCAAGCACTGAGTATCAATAACTTTTTCTGATGAGTTATTTGTGTCCATAATCAGCTGTGAAACTCTTTAGGAAAGATGTTCTCTGAAAAGGAGGATTTATCTGAAAAGGAACCTACTGTCGTTAATAAAGTTGTCTGGCCTCAAAGCCTCAACAAATCAGACTCAAACCCATGGTGCGGTCTTAAGGCAGTTAAATGTTTTCCCAGTGACGGAAATTTAAGGAGTTTTAAAGAGAGAAAAAATGGCAAATAAATGAATCGGCGAACCTTTATCTATCAGAAAGGATGATTTGCTGGGGGAGCAGAAGAACTACCATGCACCCATCACAGTATGATCAGGGATGAAAAATTTTACATTATTGGAGAGACATTTTTGACTTGGAAAAAAATCCTAGTAGTGCAATCACTTACATCTTGATTGTAAGACATCAACTGCTCTGAGTAAAGGCTGGCACCAGCTCTCCCAGTGAGCAGGACCCAGAGAACAAATTGTAGCACAGGCAGTTCCAGTTCCTTCAGTCCTGCCAAAGAAAAGCTGTATCCACTTCACTGCAAGAAACATTAAACATTAGGCTGTGTGCAGTCACCCTACAGGGAAAACAAGGGGCAGAATCAGGCTTGTTGCTTCCCCTTGCTCTGTCGTGSTGAATGAGTCAGAGTAGGAGGAAATACTGCGTAGGGCACAGTGGGRGACTAGACTCTACTCCCCCTTGCACAGGGACAGGTCAGGCCAACCTAGCTCTTCTAGTTTGGCTTTTTTGGGTATCGTACAAGAAAGTCCCTAGCACAGCTCTCAGCCAAGAGATCTCTCCTTTCGTTGAGTGATTGCTCTGGCCAGTTATGGGAGCGTCTCTCAGCTGGTGGTGGAGCAGCACCACAATTGTTGTCACCATTTCTGGAAGCGGGATGCTCTGCAGCTGCTATGTTCTTGGTGAGCCCGTGAATCACTGCCCACAAAGAGGCGACAAGGGAGGGTATGGCAGGTGAGGGCGATCTGCGGAAGGAAGGCAAGGGGCACATTCCTGTCTTTGCCTAAATGAATGAAAGATCAGCCCTCAGTCCAGGCTTAGTCATTCACATGTTGCCACACTGACCAGTCTTTTCCCATCCCACACATGCCAAAGGAAACTGCCTTAAAGAATGTAAATTAAATAAGAATCATTGCCTTCTCCTTCATTATACTAATGCCTAGAGCATGAAAAGCGGGGAAAAAAACCCAGCAGAATCTTACTCTGATTTACATCAAATGCCATTTGTATTTTTCACCGGCTGCCTGAGGGGGAGGGAATCCAGAGAATGAATATGGGGGGTCTTTATCATTACCAAAGGAACAGAAACACAAGAAAAGAGCAGATGGGAGAGGATGAAAAGAGGGAGAGAAAGTATTTCAGAGAAGTAAGTTTATAGCTATTGTTTTTTGGGCATTTTACAGGTTCACACTGAGCACGTATGCTGAGGAAGGAGAGGAGGTTTCTACAGCCGACAGCAAAGCCTGTGATTTTCTTCCAGACATTTCTATTGCTCCACAGCTGAGTCCCATGCACTGCTCCATAACAGCCTTTTTGGCATGATGATGGCAAGACTCTCCTGTTAGCAGCACTGATTTTGCCAGCATTGGAGGAAAAGGACTCATTTTAATGGTTCTCAGCATGTTTGACATGCCTAGTCTTTTAATGAGGGTACGGACAGAGCCCACACAGACCGCAAAGACAAAGGCAGGGCATCCCCTATAGACTCCTGCTCATATAGTTGTATCAGTGAGCAACTGCAAGGAGCCTGTTGGTGCAGAAGACCCCCCAGCAGGTGCTACAATGCTGAGAAGAGCTGTATTAGCTGTATTCTCCATGGACAACCTGATAATGACCACACAGAGCACAAACTCCTACTCTGCTCACGCATCACCCCGGCCATGCCACGCTGAGCTCACATGGAGAAGGTGGCAATCAAGCAGAACAAAACAACATCCAGCCTGGTTGTATTGTCTCCCCGAGCAGTCTCAGTGGTAATCAGGCCTTTTATTCCCTTGCGCACGATGACCTATCAGGGGAAACCATTATTTTCAACTCTCATTTTTATCCCAAGTCTTGTACTGGCCGGTCATTTCTTTAAAGCRCTAGTTCCTAAATCACACAAAAATCAGTGCTGTTCCTGGTTCCTAAGGAGATGAGACCGAACGCGCAGTCTGACTGTCTCTTCTTCCTAATAACTTGGGAACTCATGGACTAGTTTTAATTCAGACCAGAGAAAAGTGAAGGTTTCTGGGATAAGTAAGTTCCTACAAACTTCATGAACACAAGCTCTGGAGAGGACATAGATCTAGCAGCTCCAGGAAAGACTGAAATAGGAACTCGTGCCTTATTAAACTAAACCACATAGGAATAGCCTTATATATGAGACCTAACTACATTCATCAGGGTTCACAACCAAYCACAAGACACAAATGTGCAGGAAACGAGGCTTAACTTCTTCCAGTATTCATTTGGAACTAAAGATGGAGAGAGAAGACTGAAAATCTGAACAATAAAAGATTAGCCTCCATCCCCATAAAATATATAAGTCAAAAAAAAAAGAACCTCTAGTCACTTTTTCAGTTTTCAGGGTCTATAAGACAAATCAAACCTMTCCAGGCCTGATCTCACAAGGTCTGAAAACCAGTCTGGCAATACGACACTTGGTTCAACGTCTGCAGCTTAACTGTAATCAAAACATGAGATGTAAGAGTCCAAACCAGGGTAGACACAGCTCTGCCTAGGCTACAGAAAGCAAAGCCAAAAAAACCAAATCAGCCAATTCAATTGCAAAGAAACTCCCCTCCCCTAATGTAAGGTTTAAAAAGCATTTGTTTCTAAGGATCGTTAAATTAATAGTCATGAAAACCAATGATTTTTCCAAAAGCTATTTTACTTCCTATCATTAATTCAGCTTCTTTGAACTGCTGAAGAGATGTGAATAGGAACGGTGAACCTCACGTGTCCTGCATGTGCCACATCAAGATGGTGCTGTTGTAGAGCACTACAGCACCCTCCGTCCCCTCACTAAATCTGCCTCAGGGACAAATCCATCCCATCCTGTTGGGATTCAGCCAGAACCACCACTGCAGACCACAACAGTGATAACGCTGGCATTTCTGGTACTGTGTTAACTAACATGGTTTAAGATGCTGGTATTTCAGGCTTCCTGAGCAGATTTATCATTCGGCTCCCATTTATGCTGTCACTGATGGAGGGGGCACCCGCAGGGAATTAGAGCTCTGAAAATATCTCCTGCAGACAGGGCCAGCGAGGCCTCCTCCTCATGGTGATTTACTTCACTGCAGCAATGAAAATTCCTGTCTGGAACCAAGTGCCTGASTGCAAACTTACCACAGCTCCAGGGCTAGCAGAGTCAAAAGGTCACAGTATTTATTTGTTGCTCTTCCAAGATCACTTTCCCATGAACTTGATGGATTCGCAAATGCCTTCTATTGCACAGAAGACTGTGATTAATCTAACTCTTGGTTCAGTTTGGGACCAGCAGTGTTTTCTTCGAAAAACTCTTTCTTAAATTCACTCCTCAGATTCTTAGCACTTTTAGAAGTGAACAATTAGTTTTAAACTAAAATATATAAAGGTCTTCTTTTTCTCAGCAAGTATAATGACTGCAGAAAATAAATTACTCTAGTTCTTAATGCAATACTTTGCCCAGCAGAGGAAGAATTCCGTGCTCAGGATCTTCAGCCGCTCTCTTTTTCCCCTCTCTGTGTTAAGATATCGAAGAAGTCAGTTCTGCTCCCAGCCCTGCAACCCACCTTTTGTGCTGTTGCATGTAAAGCTTGAACTTCATGTGTGTTTTCTCAGCTAATAAAAGTGCTTCTCTCTGTCTCTGAAGTACGGTATTATTTAATTTTTATGTAATATAATAGAACATGGTGATTTTATACAGTCTTTCATAACTTTCTCTTCTTTATAAAGCTGCAGTTCCTGGAGCCATGTTGTTACATGCAATYCTCATTACACCAAAAAAAATTTCAGTGCTCAGGGTAAGAAAGAGGAGATTGCAGAGGTGAATACTATAGGTTCAAAAACCTGATGAGCCCTAACTAATCATGTTACAGCAGTTTAAGGCATCACCATCCCCAGATGCCTGCCTCAACCATTTGCCAGAGGTTACCACTGCTTGAAGCAATGGGCAGAGTAGAACATGTGTCTGCACTTAACAGCTTACAGCCAGAGAGCTCAGTTCATGCCCATCACCTGCACTGGTGTGAGCTAAAAGATGGGTTTTGTGCAGGGGCTGGAGGCAGCACAGGCTTATCTGTCCCTCTGCCTATTCTCCTGTGAAACAGGGGCCCCCACAGATGGGGCAAGGCAGACAGCTGGGGCCACRTCTCCTCATCAGCCCTCATTTTTGACCCCAGCATTTCAAGCAAGACGTTTTGGAAGCAGTAATGCTAATGCTGCCATGGGATCCAGGTCAAGTGTCCCTTCCCACCCGGCCACCCCTGTAACTCCAGTTCTCTTATGTCCCCTGTAATCCCACCCTGGCCTTCCCACATCCCTCCTTCCAAATCTCCTGACATCCCCACATCACAAACTCTCTCCCACACCCCCAGCCAGGACCCTCACTTTCTCCCCATATACCCTCACTAGCAGCCAGACGTTTGCCGAGCTGAATGCTGCCCATCCGCCGTGCTGACAGGCCAGCCGGCAGCCAGCCACTGCRGGCCTTAGGTGACTGCTTCTCCACGGAGGCATTGATTTGGCTCTCTGTCCTYCACCCATCCATAGTATCTTCATTTGCCAGTGGCAGTAATGCTTTTTGTCCCTTTTCATGGGAATATCTGTGCATCAGGAACCCTCGACAGCGATGATGCAGCGTGTCTCCAATTGCTCTGCAAACGGAGCAAGGGGATACAGATGTTTGCTACACRTAACCAACGTTTAAACACACGACCTTTGGGTTTTACCCCCCCCAAATACAACACTTAACGTATAGTCCTGGGATTGCCTTTCCACCCCGAACGCTCATCAAAATTAATAAGCCATGAGGTCTTACATGCTAAAATGGGCACATTCCCGGTGGGAAAACAGCTATCCCAGAAGTCTCAAGCCTGGCAGGAAACTCCAGCTTTCCAAGAGCCAGGAGTTATGTGGGACAAGCTAAATGATGCTACTCAGCAACTGTTTCCCAGAGAAATACAGCGAGGGCCATGACAAGGCCAACAAAGACTAAAAATATCCCAGAGTTTAGCYCACGCTCTCCATACTGTTTCAGTTAACATGCCATAATTAAGGCTTTTTGTACACACACAGAGACGTATGAAGTACAACACCGTCACACAACTGGGAACAGCGATGCCTAAGAGACRTAAAAACAAGGGGATAGCGGTGCTGTTCAGCGTGGAAAACAGACTGGAGTCTCAGGGATAAGATCAAATCGAGAGGAATACCTCGAAAGGAGAAGGGCTGCTCAAGGGGTGATGGGAAGCTGGAGTAAAAATTCATCTGTTTAGCTGGATCCCAGCAGTTTGGTGAATGTAGCTGCCTTCAACATTTAAATTTCTCTCTGAGTTATGTCTACAAATTGTACTTATTTGAGACTGCAAAGCATCTGTTTAAAGCAAGCTCTAATTTGAGACATTTTTCCCTTTGATAAGATGACGACATCAAATTCCAAAGTGCTAAAAACCAGACAAAAATCAAGAGCTGAGATGCTGCAAGATTTGACATTTTTCATGTAGCAGCAAGCCAGTCTGACACCCTCTCATGGATCCCAGCGTGCTGTTACTATGTGAAGCTCTAATGCCATTGATAATAGTTAAACGATGGCAGTTATGTTTCAGGAGCCAAAACTAAAAAAAAACTTGAAGTGCCTTTAAACAAACATTATTGAAACCTCTCCTTTTGGTCCTTGAATTCCCATCGGGTAGACACCATACCCTTCATGTAACCCCTGGCTGCTGATTAATGAAACTTGGCGAAGGGTAGCAAAGCCATGCCAAAGGCAGCACAAAATCCCAAGTTCCTACAAATCCCAGAGGTGAAAATGCACAGACAACAACAACAGCACCCCYCAATCGTTTCCTGACTTCACTTAGCCACAAGTTTGAGATAAGAGCACTCAAATAGACTATGCTTTTCCCTCTGTGTTCCTGACAATGGCTCCACATTCAAAGCAATCACAGCCATCTCCTGTGTACAATTATTGGCCTTTTACAGTCTCACCTTGTCTAACTTCCCACTACGGACCACAGCTCTAGTCAGACACTACGTGCATTTGCAGTAACTTTTCATGTAGTTGCCTGGATCTCTGGCTCCTGTAGGAAACCTGCTGTCTGCAAAGTTAACAGGCATGAAAACATTGGATACAATTCTCACGTAAGCTAAAACGGAGCTTTTTGGATCATTACTGTTCATAGCACCTAATCACGCTACTGATAGAATAACTAACCCTTTATGTTCTGCAGATACTGGCTTGAGCTGCAAAAGCCGAACATGCAGACTTGCTGGGTGTTCGTGTTCTACATCACATCTCAGTTTTCGTGCTTTGTTTCCTTTATGATTAAAAAGTAATAATCCACATGCCATGTGATCAGAGAATCTATGCCCTGGATGGCTCCCAAACCAAAGCAGCGTCCCTCCCAGGGTCCAGACACCCCTCAGCAGCAAGATTTGAAAGACAACATACAGCAAGCAGCAGCATCCCGGCTTCTTGCCTACAAACCAGCAGCTTGGGCCCACTGGCACACGGACAGGTCAGAGCAACACACTGCAGCAAGGATCAGAAATATCCAAGGTGACCTTAAAGAGGCTAGTCCAGGTCCCAGGTCTCTCCCGGAACAAGGAGGAATGCTTGTTCAGGCACGGCACTGCAGTGCTCGAGATACCCCCAACACACCCTACGCACCAGAGAAGAGAGGCAAACTGGTGCTGGGGAGGGAGCGTAACACGCTGCCTGCAGCCGAGGGCAGAGCTAGTCCTGGTTTGCTGCTGCACTGTGGYGGTGTTTCCAGAGAGGCAAAGCCCAGGAAAGCACAGTCGTGCCTCCTCACCTGGCCAGCGAGGGACATCGGGATGGGTTTGCACACACCATGGCAAATGAGTCCTAAAAATGATCCATATGGATTTCCCACTCTGTGCAAAGCCACTATGCTTCATATCAACACCGGGGTGTGAGGGGAAACAGCTTGCTGACTACCTTACAGCAATTTACTTGTATACTGTTTGGCTGTTTGCAAACAGAAAGACTTYCAAGCAGGAATCTCAAATGCAAGTAATTGATTTTTTTAGTCASAGACATTTCACAAAATGTATCCTATGTGTCATGTATCATAATATGTACCATGTATCATAATAAACCCATGCTTCTCCCAAACCCATGCCTCAGTCCTACTGTTCTTCCTGCATCGAAGTTTATTAGCTGTCCATGCCTGGTGGCAATTCCCATTGCATGCGGTAGAGGGTAAGTAGTGTGCATGCACCGGGGCAGCGGAAGACATCTCGAAGACCTTCCAAGAATATGCCTGGAGGCACCAGTGCAAAAATCCCAATCCCAGTTCTGCTTTTGATTTCCTCCTGTGACCCTGGTTAAGCGACTGTATGCCAGCTTTCCCATCTGTGCAAGACCCCCGTCCCTGGGGCTCTTGTAAAGATTACCTTCTGCAAGGCTCTTAGGAGAAGAAAAATAAAGTATTTCCCTTGTGGTTGCACAGCTGTCCTTATGGAAGAGTCCTGGGCTTCTCAACAGAAATGCAAACAATGGCTTCTGCAGCACTGCAACCATGTTCTACAGAAGGGACCCAAAAAATATATTTAAGAAGAATGAGGAGCTTCTGGGAATATTTTTTTTTTTCTGGGAGCTTGTGCTCTGCTCAGCTTTACAGGATGATTTAGAAAGACTCCAAACTCCATTTTGCTGTATAAAAGAGTGAGACTGGGAAACCAAAAAAACAAGACCAAGACGAGAAAATGCAGAGAGAAAATATCAGACAGGGACTATAAATGAAATGTAAAGTGTTAAGTGTCTAGGGAGGATAAGGCAAGAGGGGAAATAATATTTCAGGTATGAAAACCAGAGAAAGCCAGGGGATAAGAAATGCTTATATATCAGTGAGCGAGCAGTAGCTCCTCTGGGATGAGGTCTGAAAGAATTAATTCAACAGTGAAGTGGGGAAAAGGTAATGAAGAAAGGGCTGGTGTGGCATTTACAGACTGCTCAGAAAAGTCATGGCAGAAGTGCTAATGAAGTGTACATTGTTAATTACTGCTGAGCTAGCCCCCCACCACGCCAAGGTGCAGGATCACAGAGCCTGAGCAGATGGGTTGGTTGACCATCTCATCATAAGCCATGGGTGGAGAGCAGAAAATTCAGAGGGCTCATAGGGGAGGTGGTGAAAAAGGCTCTCGGGATGGGTGATGGGGAGAGAAAGAAGGATGCGTAAGCTGCTCGGAGGAGGCGATGAGACGCCAAGCCTCTTCTCCCTGTGGAGCTACACGCTGTCCTTGCCACGACGGCTCCATGTGCCACCAATGCACCAGGCTAAAATGTAACAGTGCAGATCCAAGTGTCATGTCCAGCACCAGTGACACAGACCCACAGTTTCTCGGCTGTCTCATGTTCAGCACATGGGCATAGCAGGAAGCTGGCCACGCAGTACCCCACAGACCGAGCTCCAAGCGGCCAGACGGCAGGAAACACTGATCATTCAGACAGCGGGATAACAATATACAGCACTGATGGAATACCTGTGATTACCAAAGCACTTTGTAAGTATGAACGCAACCTCTCTCTGTCTCTAGGAGACAAATTAGTATTTGTCCTCATTATACGGGAAGGAACTGAGACACTGAAAGGTTACGTGATTTGTTCCACACAGCAAAAGTGAACAGCAGAGCAAGGAAGATGATGACTGACAGACAGTTAGCCGCTGATTTTCCTCCACACTCCCTGTTTTTCCTCCGCTATTGGTTTTGCCAGGCTGCAACGCACTCGTACTGGCAGCTATGGGGAGAAAGTACGACACATGAAGTTGGGACTGGGCATTCATATTGGTAGCAAGTCTATCCAGCATTGTGATAGCAAACTGTAGCTGCTGAAAGGCAAAAGCTTTTGACAAAATACTACACGTTTCAGAGCAAATCTCTGGATATTAGGAGCTAGGATGAGACATTCACAAAGGACAGCTTATTGTACACACAGACCCCACACAGCAGCAGGTTTCGGCCAGTGTCAGACCCAGCAGATACACAGYCTGGGTAGGAATCCCAGTCGAGGCTGCTTTTCCCAAAATTCCCACCAAAATCAGAAAAGAGACAGAAGTGCAGAGTGGACTTGTTACTAGCTGATACATACGAACAGGCAACTTGAGACAATTCAGTTCCTGGCTGACATATCCTGCTTGGAGGCTATTTTCAAACCAGTGAAAAAAAGAGAATAAAAATATTTCCTCCATGGATCTCGACTTCTCTCCCCTCCTATAATACTTTCGTTGTGCTTGCCAGATTGGAAACTGCTTCTGGCCAAATGTCCCCACCAGGAACAGAACAGAAAATGAGCTGTCTGCTAATAGATATCACCTAATAACAGGGAAAGGAGTTATTTCACTTGCAGTCCATGCTGATATCTTTGAAGGACCTAGAGAGCAATGCATTCAGAAGGTGAATTCACAAACCCTAAGTACTGGTTTGAACTTCTGACATCATCTCCTTCACTGCTGAGCATTAGCCTCACTGCTGGCTAACACTGGGTGCCCCATTCACCTTGGCCTTGCACCCTGTGAATTCACCAAGCCTGTGGTGCCCACCAGCAGCTGTTTAGCTGCACACTCACAACTAGTTCAAACACAGCCCCCATGCTGAGCTGGTTACATTACCAGCAGTGCAGCAAGTATAGGCGTAAGTCACTGCTGTAGGGGAAGTGAGCTGACGAAGGTCATTAACTTCTCACCCTGAAACACCATTGCATGCCCAGTCCAGCCTCACCTCGCAGCAGAACGGTCGCTCCTTTGCAGAGTTTGTCTCTTCTCCCATCTCTGAATTAGGCTCGGTTCCCCCTCCAGCTCCCCAAGGGATGCTGTATGTATTTCATGGCCTTCAGCCACACGGAGCGTTTAGACTGCCCAGAACTTGTAGGGTCAGGAATCTTGGCCAAAGGTACGTTCAGCTAATGAAAAGGAAAGGAGCAACGCTAGATCTGGAGACAGCTGTGCTGCTCTGGAAGGGAACTGCACAGAAATGCAGCTGCTCCTTCCCCACATGACAGGGGCAGCAGGCAGGGACCTGCAGCCCCCTCAGGCTGCCCACAAATCCCTGCCCATTTTGATCCACTCACACCTCATATCCTTTTTGCACTGGTATCACTAACTGCAGAAAGCAAGCCGCAAAAGAGGATTCCACCCCAAGGGATAATAAAGCTTTTCAATGGAAAAAATCTGCAAAAATGTCGGGGTGCATATTAGGGGACAGGGAAGCACATGAAGGTGGCTACTATTTTAAAAGTCAGCATTTGCAAACTCAGTGCCGCTGATCTTATTCTGTTGCTGTCCCTCCTCTTCCCCTCTGCACACAGTGAATTCTGAATGAGAAATATGCACCGCACTTGCTGGGAGAGCCTGACAACCTATAAAACCAGTTCAATTCCCAAGAAACAGCAGTTTTGTAATCATTTGTGCAAGTCAGGTAGAGGCTTACAGTGCTGGACAGGAGGAACTTCCCAGAGCACCCGCGAAGCAAAAACAATTCAACCCTCGTGTCTAAAGTGAGCTCCAGAAAATCCACACAAATTTCCCCTGCTGAAAACCAGCCCCCATTGCCGGGCTCCTGCAGGGCAGCTGCTCCAGCCTCCAGCCGTCCCCATGGTCACCCACAAAAGGGGTGGAAACCTCGGGGAAATACCAGTGGGCCAGCTCAGAGTGTGGAGGCAGCCCCGTGAAAATCGGCAGGGAAGGCGCTCTGCAGCTGCCGGTGGGGTTTTGCTAGCCACGCTCCCCGGGGCAGGGGGAGAGGCTGTGGGAAGCACAAGCCCGAGGGCCAGATGGGGAGAAAAGGAATGGTTAATGTGTCTCTAAGGAGGGCAAAATCCATCTCCCTCCATGGGGTAAAGGTGAAATGTGGCTCCACGCAGCTCCACGCAGCCCTGCATGGGCGTGAGAACGCTGCCTCAGCACGGACACTTCTACCTCTCCTCTGACCATATAAAAGCTATTGCGCCTTATCGGCTCTCCTCCCCTGAAAACCTCCCGCAGTCCCATGCTGGGGGCTTAGGAAGAGGTCAGGGAGGGAGTTTTACACGCTGAATCATTCCCAGACAAATCGTTTCCTTATTATACATGGCAGCCTCCCACGGACGGACTGCCAGAGGGCTCTCTGAATTCGCATTAGGTGCCTTTCCCTCGCTCCTCTTTATCCCCCCTGTCATCCCTCTCTCACTTGAAACATTACAGCTTACAGTCCCACCGGAGAGGGTCCGGGGGGTCACAAGCACTCAAACAGTCCAAGGGGCCCGAGGAAGGGAGCGGCGCGAGGGCCCGGTGTAAATTGCTCCAGGCTCAGCAACTCCCACCCTGCTCTCCGCACGGGGCGGCCACGCTCCCAGCTCGCGCTCCCAGCCCTCCACGGGACTTGCAGCCGCACGTCGGGATCCGTCGGGCCCAGCGGCAGAGCTGCTCTCCGGGCCCGCAAGGCCATTGCTCTGGCGCGCTGCCGACCGTGCCTGCAGGTTAGGCGTGTGCGCTCCTACCACGTCTACCCGCGCCCCGGGCTCGCTGGATGCAAACCAGGAGCCACAGAACTGTTTTTGCAGAGAGCATCAAAGAGGAGTTAAYAAGCCCCAAGCAGGCGCTCAGCCCCGCACCACGCCAAGGCTCCGGTTGCGGCCTCCGGGCGGGAGCTGACTTGCACCCAGCCCGCCAGGAGCGCGGAGGGATGGGGGTAATTCCCCCCACCAAACCACACCGGCTCGTGTGGGGGATGACTTGTGCTGGGAGGYGCAGGGCTTCTGGCGGGAAGGGCTGCACGCCCGTGCCTCCCGCGCTGCGGCTGCTGGCTGCCTGCGAGGGGGGGGCGGGCGATGGARGAGCGGGAGCTGCGGCTGCAAGCCCCTCCGAGAGCGAGGCCTGGGGAGATTAACAAGACACTGAAACTTCAGACGGGCGGTTTCTGATGTCAGCGGAGCGCCTTGATGGAATTACAGCAGCATTATTGTGCGCGGCTGGGGGTAAATTATTCCTTATGTAACTTTTATTTAACATAGTAACTTCCCTTGTAAATCATGCTGCTCGGGCCCCAGTCGCTGCGGGGACGTTGCCGATCGAGGCTGTGACAGAAGTAATGCCAGATCTGAATCAAACACACAAACCCTTCCGAGGTTCCTCAAATGGCGCCCAAGGGCTTTTCAGCAGGGATGGGTCTGATGGCTCACAGCATGTGCTTGGGCCACTTCTGGTTTGTTACTCAGATGTAGCGATTCTCCTGCAGAAGAAGGGCTGGGGCTGTCACGCAGCAGTACAAGGTTTCCATTTATTCCTGCAGAACTGAATAGCGGTTCTCATGGTGCCTCTCCCCTCAAATGCCTCGGAGCCACAAGAATCATTCGAGTGTCAAGGAAAACGGGAATCTTCTCCACACACTCACCATCTCCTAAAAATTTTATCATCAAACCTGGCCACTGGCCATCTCTCCACGTTGCCGTTTGTTTTCTCCTACCCTCTGCGCTCTGCTTTATCTTGCTGGGGAGCAGCTGCCCTGCAGAGCTTTCTTCTGTTTCAGAAGCATTCAGCAGCAAATTACTGACAGCCCCACGATGTCGTAACAGGTACAACAACATGTAAGGGTGACCTAGCATCACTGGACCATCTAAAATTCAGCCACAGCAGGACATAGGGATCTGTGACAAACTATTTCAGGTTCCAGCTTGGGAGTGACTTGTCCCCTTAAGGACCCACAGTCTCTAGGTGTGGTGTCCAGCATGAGACTGAACTCAAATGGTGACTGTCCTACAGAGTTACAAATCCCATCTTAGCCTCTAGGTTTGTCCAAACCTTACTAGAGGTGCTGTGAACCTCAGGTAAGTAAAGCAAGTCCCAGGTCTGGGAAATGAAACAAGAACTGCAAGTGGAATTTTATTGCTTTGAAACAACTCTGGTATCTGGACCCACAGGAATTTGCACAGCACACACATAGTTTCTCCTATCAGCAGAGCACCTCGTTATCCCTCGTAGCTGACACGGCAGTGCAACGTCACCGTGCAGAGTCCTCGTCTCCCGCACACATCAGCACAGAAACATTTAGCACAGCTCTGAGCGCTCTCCCAAGAGGCGCGAGTGCCCTGATCCTGCAGGCGCCCACGAGGAACAGCCCCACTCCCAAACCTGGCAAGCAGCAGCCCTCCACCACCCAATTTCATTTGCTCCAAGCCTGAACCAGCTCACGGTGGCCTGGGTTATTGCTTTATTTTTCCTGCAGCCCATGGAGTTCCACTGTCCAGTTACTGCATTACACAAAAGAAAAGGAGACCACAATTGCCCTGAACAGCACATACACCAGACAAGAAAGGAAAAGGCTGGAGAAGGATTATCCTACAACTGCAGTACTGAAAGGACATGGAGATTAACCAACTTGCTCAAGGTTATACAAGCAGTCTGTGGCAGAGGCAAGAATTAAACCAAAATCCTCCAAGTCCCATGCTAGTGCCTTTACTACAGGCACTTTCTGAAGGAGCGTCTTCGCCTTTCAAGGGCAAAGCAGGGAAAATGGCAAAGCTGCTTTGTTTCCTTCCTGCAGCWCAAGCAGAAAATGAGAGTTACAGCATAGCCAGGTGGGACTGAAGACAGAGCACTTGGAGCAGCAGTGTCAAGTGGGTAATCCTTTTTGGCAATTAATGAAGACACGCTACATCCAGAGACCTCCTTTCCCCCAGTTGCGAGCTGCTTCCATGTCCTGAACTGGTTGGACCATTTCCACACTCCCTCCCCACAACATATCTGGTGGAGTTACAGAGAGGTGGACGCTGGGTTTAGCAGAGCTGATTTACCTTCACTTGCTTTGCTTCTCACCAATGCATGTATCACCACAGAACATTTGCCTCATGTTTTATAGCAGCTTTAATTGGGAGCAATGTGAATGCTCAGTAACCGGCTCTTTTCTTTGGGTACCGCAGTCAGGCTCCAACACTATTTTTTATTCCTAATTGGACAACTCCAYCAGGGCAAATCTGAAAGCACAACCAAAGCAAGTAACCGCTGAGACTCTGCATGTGTTTTGAGAGAGTCCCCATGCAATCCTTACCTCTCAGTTTCCTCCTTGAGCAGTGGGACAAAAAGCAGAAGATGCATTTGACCTTCCAAAATTGGGAGGCTATGATGATTTGTGACTCCATCTCCCCTCCAGCAGAATGGACCAMCCTTATTCTTAAAACCAGACTTGAAAAATCAAATTAAGAAAATCAAGTCATAAAATCAGAGCAGAGACTGACCTATGCATCCCTGAGTAACTTTTGTCAGGGCCAGATATTTCAGATGACAGAATTAAGCTGCCCCATCTCRATGTTTCTCAAATGTAAACTCCACATTAGAACCATATGAACAAGCCTACTCTAATAGCCTAGAAATGAAACAAAGCTTCTCTGATTCGTTTTGATTTTCATCCTGAAACATAGATAAAGGTTACTGAAACACTAGTGCAGGCTCAGCATAGGGTGATCACAATGTCCATTTTCAGAATCCTGAAAGTCCTGATAATGAAAGTAAATAAGGCAATTTCTCTGTGAAGTGGTAAAGAATACTTGACTAAAGAAACTAAGAACTTGGCATCCTGCATTCTCCACCCAGCTTCAGACTGTCTTTCTACAGAAAACAGACTGTTTCCAAACAAAACCACTTTCCAAGTCTGCCACAACAGCCCTGCTTCGTGCTTTAAAAAATTTCTGCGTGAGTCCAAGCCTCCTTAGGCACTTCGGTGGAAAACCTATACTGCTTATCATATAGACTGAACTTGAAACCAAGCAGGTTTTCAAACTTTGTTTTGAGATACCAGCTTCATACAGTACCAGGGTTCCAGGCAATGGCCCCTCCAAGTGTAAGTCAGACAGATCTAAGGCTGCTTATCACCCTTTATACGAGACCAAGTACGGCAGAAACAATGAGCTTTGATTTAAAAACAGGGAAACGATCATGGCAGTGAAAATCTGAAATGCCATCAGAGTAATCAGTACAGTTTTTCATATGTCACTATGTTATTAAATCACAGTTTGGTGTACAGGAGATGGGTTGAGGACCGAGTCTAATTCCTGTCCTAACATTCTTTCTTTGGACTGAATTCCATCTTCATTTAAGGAGCTGCAGTTTTAATGATTTATATCCAAGTATGCCAAGTCTCTATTTGGCTTTTTATGTGGCTTGAGGCATATGTTAAATAGGATCATAATATTTACTTACCTCACCAAAGTGGTGGGAGACTTAATGCACCGACTTGCATTTTAATGTGATACAAAAAGATATTGTCTGAAGTAGTTTCAGGTACTATCTTGAACACACACACACCCCACCCCCACCCCCCGTTCAGTTTTTAAGGCTCTAAAAATCACATATTTCTGTGAGATTCTCTCTATTTTGTTTTGCGCAAAAAGGTAATAAACAAAAGATAAAATCATTAGAATACTAACAGCCCAAATTTCCAATACTGCAAATTCACAGCAGAAGCAGGCTGTAAGGAAGGTAGCTAATTTCTTTTTCTTGTTCTTTTGTGATTCGAGCCAGTTAATACAGAAAAAAGGAATTAAAACTTCATCAATCACAGCTTTGACCACAAAAAGAAGAGAGAAAGAAACCCATGAAATTTTCCTTTCCTTGCTCTGAGCAGCATTTATTACAACATTAAGGTGGTTTTTTTAGCATAGTAAGTTAAAAATCAAAAAGACAAAACTGTGATTTCTTGGTTGATGATGATTCTTCAATTAGCTTGCGCTTGCAAGGAGCTTTGAAGACGTAAATTATTATTGTAAGCATTAAAACATTATTTACTGACTTTGCTGGGAGAGAATGTCAGCACAGGTGATCCACCAGGGAGGAACAAAACAAACTGGCTGGTAGTTCTAAAAAGCCATAACCCAAGAAGCACCCACGATGTGCTCTGATCCTGCACACAGGTGGATCTTCTACAGAGACTGTATCACTTCAAGCAGTAAACTTAATGCACATCCACGGTAAGCAGGCTGAACCCTTATGCAGCCATTTTCATCCTCATACTTGCAAGCAATATTTACCCAGAGCTCTGCATTACTAGATCTGTTTTCCATGATGGGAGATGGACAGGAAACATGCAGAAAGCACACAGTTATCCAGGCAAAAGAGTTAAGRCTGTAACTGGATGACTCGAGCCCCCCAAGTCCCAGCTCAACACTGTGAGCATGTAGCTGTGCTGCCTCGCCTGGGTCACACCAGGGAATTCAAACATGCAGAAGGCTTTGGCAGAATCACTGAGCATTTGAGCTCCATCACTTAATGGGAACAAGCCCTACAGGAAAAACAGGCAACTGTCTTCTGCTCCGCAAGGATACAAGATTAGGAGGACCATGCCCCATCAGCAACTTTGACTTGAATGGGGAAACACGTCTCAGACTGCCTGAACCAATCCCTCCCTGAGTGTTCATGAATCCTTTCACCCACCCCAACCCAGTGCATGCCCCAAGGCCCTTTGCCTATTCTTTAATATCACCAGTAAAACATTAACGTAGGAGCACTCAGAACAGAAGTCAATCAAACAGGAACCATTCACTCCTCCCCATGCCTTCCCTCCTACAAACAACTTTTCCCCAGTGCTCAGTCAACATCCCAAACACTTCTCCCTTTCTTCAGGAAACACCTGAAGTAAACAGGTGTGTCTAACAGACTGCTCTCAAGTTCAGCAAATCCCCTGGGAAGCAGCTCATGGCTAAACTGTCCTGTCTAATAGTTAGTCCCTTTTTCCATCCTTGRGTGAAGATAGGATTCATGGGAGACCCAACAGGCAGTGTGCTGTTGTGGCTGGGACAAAAGGCTGTGTGGATCAGAAGCRCTGGTTTCATTTTCAGATCTGGTTTGTTGACCTGAGGATGCATTAGCACACATCTGTCAGCCTTCACCTCCCRAAGTGTATTCACCATTTAAAGAGTAAGCTGTGGGGAGAGATACCACTGCTGTTTAAATGGCGTAGAAGAAGCTGTGACTACMTCAGGTGGTTTAGGCGCACAGTGTTAAAGTGCAGGAAGGCCAGGAGAGCTGCTMATGCCTTTTCAGCTTTCTGCCATCCTGGAAAATCTGCAACTGTCTGAAGCCATCTCCCAGGACTTGTTTGTAGCCTGCCTATTACAACAGGTCCCCGATCTCTGCTAGACTTCCCTGGATATTGCTGAAAGAAGCATAAATGCTAGAAAGGCCGAGAGCTGCCTGCTAAGCCCAAATCATTTCCACTCAACAGAGTATTTGAACCCAAGGCTATTGAAATGAATGGCAGGTATCAGCCATCCACCGCACGACCTGCATCGCTCTCCCACACTGCTTTGACCTCAACTGAGACCATTTGCATTTTTACTCCTTCTGCAGTGGCATGAATTAATGATTGATCATGGACCTTCACCATGAATCTCCAGGCTTCTGTCAGCCAGTGTCACAAACTTAACATTATCTAATTGTAAGTTTTCCCATTTAATTGCAATATACACCTGCTCAATGTCCCTCTGTGTGTGGAAAAGCATCATACTTCATTTAAAAAGCCCTCATTTAAATTCAACAGCTAGCTGCACAGATTTAACCATTAAACTGATTTATGTTGCATAAAAGATCAAACCAGATCACACCTTGTGGCCAAATAACCATAAAAGGTTTCTGTAAAGATCATTAATTCACCTCCCTGGGCAGTTAGTTTAGCAGTAAATATGACTTAGATGACTTTATCCAGTTAACCTTAATCAATTTGTTATTATGATTAGTCACCCTAAATAATACAAATGTGAGAGGGGAAGGTGCTACAGTTCAGACCCTGGTAATGAACAGTCCAGTGGTGTGCTGACCCCGGAGTCCCACACTCCTGGGAAACRGGCATCCGTCCTCCGCCTGCGCCCCGGGCGACCGCTGCCGACCTGTGCCGGGGAGAACATCCCAGAGGCTGGGCTTTGCCTGATCCTATTCAGTGGCCTACAGGTAAGCAGTTCCCGCCACTGCGACACGAGAAAGGGAGGAAGATGAGGGCAGGGGGGAACAGAAGGCAAGGACAGCCCATTCTCCCCATGCTAGGAGGAAAGCTGGCCAAGCCGTCCACGTAGCAGCTTGAGATCTGGCAAGGTTTTATTTGGCAGACCCTGCTCTGTCACAGACTTCCAGAGCGACCTTGGCCAAGGTATTTCATCTTACTGTATCTCAGCTCCCCAGCTGTTAAGCAGGGATGACACTGCTTCCCTCTCTCACAGGAGTGGTCTTAAAGTTTGTGAGGCATTCAAACATCACAGCCCTGGGAGCCATAAAAACTCCTTAAGCAGGCAGATCCATCACGCTCGATGCTCCGTTCTCCTCTCACCGGGGCACGGCTCCATTGACTTCAACCCATTTACCCTGTCACGGAGGACACAAAATCAGAGTCAGGCCCTTGATCTGGCAAAGGGATTGCCTCTTCCTCATCATCGCTGCAATAACCAGCAGAATGGGACCCAGCGGGGGCTATAGCAACGTAAGTGATCATCAGTACTAAAGGAAATAGGCCCATATCTCCGCCACCAAAGTCATTCACACCTGAGCAAAGCACATTATGCTGACAGCCCAGCATGCCCTATGCAAACTGCTGATATCACCTTACAGCTTTTTACACCAGTTTGGAAATAGAGGGAAGAGAAGATGAGAAGGGGCTTAAATCTTAACATACATACTGGTATAGGTCAGCAGTAAATTCATGCAGTCAGTGGAACAATACCGGTGTAAAGAAGAAAACAGGATTCAAGGTGTTTGGGTGTCAGTCCCCCGGCCTCCCGAGGGGCAGAGCCTTGCTCCTGTCAGACGGCTGCACTTGGTATGCAGGCAGCGCATCAGTAAATCATGACTCCCCGCATGAAAGGGCTCATTCTGTCTGTGTGCGTTTCTCTGTCTGTGTGTTCAGTCTCGCCAGGGCAAGGAAAGCACTTTATCCTTCATTTTTATGCTCAGCCACATGCTTCTCCAGGCTTCCCACATTGTGTATGCGACTGTAAGAATGCGGAATATTTCTCTTTCCAAAATGCATACATCTCCACTTCCCAGGAAAAGGGACTCCAAACCCACACCTACATTCAGCATGAAGTGCTGGACATTTTCTCCTAAACCCAGTTCCTACTTCAGGAGACGTTTGATCTGAACAGAAAACAAGGGCATGATCAAAACCAGTCAGTAAGGACCTTTTCACTGACCCCAGTGGGCTTTAGTTGAGGTTTTCTGTGGTCAATTACTTACAGTCATTATTGCTAAAGAAGAGGCTTGAGCATACCTTGCAACCTGCAAAGCCAGTAATGTGGAACACAGCACATGAGAAGAGACAATCTAATACGTTTGGGAAACTTAACATGCTAATAGAGATCCCTTCCTTCAGTGTCAGTGATCTTTTCCATGAACTTGGTTGCACGATCATTTGATCTTGGATATAAGTTTAGCTTTCTACAACTGAAGAAAGGGGATTATAAATTTGCACAGCATACAGGAAACCTCTGTTCCTATGATAATAGTTCGCACTCTTCTGGATCTGGATGCAGGACTGTGGCCAAAGCAATATTACGGAAACCGAATAGGCTATCCCCATTCTTAGCAACATTCCCAAATCCACAGAAGTAAGAGCACCAATAAAGTCTGAAAAGAAAATCTGATGAATTTTAAGAAAAGTGGGGGCTGACTTTGTGCATCATTTAAGAAGCACGTGCTTAAAATTAAGCATATACCTAGTGGTCATCGACTTCAGTGGCACTTATTCATGGRCCTAAGTTGTGTCTTGATTTGGGATCTGAAAGCTTCAACATTAGAAAGCAAAYGCACAGAAGACTTTTCATTTTTATGATTAAAGGCATATCACATCAATCTCGTATCAACAAGGAGACTTTATTTATAGAATATGATATTAAATCTGAATTCCTTTCAAATATTGAGAGTATTTTGTTACATTACGCATCCAGGTGCTACATGTGATTTTGACAGACAGGCTCATCCAAGAGGTGCCAATTAACAAACACACTCAGAAGCAGAGCGTGACAAAAGTCACAACATCATCAGAGAAGGAATGTGTTTTCTCTCACAGGCGGAAATAGCAATGAGGAAGAAAGTTTGTTCATCTCCTCTAACAATATGTGAACAGTTGCCCTCAATTACCCCATTACTCTTTTACTAACTATAGAGAGACATCACAAAGAATTTTAATAACAGGATGAAGAAATTACTACATATTACATTCCTATTTATGTAATACATCTCCATTGTTACTAACGAGTCAGAGAGAGTTAAAACTTGCTGAAAAGGCTGTTGATTTTCTATCGTCATGTTTGCTTTTAAATTCATTGGAGTACTTATGCAAGCCGGTGAGTTCCACATTTGTTCCTAATCTGCTCTGAAGGAAGGGGGCCAGCGGCAGGGCGAAACAGGCAGTGTCTGGCACTTCTGCTTATTTTCAGATAGAGTTTAAGGCAGGAGTCCAGACCTGGAGGGTGTTTTAAAATACTGATCTTGAATTTCTACAGTACTTTTCTTCTTGGGAGGATATAATGGTGTCTTACACACTATGGCCACAATTCTACACTGAATTTATTCAGGCTTCATGTATAAAAAAGGGSATGAATTTCAGGAGGATTGGGGCAAGAAGTCACCATGGCCACTGCTTAATGCACACAGTTGATGTTTAATGGTACGGAGAAGAAAATTCTACATGACTTCTTACTCTATTAAATCTTCCAAGAAATAACCATGCAAAATGGAACTGGCACCTCTTCACTTCTGAAAAGTGCCAAGTAATAATTAATGATTTCAAATGTCAGAAACTTCATTTARTATCTTTCCTGGAGGACTAGTGACACCGTGCCTGACCAAATCAGCAGGAACAACTCTCTCATCCGAGTCATCATCTGCCAACCCTAAGATTCTTTCTTTAGGACCAGACCTGCTCAAACATCATTTCCTAGACAAGATCTGGCAAGAGCACAAAGTGCCCGGGGCTATGACTGCACAGTGCTGATAGGTGAGGCTTTCTGTCCTACTGGTAATCCAAAATGGCCCAACTCACCCCTCCAGTCATGTCTTTGTAAACTTTACCTGTTGCTGACTCACATCCTGCCAAAGAAGTAACTATCTCCTACAAGAACCAGCTCTGATCCTCGTGTTGCTTCCTACCAAGTGCGTACAACCAGAGGACCCACAAACCTCATCTACAGCATGAGGTACTGAGATGCAAGTTTATGCTACTGAACTCAATGAGCAAGAAGCTTAGCAATTCAAGCCTGTTTTTACATATTTAGTCTACAACATAATGTAATGAAAACCTAAGATTTTTAGCAATAAAGCAATCAATATGTTTTCAAGTTACTTGGCGCAAGCCTCCTGGATAGTTAGTTTTTCTTTTGATCTCAGTGAACTGCCTTTGMAACTTTCCTATTTCTGAGAGAGAGAAAAAGATCCCATTTTGCTGGGCAACAACTTTAATTTGTATGCAACTTTCTTCCTTGTTTTGTCAACCTCAGACAAGCGTAACAGGTTAATTGCTGGTTTTATTGGTATAACGGATGCCAATTACAAGGTGTGTGTTAAACTCCTATGTTCTAGTTAAGTGAAAAAAACAGATCACATATAGCATCCATGCTCTGCTAGCCAAAGTAACAAGAAGTTGGAATATCCCATGTAACAGAAAACAAAAAAAGATAATGAAAATAGTGAAGAGACACCTCCCTACTGTGAGTCAGCACAGACTCAGCACAGCCGGCTCTGAGACAAAGCTGAAAAGCCCTGCCTGAGCTGCGCCAACTCCCCAGCTCTCTTAGGCTGAGCTTACATGCTCGGTGTCCACGCCGGTCCTGTGCATTCACTGCGCGTGAGCAAATCCTTCCGGACCCTGGGGCCGTGGGGGCTGCAGCCACAGAGCTCTCCCAGCGCCCTGCTGGTTTGGACCCAGCCCCAGCCATGTTTACGAGTTCCAGCTGTGCCAGASCCATCGCTGTCCCCAGCATCAGTGTGGTGGTTACAGCAGGGGTCCTCCCGTCTCCTGTGGGAAACGCAAGTGTCTTGTGGGCCACACTACTCACGCCTGTAACATGCTTACAGCCTGACAGAATCCACAGAGCTACATGCTAGTTTAAGAAGCTTACTAATGGACTTGGCAGACAAGAAAAAGAAATTGTGTAGGATTTAACATTTTTCTTCTTTCTTTAAATCTGGAAACACTTGGCAGATGCAATTAACATTGTGTGGTCATCTCTTCCCACGGCTTCACACCGCTGCGTAACATTCTCATCCAAATTGCTCGTTTGGTGCAAAGTTCCTCTGCTCTTGGAAAGTTTTCTTCCAATTTCCCCACCCCCTCTTCAAGTGGTCTTAAAGAAAGGGCTTGGGCACGCTGGACTTCAAATGACCCTTGAATGCTGTGCTTACTTTCACAGCAGGATGCATCAACTGCCTCATCAAATAAGTCTCAAGCAGACAGGTTTGTTGATTGGGAAAGCAACGTCTCAAGCTGAGGGTAAAGGGTATGTCACAAATATTAGTGTAAATACAATGAAGGCCCTATATCCTTGCAGAGAACGGTGTTTGCCCTAGGCTAAAGTCTGTGCTAATATTTTGAATTTATATCGCAYCTTCTCAGTTGATCTTCAGGGAAAAAGGACGATTGGATTTTATAGCTCAACAGCTAATAGGATTCTRCAGGATTTGATAAAGAAAGAAACTACTGTTACAGGTTTAACTATCCTATAACAAGGAATATGGAGCTGTGTTAAATGTCAATATTTTATAAAATATTTGCACTGAAAGTAGAGCTGCAAATCCATGTTTTGTGTTAATAGTTCAAAATGAAATACCTGGACGTGTTCATCACCTTGCTGATGAACTCCATACTGAGAAAAATAGATATCCTATAATTTTATAGCCTAAATCTCTGACATCTGCAGTATCTTTCACTCCAGGTGTTCCCTTTGCTTTGGGAATTTGGATTCAGAGAAAGAAGAAAACTGGGACTCTGCAAAAGCTTAATCCAGAACCAAAGTAAATCAAAATAAATTTAGGCACTGCTGCTTACAGAAACATCCGCTGGGGTGTATGGCACACTAATAGACCCTGGGTTGATATTACGAGTTATCCCCTCTGCAACACCCAGACTCTCCCCAGGCATGTGTGAGCCTCCTTTTTTTTGTACCACTGGTGCTTGCAGACAGGGCTAATGCCAAGAGCTTGGTGTTTTTACCAAACTGATTTTGAGGAGAACTCAGCTSAACTACCAGAGAAGGAAAGAATCAGTAACAATTTGTATGCAGGCCCAAGGGTGGGATTGACTAGAAAGGAAACAAAATCTTGAAGGAAGCCTATCTAGAGCGGACTAGATACTGAAGCATGGATTGAACTCAGCTGATTTTGACAGCTCCCCACAAACAAGACCCTTAGGACGCTAGGTGCCTCCTGATGAACTGACTGGGATGAAAAGAGCTGCTCTGCCAATTGCCCTTGCCAGAGAAGAGCCAGATAAGTGTATGACAAAGACCATACCAGATCCTAGGGAGAAGATCTGACAAGTCAGACTCAGGAGCCAGAAGCTGTTTATGATGGCAGCAAAAACAAAAACTCTCAACTATAACCTTGGAAGCAACAGGCTTGTTGAGCCAAGCATCATCTCCTAGATAAGCATCTAATGAGAAATCTCTCTCCAGCTCCCTCCCTCCCTCCCCTCCTCCGTGTGTGCATCCCTTTGATGTACAGCTGCAAGGGCTGGCCAGGTGCAATCTGTTTTATTGACTAATATGCATACAGCTTTGCAAAATCTTCTCAAGACTTCAGATGAACCTGGGTTCAACATTTTATGTCTATGAGTTTCAGCTCCTGATAGGGGAGTTCAGCAGCTGCTGGCTGAGCACATCTCCTCACTTGGAAGGCACTGAACCTCCCCTCTTCAGCTTGCAGGCACCTGAGTGAAGAAGCTGAGGTGCAGGACAACGCTGCATCTTTCTGCGAGAAAAGGATGGGCAGGGAGCTGACTTTCAGGGAAGGGAAGGTAATTGAATGTGAATTGGCAGGGGATTCACTCACTTGCCRTCTCTCTGAACCAAACCTGCAGGGTTTTGCCTGTGAACTGAAAGCTGCAGGGAGGGAAGGGGCTGGGGATTTTTGATGTGCTGGCTGCTATGTTCTGGGCCACCGCAGGCAGATGTACTTCTCCATTACTCAGCTTCCAAGTGAGGCCAGATTGCTCATCCTGGCTTTGACTCCTTCTCYGCACAAGTCCAGCCATGTGCTGTGGAGCTGGTTTGGATGATTCCCTTCTCTTCACCACGCAAGGACAAGGCTGTTTAAACCTGCCTCGRTCCCCAAGAGTAGGTGTCTGGAGTGCACTGCTGGGCAGACACCCAACACAGCTCTCAACAAGCTAGGCTGAGCCTTGAGAGCAACATAACCACTTTTCGTTTGGCACTTTTGGGAGCAACGTAACCACTGCCAACCTAATGCAACCTGCTTCCAAGGAAGACTAATTAACCCAAAAAGGCCTCATCCCACTAGTGTCATCACCTGGCTCTGGATTGCTAAACAAGCACCTCCGGGGCTCACCTGGGCATTTCCGAGAAATGCTGCTCTGCACCACGTAAGCGTACCGTGGCATACCACCTGCCGCTGCCCACAGCGCAGGCAGAGATGTACGTGCTATCCCACCCACCCCAATACACACAGACAGCAAGAAGACAGGCAGCGTCCAGAGACACTAAGCGAGTACAACTCAGAGATGGCAAAAAGGCARCAGTAGGACAGTTAGATGTAGTAGGAGGTCATTATAACACACCCAGTTGCTCAGTGCTCACGACTGTCTTGCTCACTGGAGCTATTCTCCTCTGTCCACACATGCCCCTCCCTGGCCCTTGACCCTCAATCAGTGCCAGCAGTAGAGAACTGTCTGACTCCAAAGCCAAGTGCTAGCCCCACGCAGCATGTACAAAGGATCAAGAAACACCCATTCCCCTTTTCCTTTGCCAGGGAATCCGCAGATGCTGGATTCCGTCTACAGGTTTTTTCCTCTCACCACACACACAATGAGCAATTTCCAACATACACGCTCATTACGCTCCAGTGGAGCAGACGATAAAGGTAAGTGGCAGCCAGAAGACTGACTGCCCACAGCAGCCAATGATGGGGAAGCTGTTCTCAGCTTACAAAATCGACTCAGACACTTCCAGAAATTCACATCAGATATCCACCTTCTCTGAATGGAAAATAAATACGTCTGACCCAATAATCCGAGTGTTATCTGCGTTCCAACTACCAAATCATACAATACAGCTACACACCTGATGTAATTTTAATAACATAAGACCACAAAGAGCAATGGAGCACAATGGCGAAAGCAGACAAGGGAACATTGATTTTCCAATTGCATTCCACTATAAACATCAAACTGCTGGTGGTTTATCTGAAATATAAGCAGACCTAAGCGGAGCAAAGGAGGCTGAAGTTCATGCGTTCAGGCTGAACAGTGTTTAATGTGCCAACCCCCAGTGAATCCTGCAGGCAAGCTGCCTCTGCCAGCCATAAACAGATATTCTTCATTCAGGATCAATACAACTTCAACTACAGTTGTACTAATTGTAATAGCTGGATTTTGACAATGTTCATGCAGGTGTTATGCAACASAGGTTCCTGCCTACAGGGGGAGAATTTAAACAACTTTCAGCACAGATAATTATACCTTATCTTAAGGCCTTGGMCAAATTCCTCATGCTCATGTAACATAAGTTTTAACACCCTGAATGCCTTCAGCTCTCACTGACTTCTTGTAGGCCCAGGAAGCTTTTCAAGAACAGYCTCTGGGGAACAGGTCGATAGGAGAATGAGGCTCAGTGCTAGCTTTTGCTGTCATTTACTTGATTATCAATTAGGTATAACTTCCCTGACATCAGCTGAATTATTCCTCTTTACAACCAGGAAATCACAAGCACTATTTTGTACACTGTACTTTGACTTAGAGTCAGATAAGGGATCTGAGTTTCCTTTCAGAAGCTGCTTTCCACCTAACACATTTGGGAGCACACAAACTATGTTTCTTTGGCTAAACCATAAGCCATTAATCCCTCTCCCCACTCAGAATTCATAAGCTTCCAGACCACACACTGAATGGCACTGAGTTTAGACAAAAAGGAGTTAAAATTTTAACCCACTTCTCAACAGGTGGGTTGGACAAACCTGTACTCCTAAATCTAACACTGGCATGAGCTAGGAAATTTGGATTTATCTTCTGGTGAAGATGAGCTCAAACAATGTAACTTTAAAAGGGCTAAGTGAGAAACATTAAAGGAGATATCAGCCGTGGATGCAGGGAGAGCTTTCTAGGGATGAATTCTCTATATACTGATGCATTGCACGCTGGATAGGCTCTGCCCTAAGCATCTGCGGCTGCCTGCTGTCAAAGGCAGACACTAGGAGAAATGGGGCTTTAGTGTGATAGGTCTAGTGAATGACACAGAGTTCTCCTAAACTCTGATGGCTTTGATGGCTGTCAGTTTTGACCCTGTGTCACTGCAGCCAACAGCCAACTTTCCTTCTTGGCACACTGAACAAACATGCGAGGGCCCTCCTTCTCTCTGCGCCAGCAAAATCTGCAGCCAGATCTCAGCTGAAAGTCATTACTTACTTACAGTACAGTATTACTGTAATGCTCAGATTTCCCAAGAAATGCAGTGGCCACAGAAAAGAGATGACTGGATCGAGCAGGTACAGCCTCCAAGGAGATGACGGTGTTTAGGTATTCTCTTGCTTCCACGGGAGTCTGTGGAGGACTCCCTACTGATTTTAGTAGCAAAAGGATCATGAAAACAGATGTTTCAGTTACCTAGCTGATAAAAACATGATATGGGCATTGCTATCACATTGGTCCCAACCATAACATTTCCTGGTCCTTTCAGAAGCTTTTCAAGCACCATTTGGGGCTCAGTAAGCATTACTTCACCATCACTGCCCCTCTGAAGTGCTAAAGAAACATCTACCAGTATGCAAATACTTACAATTGTGAGTTTACACAAGAAGGGGAGYTGCTTCTAGACTACTGTCTGTTTTTCTTTGGCAGAAATACAGAGATGGTCACATTTTGGAAGGTATTTAAAGCCTAATATTCTTCAAAGAACAAGAGCCTCTACAAAATAAATAAAGCAACAGAGCTTGATTCTCCACTGGACTCCTCCAATTTCACACCAGTACAACAATATCAAACAAATGGCCAAGAATGATTCATGGTCTGGAAAACACGCTTTTCTATGGGAGATTTAGAGAATTCAATCTTGTTAGTTTATCAAAGAGCAGGTTAAGAGGAGATTTGATCACAGTCTGCAAGTACCTACACAATATCTGGTATCTGATCCTAGGCAGTTCTTTAATCTSGCAGACAAAGGTATAACAAGATCAAAGTGCTAGAAGGTGAAATTAGACAAACAACCTGGAAAAAGCAGACTGTTTACTCTTTACCTAGCCCTTCAACCTGGGATGTCATAGATTGTCCATTTCTTGCATGCTCTAAGTTTGAATTTCTTCCTACTATGGGTATGTTCTAGCACAGTCATATATTATTGGATTTAATGCTGAAATTAGCAGGTGAAATTCCATGTTCTGTAGTTTTTAACAGAAAATCAGGCTCATAGGCCATTCTGGCTTTAAAAATAAAAATAAATATGAAATAGAGTTATACAAACAATATGAAATAGAGTTATACAAACATGCAATGTAATAATGCCACTTGTTAAATTATTTTTTGACATTTAGAATATATTTTTGCTACAAAAGCTGTGTGGATTATGAAACTGCAGGTAAGACCTTTTATCCTGGCTCCCTCGCTCCTTACACTSTTCCAATTTATTTTGAGGCAAAGTGAGCAGGTTTGGGATTTGTTTGGGTGGATTTCTTGTTATTATTCATTTCTCCCCTATATAATTAATATGGAGGCATCTTCAAAACTCCCACACATGGAAAAAGCACATTCATAACCACGAACATCTTCAGTCTTTAGCCTGGAATGCAGCTGACCTCTCCTTTCTCAGCCGTTACAGTTTCTTAGCTTCCACAAATGGATATTTACTCTTTTTCTTTTTTTTTTTTTTTGGAAATCTTCCATTCACTGCATGCTAGGGGATTTCACTCAAAGTAACACATGCTCCACAGATTAGCAGGCTTTTAAAAATACGCTTGTCTTCTCTTTATGGGCCTGGTCTATTAAAAAGAAGTTAACGGAAAGACACCCATTAGCTTCTGTGGGTATTGGATTGTGGCCTAAATTATTGCTAGTGCTGAACATGCACAGTCAGAAAGTATTTCAGAAAACATGTGCTATATACTGCTCTCCAAGTCTAAAGCGGATTTCCCTGAGATCCTTTCCAAACTCCAGTGACTAACTCTGAAGAAGACATCTGCTCTCCCATGGAGCATCCCCCTCTAACGATGGGCAGGAATCAGGCATTCCCTGGGTACTCACAGTGGGTTTTTATATCACTTATCTCGGGCTTTATGCCCTCCACACAYACACATGCAGCTCTTCTGTACACCAAGTTCTCTCCTCCCCATCCTAAACTGTCAGCTTCTCCTTTGTAGGCCATCAACGGGAATAGTACTTGCATCTCATGAAAACCGAATTGTTAGTGAACCACCGATTTTGATATCATCACATTCTTCTAAGCAGCCGCACCGTACCCCATTTATGCAGCACATCTGTGTATATGCATCAAATGCACCTTGTGAGCTGAGGCGAAATGTCTTAATGGATCGAACAATTGTGTGCGATGTACAAAGTACATTTTGCAGACTCTTAAACATTTCTCTGGCAAGACCATCAGTGGGCTCGCCAGCTCATTACAGAATGCTAATTACATCCCATCAAGTGACCTGAAACTGCTGAACAGCACTGAGTTATGTATGCTTTCATGGGAAACACCAGAAAGCTAAACCTCTCCACAGTTGGCTTAGAAAAGATTAGTTTAYGGAGACGTCTGTTCCTTGTCAAAAAATTCCTTCGATTTCTTTCTTTCATGTTGTACACGGACAGATCATTATTGGCTTGAAATTGCAGAATCCATTTCTTCCCCTTAAGAAAATCCATGGTAAGTCTTACTGGGTTAAACTAGTAACTTTAAAAAACGAAATGAAAACAGACAGAAACAGGTTTCTGAAGATAAACAGAGGTTTAAAAAATAGTTTTAAGTTTTAAATGGAAGCAGAAGCACAGGCATAGAGAGATGAATTTGTCTAAGTGAAACCAGAATTTGAAATCCAGTTGTGTGCACTCTAGGCTGCTCAACCACTCCCACTTATTCCAGTTACCTCCCCATTTCCCCACTACTGCGATGCTCACTTGTTGCCTCTTCTCTTTAATTAGGCATCCATCCCGCAAGCTGTTTATAGCAGCAGTGTCCCATTCACTGCAACAGGGCATGAGGTTTAGCTGTACCGAGTACTTTGCCATCTGTTCAGGGCTGGGGCTGACTTACATTGAGTGTTTGAAAAGCATCCCATATGCTGAAGCCCCACTCCTAACAGAGGCCTCTCAGGCAAGGCAGAACAGGAGCCTGCTTACATATTAGTACAAAAATTAAAATTTACAGATCTTTTCCAGCACAAAGAGGCTCTCCCATGACTTTCCTCAACTGGTTTTAAAGCTCTCCTGAAGGAGATAAGTGTCTGTATTTGCAAACAGGGAAACTGTGCACAGGAAAAACTGATAGCAGAGCCAGAAATAGTACCTCAGCTCCCCAGTCCCACGCCAGCGCCAAATACACTAGGCTACACTTGTCTTTCAGGAAGCTGCTATGGTCAACTCCCTTTAACTGCTGCATTAGTGCTTCTGAATGCTTCTGAATTAGAGCTTCTGAAAGCTCCTACCTTACCAACATTGTTGTGACACTGCTGAAAATGCCAGAGACACATCGGAGCTACAGAGTTTGGAGCTAAACTTGTCAGTAGGGAGAGAGGAGACAAACACCTCTCGGATCTGCACACATCAGGTCTCTTTTTCCCTCCCGGTTTTGATTCAGCCCATCTCAAAGATGCACTTTTGACCACTGCAGCATTTGAGCTCTGCTCTCCTCACAGCATCTGACCCCAACAGCCCAGAGCTGATCGGGGTGACAAGTGACATCTGACAAAGAGCGACAAGAGAGAACATCTGCAGAGCTAAGATATGCCAAAGAGGACCCTGGAACTTGGAGCTGGGCCCTTACCTGGAATAGTAACACTTAGGTGCACAGATATTCACTGTTTGAATTTGATCATCTTCTCAGTTCTTGAGGACCAGATTGGGACCAAAGCCAAAAAAGGAACCTAGCTAAGGTATATGCAGAAAGTAGGAGCTGCCTTTAAGAAGGGATGTATTCAGTTGGTCTCCACAGTCTAGGCAAGTGTACAATGTGCTCCAGACTTCTTTATATGCTGGTTCCACTCAAAAAAAATACAGTTACTTTAGTCAAATGGGGGGGATCATTAATCTAGAGACAAGAATGCAGTCCATCCCTGACGGCTGAAGAACTGCTTGCAGAGCCACTGCTTTCCAGGAAAGGAATTAGGGGGTCAGAGCAAACAAGGAACTTAACATGAGCTCCCAGTGCAATGGGACCAGCCAAGCCATACATCAACAACAAATGGAGAGCTGAAGCAGAAAGGTCATTTAACTTGAGTTGAAATAGTATACACCCTAGCCCAGTTCATTTGCACTAAAACAGCAGGGAGCATTCACACCACCTAATGAGCAGCTGACCTAAGAGGGCAGTAACCCCAACACAGCTAGAGCCCAAAGAGACATGGGAACGCAGATTTGACGTTTACAAGCTGGAGAGAACACAGTGAAAATGATGAAGACAGCTTTGTATTTTCTTAAATGTCTCAGGAGGGTGGAAGATGGGAAGCAGCAGTACCGCGTGAACGTCCTCTACATTTCTGAGCAAGACGAGAGAACGTGCTTCTAACTTTGGCACTTGCAGACTTCTCGTTTCCTCTGCTCCAGCAATTAACACAGGGGATATGCCGGACACACTGGATCACACGACAGGAAAAAGCTCTGGAGCCCTTTGGGATGCACACACCCATGCTGGGGTGCAGCACTGCACTGACCCCATGCTCCAGGCATGGCCCCTTGGTGCCCTGAAGGATCCACTGACAAGCTGCACCTTCAATATGGGCTCACCGAATGGGACAGAGGTCACAGCACTTCACAGCAAGTGGATGGCGGATGGCTCTCAGGGATTAAGGGAGCTCTATGTAGATGCCCAATCAGTATAGACGTGACCAGTACAGCCCACGCTCCTTACTGGTAGAAGTATTTTCTCACACAGCACCTAAAATTTTTACATCTCCAACTTTGCAGTGGTTAAACACATCTAAGCACCTGATACAAAGCAGAAAGAATATCAGTTTTCCCTCATTCACAGAGCCATCTCTCTGTGACCTGGAAAGCCCACAGTGATGGTGCAAAATAAAAAACTGCCAGCACGGCTTGATCTAAGCGCGTGCAAATACATCCAGGATACATACATATTCCATGCAGGGGAGGGCAGGCTAAGCTACCATGGCCGCGTGTGCATACTAAGTGGAGGCTTTGCAGTGCTACCAAAGAGAATGCACGAGGTGTCTATTTGCACAGACAAACACAATAGTCAGATTCAATTATTCTCTGTGGACGGCTCTGAAACAAAATGCTAACACACCAAACAGTGTTTTAATGAGAGGGTCCCATCCCTGAAGACCTGGTAGTTCAATTTATATAGCAGAAGAAACAGGGACAGTCTTGTCTGCATAATTGGAAAATGAGCCAGCATACCTAAAACGTTCAGAATTGCAATATGGTTTCACCTGCCATGTGGTTTTCCATGTCTTTTTCCTTTGCTTGGCTTTGTTCTGTTGTGTCACAATACAGGAGGTGAAAAAGAAATTTCTATTGGCAGCCCCCAACATACACCATATTCTAAAAATATTCAAGGTTAATGAGGGGAAAGAAGGCTTTTCTAAAAAATGCCATTTTCTCCAAACATGTAACTCCAAAGACATGGCAGCCCTTTGAGGTTAGAGCAAGCTGAAAAATTAAAATGCAGCTCAGCGGCCTGAAGGACGGTCTCTACAATTAAATACCGCAACATAGACAATCCAGGTTCAATACTGGCTCTGCCGCTGATACCTGCTCAGGCCCTCAGCCTCTGAGCCCCAGGTCATCATCTTGAACATGCAGTTCAAAAATGGAGTTCACAGTAGGCCTTCAGCAACATGATTTGTGCATGTGCTACAGCTAGTTCTAGAGGGTACTGATAATTTAGGGCAACTACAACAATACCACTCTGTGGATCATGCTCTGGATTCAACTTTTTTGCTAGACTAACAAGAACAACATGCCAGCTGAGACAGCTACTCCCCTGGTAGAGTAACCCAGCTGTAAATCTAGAAACCTGCCCCAGAGCCTTGGCTTTAGCATCCAGCATTTCAGCTTGGACTGATCTTTAGTTTAAATCACCGAGGAAGAAAATTCAGCACTTGATTGAAACCACCGAGGTACAGAGCTCTCCTTACTGATCGAAGAAAAGTGATTATCTGCTCTTTTTTGAGAAGGAARATGACTGTTCCTAAAGAAGAGATCACAAACGCCAATGTGCATTTTCTGTAGAATTCCGAATTATATTTCACAGCTCCAGATAAAAATTAATGACATTTGCGGTGTGGCAAATACTCCAACTGGGATCACTTTTTCTTTTCTTTCTTATGCCTTACAGCACAGACACAGAATAAAATGCCTACACAGATATAATTGTGTTATATCACGATACTAGACAGACACAGTGCCTAGACCAGACAGTAATTTACTCACTAAGGCTCTGATCCAGTTTCCACTGAAATCAATGTAAAGGTTTCCTCTGACTTGAATGGCTATTGACTGGATCAATCTTTTTGTCTTCATAGCTGGAACACGGCAATTTTCCCTTATTGTTCTGTGACCTTGCTTTCTCATTAAACTTCACTCAAGGGATTCATAAGATACAGAATACTGCATGTGGAAGATAACTCGAGAGATTTATTATACCCAGTCATGTCTAAATAGAGTAGTGACAAGCAGGCGAACATACTTTTCCAACCGTGCATTCTGCTGGCCATCATGAGAATGTCAAGTTTTACGTTATGCAAGGTAAGATCTTACACATAATATCCAGATCTCACCCCCTACAAAGTCATGGAAATATGTGCAATGGGGTAAACTAAGGACGATTTGAACTGTAACATTGCTGGGGTTTGCTGACGTCGATTTGAATTGGACACTTAAATGCATATAACAAAAGTTTGGCTGTTTGTGCTCTTTTATTGAACTCTACAGGGTCATCCAGTCTCTTGCTCTCGCACACAACCACATCATTGATCCCTTTCATAAACAACCATGATCCACATTAAAAAGAAGCCTGCCCGCCCCTCACTTCTCCAGTGGCCATTACAGTTTCCAGTCTGAACTTACTCACAACCAATGTATACATATCTAATCCTCTGCCAGCCTAGTCCTTTAGCTTAAATAGTTCTTCTCCTTCCCTGTTATTAACACCTGTGATATATTTATGGACACTCATATCCCCTTTCCACCTCAGCTTTGCTGGGCCAAGCAAGCCAGGCTATTTTTGTTTCCTCTCTAATGACGGCTCTTCACTCTGTTTAGAATATTTTGCTCCTTGCAGTACTTTAAAGTACTTGCAAAGGTTTAGACAAATTATTATATTTTACAGCCAGATCAGGCCATTATGACCTCCTGAATTACCCTGGGTACAGAATACCACCTGTAATTCCTGCATTTTGGCCATAATTTCAGGTTGAACTAGGGCGCATATTTAATAGGCAGCAGAGAAACAAATCCATACTACTCTAATGTATCAAGCCCCAATTGTGCTTAGGTACCAAAATGATCAGAGACTCAGTAAAGGACACACAGAGGGTAGAACAGTAAAAACCAGAGGCCATGAAAAATGCTGCACTGTTTTGACAAATACATGTTCTATGACACAGTGAGCATCACAAAGTGCTTTCAAAGTTAAACTTGTTATTCATCCAACATTTATAACAATATCAAGCTTTTCTTTACAAGAAGACTCCTAGAAACAGTTCCACTTGTTTTTATTTCTGTGCAAATATTTAAAAATCATTCCAGGAGTGCAGAGGGAAGACAATAAAGAAGAAAACACAGAGCTGGAAAGGGAAATTAATTTAAGATAAAAGCAAAACTAGCTCTGAGTTTTTGGTCCGAACTATAAAATATATGGAAAACATAATGGCAACATTGGGGTTTACATCCTATTTTGTGAACAATAATGTAACATCACAATAGGGCTTCACGCAGCAGAATATGTTCATCAGCTTGGCCAGCAGATCTTCGGCTGGTGCAGGTCAGCAGCACGCAGAAATGTCAGCCCCATGCAGAAATGTCAGCCCCATAGGATCCAAGACACCCTCGGACTGACTCTTTCAAAAAGAACTGAGGCACCCCTGGGAGGCTTACGCTCCTTTATTCTAATGACTCCAGTCATCTGGCCCTAAGGCTCACTCCTACTGCGAAGTGCCTTCTTCGATTCATGATTGCTTTGAAGCAAGTGGAACTATTTGCAGATGAGGTACTAATTTTGTACGAGCAAATACAGCACAACCTGTGGCTTAGCTTTAAGAGGTCCTGAGCACCCACAGCTTCCATTAGCTTCCTCTGAAGCTCAGTCTTCAAAAGCAGAGCTGGCATGCCCTCAGGGCCTGATTTTTCACCAACCTCAGAAGCACTGAAACTAAAGCATAAGGGTTATCAAAGGAGTGTGTGAAAACGTACTAGATTGTATAGTGTACGTTAAATTAATACTAAATGTGTAGCTATCTAGTGCTCCCTGCAGCTGGTCTGCCAGCAAGATACCAACCAGGACAGCTCTACAATTGGAAAAGCAGATGGGCTGTGATATTTTCATTACAAAGAACCAGACAAGGTCTTACTGCTCACAGGTCCATGAACATATGCTTCCCCAGGACTGATGCTTTAGGGCCTAAAAAAGGCAATGCACTGGATAAACCTGTGACAGTGTTCTAGTCAAAAAAAGAGGATCTGTGAACACTGGGATTTTTCCATCACTGGCCATGTAAACACTGCTGCAATAAGGAACACGAGTATCGTTAAGTCCGAATCTACAGCTTTCCTGTGATGCCTGGATTTAATTTCCAGTAAGCCTGCACTTTACAAGAACATCATTTTTTTCCAGTTTTCTTTGGCTCTATTTTCCAGGTCTTTGTATTTTGATACAGAGGAGAGAAAGCAGTCTATATAGTATTTTAGAAACAGTATAGTCTATGGATTTACAGTAAGACATATCTTAAAGATATGAACTGAACTATCACTTCTACCTCTGCATCGCGATAGGCTTTTGCAAATATTGCAGCCATCATCCTATCTTCATTTCTGAAAACAATGGTGCTTTAAGATCTGGCCACCCCTTCTTGCTATCAGCTTAATTAAAAGCTTCATTAAATGAACTGTTTCACTTTGTACTGAAACAAATTAGGAATACTTACATGATCAGTCAGCTGAGCAGCAGATAATGAACAGCTGAGAGACAGTAACAACCTAAATCAGTACAGCTGTTTAAAAGGCACGGGCTTGACTATCTTTCAAAATTTGCCATATCCTTGTGAAATAGATAAATATGCTAATAGATATGCCCCTCCCACACCTAGATTTCCTAAATACCATTGTGTGGTCTTCTGTAGCCATATGGGATCCAGGACAGACCTGAAGGCAGAAACCAGAGTCTCTCCTTACTGCACCCCTTTCTCAGCCCATCTCACCCCTTGGGTGTTGCCAGTAGCACCAAGCAGGTTCCCTTTTTATCTGAAGTCCCCCCAGCAAGTTCCTCCTGACAAACACTGCAAATGCATTTTTGTCTACAAATAGCTGTGAGGCTGATTTTATTGTTGTCCATAAAGTGACTGCATTTGCAAAAAAAAAACTTGGGCAAAAAAATGTCACAGATGAAGTCCTAGCAGTTTCATGACTGCTCATGTAAATATGCTTTGGCATGAGTCTGCACAACTGACTCATTCAAGCCCCCCCTTGTTTACTGAACACTTCTGCCATTCACTCAGACTGTCGACAGACTCACATGTGACTTGCCTACACTACACCATTGGCCACCAACAGACGATAGCCATGCAAAACCGCAATGAATTACTCACAAGCAACTCTAAAACTGAAATTTGTCTGCATAAAAGCCTACGTGAACACTTACTTTAAGTAACAAACAAATTTATCAAGACTCAAATCCTTATGTGAAGACAAAAACAGAACTATATTTGCTGAAAGTAGTCGCTATGATTTAGATAAGGGATACAGAACCACAAAGAAGCTACCTGTTCAGCACAAGCCACTGATTTATGGACACAGTGGCCTAAGCAATACATTATATTTCCTGAAAGGGTCATCTCGCCCCGACTACCAAAGCAGGCAATATGAGCTGACATCACACCTCAGAACAGATTCTCTGTATGTAAGTACAGATGCATATGATAATCTTCAAAACAAATCCACCCCAGAGACACAGGTGAATAGGAAAGAATCTGAAACAAACTCCTACTTATTTCTAATCCAGGAAATCAGACTAAAATTCCTCAGTGGAGTTTGGGTTTTCTATTTGTTTTGTTTTGTTTTACAGAGGAAGAAAATCCGTGCTCCCGGGATGAGGAAATGCTGTATGCCGAATGTCAGCATGGAGCACATTTTTACAGCCAGCTTCTAAACCCATGAATACAGAAAAAGGCTTAGCGGAAATACTGACAGAAGTTTAACCACAGTGGGCCAAAGTTAGCCTTGTGTAGGTGCAGGCCACTCCACTGATGTTAGTGGACTTACACCAAGGCTAGAGTTGGCCCCATGCCCCTAGCTGGCACAGCTAAAATCTGTAGGCATGATACAGAAAGTCCGCAGCCTGGAGGGACCGGATGCTTCCCCCTGAACCTGTTGGGATTCGTGTTCATCAGAATGGATTGCCTCAGTTCCTTCATGAATGAGCACCTGCAGATTCACCCATGATCAGCTCTAAAGAAACTCGATGCCAGCTTTTCATGGGGCAGTGATTATGGATTACAGTGCTCCTAGTAAATTGTAAAGCTTGAGGGATGATAATGTGCCTCTCACTGGCAGAAACCTCCGTCAGGCCTCCTTTTGCACACAGCGCTGTGCTTTGTTTGTTTTTTTTTAAGAGAAAGACCACACAGGAATTTTGACATCCTGTAAATGGAAAGCTGTAGCTGGTTTCTAAAAGTGATGAATCTGATCCTGAGGGCCTTAGCTTCAGCAGGGAATGAATGATCAAGCTCAGGGAAAACAATGGTGCATTATCAAATTAATTTCACAGCGCAGATCATGTGAGATTCCCCAGAGTCCGTCCAATGCCAAAACACAATCCGATTGTGTAGATCAGCGGCACAACTGCTGTCATCAAGAGTAAATTAACTGGCCAGACTCATCCCTTGGTGTAACCTCACTTGAATCACTGAGTAGGTCAGTGGGATCCTGCAACAGACAATTTTAATGTGGAATTTGACCAGCTTCAGCTTTTGCCAGTAAGTGGAATTTCCAATCTATGTCTAGATTAGTAGATTCAGTAATATTGCATAAAATCCCACTCCAGTGAGGAGCTCCACATAGGCATAAATTTTGTCCATATGGAGTCCCACTGCTTTGAAATAAATCATGCTTGCTCCAATTTCATTAATGGAATGACAGCGGGTCGCAGCAGGTGACCTCCAAATCCTACACACACAGGGAAGCGTAAATACCCATACGCAGCCTGACATAGACTGCATTTGTATCATAATCAAACTGAAAGTGATTTAGGCTACAGTCCTGCAAAGAATTCTGCATGGGCACATCTAGAAATGTATCTTTTCAAACATTTGTTGAAAAGCTGTCCTGAGCAAAGCAGCTTTATCTTAGCAAATGCTGAGTACCTTGAAGTGTGCACACTGAAATAGTTCAGCACAAAACAAGATCTTGCAACACTGTGGAAACCAACATGACAGGTACGTTAGGGATTTAACTAAAGACATTCAGAATTAAATGTATGGTCTGCTAACAAGACCCGAAAGATGAAAACTTTCCGACTGCAACTTCTGTGGCTTCATTACAGCCTAAGTCCCTGCAGATGAGGCAGACACTCAGCAAGAGCTAACACAAGCAACTTGCAGCCCAAGTTCTACATTTCACATGCTTTTAATTCGTTGGCATGTTGTAAACAAAGGTGATGCTGATTCACAGTTCAAAAAAATTGGTGATACAGAAGAGAACAGTGATATCATACATGACATAAGAGGTGTGGAGCAAGCAGTTTAATAATGCAAAGGGCAAGATCATGTATTCAAAAAAGAACAAAAGTATTGTGGATATCACTGGCTAGAAAGAGGAAGATAAAGACCTGGGTTTATAACTGCATTCATGAGTACCTGAGCCATTAACAGGGCATAGTTGTTAAAAAGACAAATGAAACCACATCATTGTATTAAAACACATTTTTCTAGCAGAGGTGGGAAAGCATTAATGGAGCTGTACAGTACAGTTCTGTGCTGTACCCAAAGAAGAGGAATTCAAACTTGAGTAGGTCCAGAGAAAAGCTACTCATGCTATCAGACACTTCATGAATCTCACGAGCTTAGACTGTTTAGCCTAGTAAAACAAAAGCTGAGAGGGGAGATGATTACTGACTATAAATATATCAGGTATAAAAGAGCTATTTAGGTTACAAGAAAGTGTTCATACAAGAAAATAAATTACATAAGCTATCTCTGAATAGAATTAGCATACACCTTAGAAAATATTTCTGACTATCAAAGGACTGAGTTTCTTCAACAGTTTTCCCGTGATAATAGTGGGGACAAGACACCTACGTGCTCTAAAAATGGGCCTTGCTAGATGTACTAAGGACTGCACAACATACCATCTTTGAAGAGCAGGGAGCAGAGTCAGTCATCTGGAGATGTCATCCCAGTCTTGCATCTCTGTGGGGTACTTGAGACTCCACAGCCCTGGTGAGGAACCAGGGTCCCACTGTGCTTGGCACTATACATGGGCTTATCACAAAATGATGGACTCTTACTATACTGTAGTTTTTCTATGTCTTGTCTTACCTGATAGATTCAAAGGGCATCTTACTTAAAAATTAATAAAACAATCTGGCCAAAATTTAAGTCAAGACTACAAGATTTGAGGAGAGAAGGATTGGAGGGAAATAGCAGCTGAGGAAGCACTTCAAAAACAGGAGTGTTAATAAGGGGCAAACAAAAACCTACAACAACTACAATCTACGCAATAACTATGCCTAGACAATAAAAAACCAACAGTAAACCTTGTGGTAGCATGTTACCACTTGTCAGATGAACATAAAAGTTGACTCTGTGAGTGCTCCTAGCCCATTGCAAATGAGAAGTGAAGCATGTTAACCTAAACAAAACAACCTCCAGCAAGATTTTGGAGATGAACAACTAGAGTGATAACATCTTACTCCAGCTCAACTCCAACTACAACAACACATTTGATGGCAGCCTCCACTGCACAGAGAATCAGGCACCAAAGAGTAACTCATTACACTGYGGTCCCGCCATGTAAGTAGTCACATCAGCATACTGCAGGCAGCTGCAGAAATCGGCCTTCCCTGACACTTATAAATCCTATATGGTATATGTATTTGGGGGTGTAATGCATAATTTGCATGACATATTTAGAAAGCTCTAATTAATTTTGTGATCAGTGCTCTAAAACTACTGAGTGAAGTTAGGATTTTTTTTAAATTGTTAAATGACATTTGTGAATTAACACAAGCAGGGCTGAGTAATCACCACTTCACGTTCATGTATAGTTCATTCAGTTCAATTAACTTCTGCTGTATAAGGAAGAGAAGAAAATAGCCAGACAAAATGCTATTGCAAGAATCTGGGTGACAACTAATACAGGTTACAAAAGAGTAAGAAAAATGGTAGATTTTCTTTAAACCTTTTAAAGAAAATAAGTCTGAGATTTACTAAGGAGGCAAGATATGTACTATTACTGCTAGAATTATCTCATGCTCAGAGTGATGAAGTATTTTGTGAACTATCCTTAGGAGACATTCTACCCTGTCCAGCAATGCAGTTATGTCTGGAGTGGAAAACAGTACCTGTTTAACAGCATATCATACACATGCACAAATATTTTAGGAGAGAAGATAAGGAATACTATAACCAACTGAAATGCTATGGAGAATTACATGCAGACACAAATACAGGATATCTTGAACATTCCTTGAATAGGGAACATCTGGAACTCTTCCTCCTGGAGAGAAGGCTAAACATCCCTTGTATCTTGTTTGGGTTTTACCTTACTACCTACCACTATGGTAAGAGAGAGAATCAGTGAAAAAATAATAACAATACCATTGTCATCAAGGATTAAAAGGGATCAATTGAATTTTTAGGGCAAAATATATTTTTTTTTTTTTTGCTTTGCCGTACTGGCTGGTTGGTGAGCTTACTTGTTACAAGTCTGAGGAGGGTAATTTAGAAGACAGGAGTTGGTTGATAGGCCAAAAGTGAATATGGATCCATTTTCTCAAAACTCATCAATCCTAATTCTTTGTATGGAGAAACCTCTCCACAGACCCTCTCTCTTAGTGTAAAAGCTCAGGAAAATCAATCAATATATTACTTTTGTTATTTGCCACACACACACCCCAGCTGTGGCTGCCTTGGTCCCCTTGGTGACGCTGCTTAGTGCCTACTCACACACAAGCCCAACATACCTTTCTCTGGAGATTTATTCTCCTCTGTAACTCAGCATGGCAGCAAGAATATAAATTGCTCCAATGTGCAATCTGTCCAAGACTCAGGAGCTCAAAAGCAAAGAGCGCCGAGGTATGAAATGGATGGATACTGACCATGATAAGACAGTTCGGATATCAGAATTACTTCTTACCTTAAAGATAATGACTCCAGCAATATCCTACCCTTTGGCAGAGGAACTCAGCACATGAATCATGATTACCACCCTCAATTCTGTGCTGAAGATCTGGTTGTATCTGACTCCTCTCAACTTGTGAGAACCCAGACAGTCACGCCCCAGGTCGAGATCTGCAGAATGCTAGTCACGTCCTCTTTAAGCCGTGACATAACAAGCGATGCTTTTCCACGCCATCAGCAGAGGTGCCGTTACCATGAATTCCTAGYGCCAGTGGTTTCTCTGTACACATGCTGACAGATGCAACTCCTGTTGATCTATCAGTGAGCTCTTCATCTTGGAGAAGTCCACATGAGAAAGACAAAACTTTTTACACATCCATCTTTCTCAATTTGCCAGGCACACCAAGAGGAAGAGCACGAAGCAATGCTAACTAACTGGAGAGCAGACGAACACTGTAACATTGGGCTGCACCGGCAGCACAGTCAACTCCTGCAGCAGACACTCATTTGATCAAAAGTGGTTCTGCTGGCAATTCACTTTTCTTGATCCCACAGAAAAAGAGTTTTAGTCTCTGTTTCAAACTTGACTTCTACGCGCTGCCCTCAGGAAAATCAAGGCCAGATAAATGATTTTCAAAGACAAGACAGTTTCTTTTTTTCAGATTCAGAAAATGATTTTGTCTTGATGAATAATACAGGCTTTATTCGTTTAACTTAACTCAGAGCTACAAAGCACCTCTGCTCTCTCCAGGTAACCAAGGACACATGCATTTTTAACACACCTGTCTCAAAACGAGTTTGCAGGGCAGGCAGTCAAAAAATCCATACTGTAACTTGGATAATGAGATATGGAGCCATTCAAAACCACTCAACATGCAGCTCCATGCTGCTACTTCTGCAGATTCACTTTATTAAGGAGGACTACATTGTAAAGCATTTCTCTTTTTTTGAGGAAAAAAAAAGTTATGCAAAACCAGTATTTTTAGATGCATCATGTACTTCCASAGCTCCAGAGAAACCTGAAATTTCTCCAGAAAGTATGGAGAAACATGACTGATTACTCCACAACATCAAACCACAGATAATTTAACCAGAGAAAGTTACAGTCTCCTCTGAGTTTGCTGGATCTAACATCAATAAATATTGTCTTGACATGACCCTTTCTCTCTCATTTTTAATTCCCTCCTTGCACCCACACACCTAATTTCTCCTCTCCACACTCTAACCACTTGGGCTTTTGACGTCACATCCCAGTGTGCTTCTACATCACCATTTGGTTCCCGAGCAAGGCAAATAATCCAGCCCCACATCAAAGCAACAAGTAAGAGCAATCTGAAAACTGCACAGGTTTCAGTAATGGAAGACAGCAAGGAACAAGCAAGGTCTTATTGCCAAACAGCGAGGAAAATTAAYGAGGCTTTCAAACACCCAACTGGCAGTGTTAGTGCGTTAAAAGAATGTAAAAGAGGGGAAAGGACCATCTGCCTGCCAACTATGAGTACTCTCTGGCTGGTGCTAAAAACTCCACTGACTGCTGGGATTGAAATTCAGGTATTAAAGTTTAAGGGATGTGTTCAAGACTTTYATGAAATGAGTGTGATTTACACCAAAAGACACAGCCAGTGATGCTTTTTAGCCTGTCTCACTTTTACTAGTATTTTTCCTCTAAATGGATGCTCTGGATCTTCAGCCACCGGTAAAATTTCAGGCTTCCAAAAAAGGATTCTTTTTAATTTACAATGAATCATAAAATATATGAAACAGGGGTTGATGTATAATTCCAGATTGCTGTTTGGTCATTGAGCTGAAATAGAAGAAAATGGTAGYCTAGTCATCAAACTGAATGATGGCAAGGATAGTCTAAAAAGGAGTATTTTCCTCTGAAACACTTTTGCTCTATGTCCAGATTCAGATCTGACACAGCCAAAAYGAAGGGCTCCTCTAGGATTTGGTGGTAGATGAGCCTGTTTTAAAGATAAGGCACCATCTGACACAGTAGTGATTAGTATTTGGTTTCTGAAAGTTTTACAATAGCACCTACAAGTGACATTACCCCTAATTCACAGCTGGGAAGACTGAAGCATCTGAGCTACATTTCCAGCATGTATTCCCCCGCTCACACACCCATACACGGTTTGGGGAAAGCAATCTGTACCTCTCATGCACAAGCCTCCATTCAGAAGCTGTCCTGACTTATCCTGACAAGCAAAATTACTTTCCTAGGGCTGCCACATGAACAGGTGTTAACATTCACATTAAAAAAGGGGGTTAGTGGCTTCCCACTGCATGGACTCCTCTTGCTTCAAGACTGTGGTGCCCCATTTTCAAAGGTATCTAGAACTACAGTTTTATTCAGAGCACACAAGATGCACAAGTGGCTTTATCAGAGGACATGCTGGAGTTTGAGCTGAGCATTAGTTAGTGGCACTGGAAGATGTACATCTCCAGACTGAAACTTGAAGCAGCAGAAACAGCAATTTATAAGAATAAATTACAATTCATTGTAAATTGATCACTGATACGACATATGGTAGCAACAGAGCTATCTACAAATACTGGAAAAGTGTAAAAATCTGAAAAGAGTTAGTTGGGAAAAGGGGAAGGAAATTAAGGAAAGTTTCAGCTGGCTGTTAGACAGGGTTCACTACTGGTGAATGGTACACTTTCCCAAGGGAAGCAATAAATGCTTAGTTATTTAAAGCCAACAGGAGAAAATGCATTGTAGGGAACAATCCCATATTAGCAAGGGATGAACTGGATAGGCTGTCAGCCCTTTTCCAATTCTAATTAGCATATTATTTACTAATCATTCTTCTTTGGGTCAAAAGGTCAAAAGACCCCCACCATTCTGCTTACTAGTCTCCATAAATATACGTTACACAACAGAGAGAGAGCACAAGTTCTCCCTGTACAATATGCTGTATCTGTCACCTTGCAATTACTGAAATATTGTGCAGTGAAGCCTTTTCAGCATAGAAATTTTACTTTCTAAATGATGTTGAGGGTCACTTTAACTAGAATTTCTCCTTGCACTTTGCAAAACAACAGAGCAGTTGCACCATGTTACTCTGAGACTGAGTGTGCCTGGAAGCTATGCCTGGATGAAGAAAACAGGTTGTGATTAAGATCTGCTGAGATACCTGGAGCAATTCAGGGCTCTGTCTACAAACACTGTTCAGGTTCCTAGCAGCTGTAATGCTCTTTCAGCTCAGGCTCCAAATTCAAGACACCTTGCATCAGCCATACACTGATAGGTGGACTAGGAGCCCATTGCACATCTCATACTGCTTCTGGAAGAAGACATGAGACAAACAAAAGACAAAGTGAGCAGTTTTATGTTCGGACAGGACAAAWGATGTGCGAAGAGTTGGAAGAAGCCAGTTATTGCAGGTGGGCTACAAGGAGAGGCATTTGGAAAAGGGCATTTCCCCAATTGTGGAAAACAAAGAAACTTCTTGTCATTCTAGAATTAAAAGCCTTGGTGGGTTGCCAGAGATGAAGGAAACAAGGGCAGGGAAAAGGAACAAAAGGAAGAAGTTTTGCAAGGATTCAACTATCAGCCGTGAATTGCCCATGTTCAAAGGGTGACTCTGGGATTCAGAAGAGAAGCCAAGCATGGGAAAGAAAGGAACAGAGATTGCACAAAGGCATTTTTTATTCTCCCTGGTTTTCTGACTCCTATTCTGCCTGAAAGGAGGGAGTTAATGGGTTAGAAATCCTCYGAAAATCCTATTTCTTTTATCTATCACACATGTCTAGAGAGATAAATTGTTGTCCAGAATGAGCTGGAATCTAGAAATACAAGGATACCGAACTGGAAAAGACCAAATGAGCAACCAAGTTTTACCCCCTGCCCATTTATGGTGGTGGTTAAAAGCATAAAATTAAAACGCCTGCGCTGACACATTCCTAGCTTAGCCAGGCGGAGGTGAGGCCTGCTAACTAGGAAGAGCTGCGGGGCACGCAAAAGCACCAGATGTTTGCCTGCTGAATGACTAATCGTGCCCTCACCCTCAGTAAAGTGTTCGAGTGGCGTGAAGAGACACATTCTTGGCTTCATAAACAGCTTTCAGTTAGCATTCAGTTGAAAATGTCATTAAAAGTCTGTGTATTTCAGCCCAAGGTTGGAGTGGCTGAAAACTGCTTGTTCCCTTACCACCCCAACCAGCCTGTCAGACAGAGGCAGAGGTTTTTTGGTGAAACACAAACAGCTGTAACCACTGGATTAGGTACGGTTATGACGATGAAAGCAAAGGACGACATCCAAGCACCACAGCCTGCAGGGACTGGGCAGAGGGAGGGAAGGGAGCTGCCAGCATCTTGTGCGGGGCCGGGGAGAGCCCTGTCCTGCCGGGAAGGCCGCAGGAYGGCCGACAGCAGCCCGGCCGGCAGCAGAGGGGAGCGTGCCCATTTCTGACAATGCGGATGGGAATCAGGAACGGAACAGAGGTTACAGGGCAAACAGCATGAGAAAGGCTGGAGCTCAGCCCATTTCCAGCCGAAAGAGCCACATAATTTACGAGCCTGTAAGAGAAGTAATTCAGTCGAAGTTTGCTCTTGCCTTTAGGGGGGATTTCTGACAGAGAAACAGAAAAGACCTGCCCTTCTGCATTCAGCAGAGCCGATCCATGACCTCTAAGGACAACCTAACACAGCAGCACTTCCCTGCATCAGGAACCCATGAACTCCAGGCTACAAAACACTGTCTTCATCCCCCTCGCCAAAGAGGGCAGCCAAGGCCAAAAGGCTCTTTCTGAGAAGCAGTGGTACTATGATTATCCTTTGCAGACAGGTGTCAATAAACAACACCCTAGAGGTCCTCCCCTCTCCAGCAGGTATAACACCCCGAGCAGAAGAGGACARGCACAGGATCTGTTGTTACGTGACATCTTCCTGATGGGAACAGGATGCCAACCAATTAGATTTTTTACTATAACTCCCTGTCAGACTGCCAAAGCTATTAAATAACAAATCTGCTTATTTTCAACCATGACCACAGTTCAGTGCAGCCAAGTGAAAACAGTCCATTGCAGGTGGACAGCATATAAAGCACTACACCCAGCCCCTGGAGAGGGCACCCTGCCCTTAACGACGTGTATTCCAGCTGTACCGGAACAGATGCAGTCCCCATTCAGCTTAAAAAAAAACTGGCTTTGGTAGACTCACTAGTTTAAAGGTAAAATATGCTATTGGCTCTAACTTCAGTTGTACAACATTGATATATTCCACCTTCTGTTAAAATACAGTCTTGGTAGCTATCCATGTCTGATGGCAGTAATGAAAACCAACCTGCTTCTACAGACCACGAGTCATACTAAATGAGAGGAACTGTGAACTGGGCATGCCAGTAAGAGTGAAATGCAAAAAACTTCTGAAACAGAAAAGATACGCACAGTCCTCAAGAATACTTGGTTCAGATTAGAAGAGAGGGCAGGTATCTTTAAAAGACAGCTTGATCCAAAGCTGATGGAAGGAATTTTAAGACACCCTCCCCCTTTTATTTCAGTGATCTTTGGATCAGGTCCATAGCAGGAGGCTTGTAGCCRATTCATAGGCTTTAAGTTCAGGAGGAACAAATACAGTAACTTCTTGAGTAACTTTTAGAGGGGTAGTTCTAAAGACACAATTTGCTCTCAGCATTTCAGTCCACATCAAAGCTGGTGCCAGCTAATCAAGTTGATGGGAACTTCAGTGGCAGTTGGACCCTTGCAATGTGCACTTGTAGAGGAGAGAATGGAGAGCATCTTCATTTGCAGCCCACTTCAACGTCAAGTTAGCTAGAGTATCACGGGAACACGGACCACTGAAAAGAGAGCCTTGGCAACTCTTTTGTAATCTCTTAGTCCTGAAAGGAAGCTCAACAATTAAAGCTAGTGTGCAAGCCTTAATGCACCAGAGGGGTCTGGCTTTCAATTCGAATGCTGAGGTTTGGAGGATCATAGCCAACAGCAGCCACAGAGTCAGCAGCTTGTTTCCAGTTCATGAACTCCATACGCAAGCTGGATTTCCACTCCGGGAAGAGAAGGGGTGAAGGGAAATAATTCAAGTTATCATGCCTTTGGGGTCTATGTTTTTTTAATGTCTTTTTTTTCCACCCAGGCTGGCACATGTCACCAGGAGCAAAGCCAACACTACACACACAGTGTGTCAAGTGACTCACCACTGATCACTGCTTGTTACTGGGAACACAGGTGTGGAGGAATCTAGGAACGGGAAATGCAAACTTCTTGCATCAAAGGAAATAAGGGTGGCTAATTCCAGCTGTTCTGCAAGTAATTTGGGGAATGAAGTAGAAGAGTTAGCAGCAGCTAACTGGTGGGAATCTAGTTTTTCTGCAAGCACTGCTCCAGCAGGGTGGGTTTCAGAGACAATGCTGCCAGTTTGAACAAGCACATCTTGTTTTTAATAGGACACATCTGTCTTTTCTATTGTTTTGATGAAAGAAAGGGTCATTTCAAATGGAAATTACCAAATGCGAGCTGTGCTTCAGACTGATTTTTTCCTAAGCATACAACTAATATGCAGAGATGGGAAACCTTTTAAAATATATAGCACTTTTCAGGCAACCCTTTAAAACAATCTCTGATTAATTCTCACAACTCTAGAAAATGCTGTCTGTCATCTTTTTTTTTTTCCTTAWGCATTATTACTTCAACAGAGAAACCCGATACTGACTTCCCATTGTTTGCCCAAGGCAATGAATGAGCTGCTGGTAGGGATGAGTTTAGAAGTTAACACTTGCCAATTCCCAGGTTTGTATTTAAGCAATCACAGCATATGTCTCTCTTTCTCAGTCAATTCATGTCACTTTCTAACTGTTAACACAGACCAAAGCAGGTAACATTTATATAGGATTATTTGAGTCCAAGCAATATTAATACTTGCAATTCTGTAGCTGCCCCAGACTAAGTGTTCCCAGAGCTTTACAAATCCCAGTGACTGAAGCCTCACAGCATCTCTCTGAAGTACTATTTGCTTTGTTAGGGGGCTAAGTAACGAAGCATGGAGTGCTTATGGGACATGCTCATATTCAYACAGTAAGCTGTAACAGGACATGATGCTAGCTATGGATGCCAGGTCATTCCCAGATGTTTCAGGAGTGCTCCGAGCCTTCAACCTATGTTCAGCTTCTTAAGAGCCCATTCTGCCCTTCCTTCAATTCAGTTTTCAGCCAGAAATAATCTCCACAAGAGGCACAGAAAAGATGGAAGAAAACCCTGTCCAGTGATCTTGAACAACCTCATCAAGGCTAGACATCAACACACAGAAATTTTGTAGTGTGAAGGGACCAGTCACAAGAGGCTCTATTGTTTTGGTTCTCTAAACAAATTTTGGGCTGTGTGCAGTGTAACGTGCATACCATTTAACCTTTTAACATTGTTAGCTGTAGGTGCCAATAAACTCAATAAGGGAACATTTGAAATCAGTCTCACCTAACTGTAAAATCRATGCTACCTGTCACAGCACAGTAAAATGCTAAGGCTCCAGCTGTACTGTATGGTTTCAAGTCCTAACTACACAAAAACACACACAATGCCCTCTAAGATACTGCAGTCCTGCTAAAACAATTTTCATTAAATGCCTCGAAGAGCTAAAGAGATTGTTATCTGAAAACAAAGAGAAAGCATTTAAACCACAAGGAGCTTGGATTTTAGATGGATTCCCACTGCTATTTGTGTTACAGGGACACGCAGAGGTTCCACATGAGTGGCACGGCACAAGTTGCTATCCACGGAGTAACTTCTCATCCCAAAAGAACTTTTGATCTCAACGAGCAAAACAGATCACACATACTCTCGTACTCATTCACAGTGGAAAATTGAGGCAGAGAGCGCTCATCAGACATCCTCTTGGAGTTGGTTTAAACTTCCTGTCCCTGCACCGTCTGACCTCTGCGTGAGTTAGAACTTCCTGCAAAACGGAAATTATTGCCCAATAATCCAGGATGTAAATCTAAATTGCAATAGGTATTTCCTGCTAACTCCCCAAGYGGATACTGTATTACACAGTCAGAACATCTTGTGGTTAAGAGGATTACACTAAACCACATAAAGGCACTCTTTAGTTATCATCCCACCACAGGCAGGAGATGCAGCCACTGCACAGGTAGGCATACCTGCGGTAGCTGACAAGACACAGGCTGTMTTAGCACTACCAACATCCTCAGTACTTACCTGGGCAGTTGATACTTTTGTTTTTAAAATAAAGCCCTCAGAGCCATGAAGGAACAGCCCTTGAGCTTTCAGAGCTAAAGTGCACAGAGAAATAAAACTCTAAACCTGTTAGCTGCTAAAGATGTTTTTGTTTAAGCGACATACTTGTTCCTTCACAGTCCATTATCTGACCAGGTTCAGCTACATGTAATAGCTCCAGTGAGGAAAAAAAAGAAAACAGCAACTGTAAGAAGAGAGGATTTTTGTAAGTCAGCATGTGTGTGAGTGGGGATGGTTTTATGGATTTAACCCACCCAAAGACAAGCAGGCMCAAAGAGCTGTCCCCATTAACGTGGTCTCACACAGCACCCAGTTGCGCCTCTCAGCATGCCACCTCCGTTGCCCRCAATCCTGAAGCAAAGCCAGGAGGAAGCACAGCACATGTGGCATGCTGCACTCTAGCAGCAGAAAGGATGTTTTGGCTGCTGACTCCACAGTAAACCCTTTCTTTTCATTAAGGGTATATCCAAACAGTATTTCACTGGCAGACACGGTCTTCTGCTCAGACTCAAGACAGCCATTTACAAGCCATGTTCACCTGCGTCCTTAATTGGGGCTTTCATTTGGCTATGGCCTTTTACCTCTCTTTCCCACACAAGAAACTCCAGCTCAGGAGAGGAAGCGCTTTAAACTCCTTCTAATTAACTCAGCAGGAGAAAGTCAGAGCTCAAAATCTACCCTCCCTTATCAGAAACTCCTTACCCTACAGTTAGGAAACATGAAGCTGCTGACAACTCTTAAACACTGCTCCCACAGGAAATGTATTTCTCCCATAACTTCTGGGGAATTACTCCTATACAGTCTCAACATAAAAAATCCTGGGAAACAGTGACACCCACATACACACACACCCCCCGTCCCAGAGGCAAGTGCAGAAACACTAAGGACATGCACATGGCTTTGCCATCGTACTTGTTCAGATGGAGATTCCAACTTCCTGGATGAGTTGTGCAATGAAGACAAGGATGCGGATCTGTGACTGAATTGTTCTGCTCCGGCACAGCAAGGCCAGGCAGCAGGACATCTGCACTCCTCTCTCAGCTCGGCCACTCCCAGTCCTAAGCCACTAAACACCAGTGGCCAAATCTGAAAATGAGGTGCCTTGCTGGAGAGGCATGGCTCCGAGATCCCCAGTGTCTTTAACTCTCCATGACTTACCTGCTTTGAGCTTTCAGGACCCCTGAGACCAGGAATGCACAACCAGGCATCCCAAAATGGAGGCTGTACCTCATTAGCTGGTATGGAAAGCCATGTCCTCTGTTGTTCTACACGAGCAGCGTACAACCACATACATCTTAGTACAGCTAGGCCTATTAATACAACATGGGGATGTTGCGTATGGGCTCTAATCTCTCTCTGTTTCACTTTATCCTCCGCTAAAATGGAAATAAATAATACCCACACAGCATGGCAAAGCAGTTTGTAATCCCCAAATGAAGGGTTCCGTAGGTGTGAAGTATTCGTAAGATGTATTTATTTTCAAACTGCAAAAAAGCTTTCCGCTCTGTTCCCTGGCTGTATTTAGCACACCTCTCCGCTGTGCAGATCTGAAGCAGACATCAGGGAAAGGAATGTTGTGATAATCAATTCCAAATCCCACCATCTATTTGTTCTACTAATTAAAGGAATATTTACTCAGGAAGCAGGTTTACACTAGATGAATAGTTTCTAAGAACAAATATGATTTAATTATGTGTAGATGCAAGAAGCATACTACATATTAAGTAGATTAATTTACGCTCACTAAAAATACAGGCAAAACTGGTGCTTGGCTATTAATTTTCTGTGTTGGAGAAAAGAAAGAGTCAGAAAGGGTTCACAGAGTTGTCTGCTTTAGAAGCTTATTTAAGTGATCTGCATTTTTTCAAAAAGAACCAGAATAAGTCCTTTGCATAAGATGATAACTTCATTTACTCACTGCATTTTAAGTAACAGAGAAAGAAAGAAGTGAAGCACCTTCAGCAAGGAATAAATCAGGTTTTTAAACAATGACGTGATGTGCGAGYGAGGATGAACAAGTTAAAGGAGTGCCATGTAGCATAGTTACAAAGAGAGTCTTTCCAAGGGCCAAGGCAGAGCAGGCCAGTGCTGAAGAGTGTTTGATGATACATGAACTTGCAGCACATTCGGCACCTCCATTCCTGCGTTCTGTAGTGAACACCAGACRCGGTGTGGCTATAGGAAAGCAAGAGGCAACCTACAACATGAGTTGTGTGGAAGAATCTCTCTGCCAACAGCTATTTTCTTTAATAGACAAGACAGACCCCCAGCTTCTGGAAGGTGACAAACACTTGATCAGAARAGTAAAGAAAAGCTCTTGGTGGGGCTTCAAACGGCAAGATGGCAACTTTGAACTGAATCCATGGATTATAGCATACAGAGTGTATTGCTTTAGTTATTGAAAGAGCTGATAGAGAAAAGCAACACAATATTTTGGTATCAAACTAATTTGTCAGATTTGTTCATTTGATGACACTGTGGATTAAAAAAAATCATATTTTTTAATAGTTACCATAAGTATTCATAAAGTATCCATCAATAGCATTTGGCATTGCTTTATAGGAAAAAATAATTTCCCAGAAAGGGCAGGGACTATTTCAAGGCCCTTCTGCTTTAACACAAAGAATTCATCATATTTCTGCTGTCAAACAAGAAACAGCGACTGTGACTGCAGGACTCTCATTCACTGCCTCCCTCTACGAGCTTAGACAAGTGACTCAACTGCTCTTTGCCTCAGCTTCTTCCCTGGTAAAAAGGAAATTTTTTCACTTAGGAATCATAAAGGACAATGCAATGGGTTTGATATATTACAGCAGGATAAGGCACAAAATAACACAACAACTTTTTTGTAAATTCTTCTTCCTGTCCTCTACATGTGCTACTAAATATAGCGAAGCAAGACAGTTCTAGTTGATTCTTGTCGTTCTTCTTACTGCTGCCTTTCATTTTCTGCACAAGCTTCGTCCCTTTCCAATATCCTTGAAAAACAAGACGAATTTACTGGCATCCCACCACACTTCAATGTGCTCTTACCACCTGGTTTCATACCATCCAGAAAGTTGGCTTTTCCTGTTTGCTCCTGTGTTTGCAAGTACGTAGAAGACTTCAGTTCTCAAAGATACAGACTTTAACATACAAGTAAAGTTTTTAGGAGTCTTGCTGAAATGGAGTATAGCTAGTCTTGTGGGTGAAAATTCAGAGATTAATATATTTTAAGCACATCTCCAGTTTCTATCAAGGTTTAGATACTGCTGAGTTCAGCTGAGCCTGTGTTCAGCTGAATGGTGGAGGTATAGTTGATGCAGTATGAGGTCACGGAATGGACTAGATGATGCGTCAAGATCTGTTCTGTGAAAGTCTGGCTGCCGATATATTAAATTAGTGTCTGACTGTTTATCAGATGCAGTTCAATATTTCATTACAATGTTYAAATCTCAGCCTTTAAAAAATACAAACCAGAAATTTAGAAGGATATGGGARAAAGGAAACACAACCTTTGAAACCCCCTGTGAAACAGAGGGGCCAGCAAAATACAAAGTGCTTTGTAGCATTTTGGAAATTAATAGCAGCCCATTTTTATCAAATAAATGCTGTTGTAGCTGAAACAACACAGATTGCAGACACATTTGTAGCTTTCTATCTTACAGAGAAGCCAAAGTTTTCAGGGAAAGATCTTCCTACATCAATCTGCTTTGAAGTGCTTCCTACAATCGTGATAATCTGTTCCAGAAACTGGTCATAATAGAAAACACCATTTCAAAGCAGTCTACAAAACACATTTCTAAAAAAGCTTTCAGTTACACCTCAATTGCAAATATGCCACTGAGCCACTTACTTTTTCATCGGGAAGGGTTGGCTGTGATAAGTATGCATTTTTCCTGATCTCCTGACTTTTAATCATGTCTATCAAGTCATTGTAACTGACAGACATGTTAGCTCTGCTATTCAAAACAAATAAGAGATGCCTAAATTATACTGTTGCATTTTAAAGAGGTACTGTCAGGTTGAAAACCTGGGGCCAACTCATGCAGCCCTGACTCAGGTAGTATGCCAATTTCGAAAGCAAACAGTCCTTGGATAAGAACTGCAAGATGTGAGCTTTTGGGGTTTTTTAAATGAAAAATCCAATTTTAACTTACATAAATGGAACTTTCGCTACTGATGTTCCTTGGTGCAGGATCAGGCCCTTATCTCTTCTACAAATATCTTAGACCATTAGAACTGCAGACATCAGATTATTTCCAATTCTTTATACTATTAATTTAAACCCCTGATTCTACCAGGTAGAAGTCTGACATGTAAATAATCCCACTGGCTCAGGTCTTTGTGATAACTTCACTGAAGCACTTCAGTAGTTCGTTTGGTCTATTTGCAGAGAAAAGTCTTACTCAACCCAAGTAAAAACTTCAGAGGTTTTTTTTCCTTCCTCAGTTGAATCAGCTTGGGAAAGGAAAAAAAAACCAAGCCTCATTATTTTACTTCTGTTTGTAATCAACTACTTCTGCATCTCATGCTCAAACATTTGGGAAGCTTAAAATTCGACATAAGTAGAGATCTTGTTGGTTTGGGTTTTGTTTTAATTAAAATTGGAAATGCTTTTCTTGGTGCTGGATTTTGCAACAGCATAATCTTGCAGACCTAATTTTAGGGAGTGCCTCTGGACCAATACCATCCCTGTGCAATCCTTTCCCATAGGTATAAACTTGTCTTTAAGTTTTTGGGCTCATACTACTAGTCCTCAGTCAAGCACAACCACAGCTCTTCAATGAGGCTGCACTAGTGTATCTGCGAGTAGAATTGCTCTTGCACTTTTCATGGATGTCCAAGTCCTTTGAGAGATTTTTAAATGGATAGCAGAGTAGGTTGCCAGAAAACAAAGAGTTTTCATTAAATGATAACATCTTTCCAAACTAAAAACAGAAATTGTATTACTTACGGGAAGATTCTAGTCCTCTCAGACCACAAGTATCACAGTTAAGGTTAGTGCAGCCCAGCCGCACATTAGTATAACTTTTGGAAATAGTTTAAGAGTGTTTGCCTTGTGTTAGCAATCAAGAACTCAGRCCAGTAAATTCTCATTCACAGGTCATTCCACTGAAACGAGTAACACTTCATGCATTTGTACAGATTGCAAAAGTGAGCTTTATTCTGTGGGCTCAGATCTTACACTTGCAAGAACGGAATGGCTTCCTCACCAGAAATTCAACCTGAACTCTGCCCTCAGTTAGTTTGAAGTGTGTCTTTCCTCTTTGCCTACATCACAGTGTTCCTGCGTGAAACAGRGAGTCTGGTTATGCCCAGGCAAAGTGCAGACAGATGTTTTGTCATTTCCCCGCAGAGAGCTCCTCCGATAGAAGGCTGCTCTGATTTACAAGCAGTGCTGCTGCTGCAGTCCCTACCCACCTCCCAGCCATCCTCCTCTGCCAGTACAAACCTGCTGTTGCCTTTTACCACTACAGCTACTCCAGTCCTTCACCAGGCATAAATCACACCAGGCTCCTCACGCCAAGAGCTTCCTATGCCACTATCCCTATTTTCTTCCTTCCAATTTTATAGTCCTTATCTCCTGCTATCTATCTGCTCAGTTCTGCTCTGCAATCTCTGCTGTTCCAGTTCTCTCAAACCTTTGCAGCTCTCAGCGCTACTGTCTTCTTTGGCCAGTAGCATCCTTAGAAAGCATTCAGAGAAGAGTCATCAGGGAATAAGGATTGAAAATACACAGAAAAATCCAGTATCATACTGAAACATCACAGYGAAATTAGGAGATTATTTGATTGCAGCTCACAAGTACTTCCACAGCAAGAAAATGTGGTGCTCTGTTCTCCAGATGAGAGCATAACAGGACCAAGAACCTAGCAACTGAGAAACTAAGAGGCAACATAGTCATGAGGGCTGCTGAATTTTAAACGCTTAACCAAGAATTGCAGGATTGTGCTGGTTTTGGCTGGGATAGAGTTCATTTTCTTCACAGTAGCTAGTATGGGGCTATGTTTTGGATTTGTGCTGAAAACAGTGTTGATAACACAGGGATGTTTTCGTTACTGCTGAGCAGTGCTTACACAGAGCCAAGGCCTTTTCAGCTGCTTACCCCACYCCACCAGCGAGCAGGCTGGGGGGGCACAAGAAGTTGGGAGGGGACACGGCTGGGACAGYTGACCCCAACTGACCAAAGGGATATTCCATACCATATGGCATCATGCTCAGCACATAAAGCTGGGGGAAGAAGAAGGAAGGGGGGACATTCAGAGTGATGGCGTTTGACTTCCCAAGTAATTGTTACGCGTGATGGAGCCCTGCTGTCCTGGAGATGGCTGAACACCTGCCTGCCGATGGGAAGTAGTGAATGAATTCCTTGTTTTGCTTTGCTGGCGTGTGTGGCTTTTGCTTTACTTATTGAACTTCTTTATCTCAACCCACCAGCTTTCTCACTTTTACCCTTCCGATTCTCTCCCCCATCCCACCAGGGGGGAGTGAGTGAGCGGCTGTGTGGGGCTTAGTTGCCTGCTGGAGTTAAACCACGACAAGAATGTTCTCTTCCTTCAGAAATATTTAAATCAAAATTGGATGCTTGTTTAGAATAGTTGACCAACTTGAACATGAATGAGCTCAGGGAAGTTCTGTGCCTTCAGGGAAGACAGATAAAATGACTGAAAGCACCTTTCTGGAGTTACTGTCCACCACTGATGGAGAGACTGATGGAGAGACTAGATGGGGAAGAATCCCATGAATCAAAAGTAAAATGTAAACTAAAGGGTGAAATGCTAAAAACCCAGGTCACATCAGTTCTCTCACAAGTCAATGTTCCTCATTTGAGTAAAGACCAAGTGGCCATAGAAAAGACTGCTTCCCTAAAGTATATCATCTGCAAATCTGCCAATGAGTTTTCAATGAAAAATTAAATTTAGATTTGCCATTCTTGATACACTATGTCTTTATGAAACTAGGAATCAAATATAACATTGGGAGTAATCTTATCCAGTCGTTGTCTTAAATAATTTAGCATTTTGGATGCCTTAGCTTATGAACTTTACAGAGAGATTCTTGGCAAGGAAGGATGGCATTGTAACTTTAGCCTTCTTAAAATTAACTCACACCAGCTATTCTCAGTAGTACCATCATTATCTGCAAAACTGTGCTCAAATGAAGAATCAATAAATAAATATGAAGAAGAAATTTAGGGAAAAAACGAAGTGCTATTAGCATTCCAGGAGTATAATAAACTCATAATTCTCCAAGGCAAAGCAGTGAAGCCTGGATTTGCAAAGCAACCAGACAAGGAGGTGTGCAAAGCTCATTCCAAATATAAGTTGCTTTCATATTTCAAAGACCCATTAGAGGGAACACATAGCATTAGCAATATCATGGTTTGTATTCCTGATGTACAGTCCTAGACAAATACAGAAAGTATCTAGTAAATTACCCTCTTGGGAAAAATTTCTCTTGGTTAAGGGGAGAAAATGTTAAATTTTAAAGATGTTAATCACTTGCTTTTGTTTTAATTCAATCTATATAGATGCATGTCCGTGGATGCATATAAAAATACAAAATATAGGAACGATCCCTAGTTCACCTTCAAAATGTTGGGACCAATTGTGCACATACAATCAGGGTACTTTTTTTCTCAAACTGTAGTCACACTAACTGGAACTGAACTGCTTAAGTGAGTAAAGGATTTTCATGATCAAGTTACCTACTGGCAATGTTTAGCAAGGAGATAAATGCATAGTCTTGTAAGGCACAAGTCTAGAGCTCTGATGCAGGAAAGCAATGAGATGAAACCTTTAATTTATAGGATTTAACTATATATTTAGAATTAAGTATGTGAATAAGCATTTTCAAGGGTTGTAACCTTGCCTCTGAGAGTAATACACTCTATGACCTTGAGCAAGTCACATAAGACCAGACTTTTCACAGACCTCAAAGACTAATTCATACTGATTTCAGTCACTGGCAATCCTACTTGGCACCTATCATCTGCATCGTTATGTTTCTGATATCTTTAACAGATGAGTACAAAATTCTCCAGGCCGTAGACCTTTTATGCCTCAGTTTCTCTCCCTGATGATTAGTACTTCTGACTGCTGAGCATGGTTGTCAAAACAGAAATAAGGGTAAGTTGTACTATTATATCACTTGATCATCCTCACAAAGCAGGAACTGTGGAATTCTTCATAATTTGTATTATGTGTTACTTGACATCATCCTTAATCAGTATTGGAACAGCTGCATAGTTACAGTGCATAGTCCTATTTTGCTCATGTTGAATCAAGTATGTATCTTTATCCTACCACAAGCCACTAATAATATTCTTTCCTCTGTTGTCTTTTGTTTTAAGTAGGTGGTTACTAGCTGCAATTATAACTAAAAGCTAAGCTGTCTTGGACTGGAGGAGCACCTTGGACGAAGGCAGAAACTAAGTCTCAGCTTTGTATTTTTAATGAAAATGCCCTTCATATGTGGAGCGGACCCCAAAAAGGTTGGAGAGTGAAATATTAAGTGATTTATAAATATAGACTGATTGCCCTGTCCAAACCATGTGTTTGAAAATCTCCTTCTGGCAGACAATCATCTTCAATCAGGAAGAGAGAGCAGAGAAAGGAACGTGAGGCAGGGCAGGGGGATCTGTAATCACTCTAACAAACTTTTGAGACCTAGCCAATTTCTCCTTCCCTGCTTTATATATACAGGCTCCAAAATGCAGCGCTCTCTACATTCTTGAATTTACTATATTATCCTGTCAAACGGAATTATCCAGAGTGAACTTCCTACCCTTTCCTTTCTTGTCTTCTTATTTTTTTCCCCCTAATCTTTGATCTATTGTAAATCAGCATCATAGGAGATAAATAAGCAACCTTTAGCTGAAACAGCAGGCTAAACAACTTCCACGTGGCCAGGAAACACAGCAAAGCAATTAAACCTGCCCAACAGGCCATCTGTAGTCAGCATCCTCTTCCCTTAAGAGGCTGGCCCCAAAGTGTTCCCAGATTTAGTTCCTCATCCTACCTCTGAGTTGTGCAGATGGTCCCAGTGCCCACTCAAAACCTCTTTGAAGTTACTAAGAACCTACACAGCCAGGTAAGTTCATTGGCCCTGATTCTGTTGCAAGAATGAGGATGTGGCCACGGTCTCATCGGAGTTTGTTTCCTCCCCCTCGCAAAGACAGGCAGGATCTTCTTCTTTCTCACGTAACTAGTCATAACTGTCACAGCCATATATTAGAAACAGTAATTCGATCTCCGAATCAGGACACTTTCATACCACATGGGAAATTTTCATTCTGTTATCCTTTCAAAAAAAGTTAAAGCTATTTTTTCATTTTTACTCTACATCAGTAACCTGCACAAGGTTTGTACTTGAAATGAAAAATACTACTTTTAAAATGACAAACACTGAACACAGGACATTCGTTACCACTAAAAAAAGCTCTCTCTGTCTATGGAGAAGCATAATTCATTCACTGATACACCCACCCACATTTTCTCCAGGGAGTTTCACAAATTCACATGCACTCCCAGCACTAAATTTTGCATTTCAATCTAGGCATTAGCTATAAAAGTTGTGTAAAATCTTATGTAGTCAGACAGAAGCTGTTCCCTATTGGCTACATAATAAGCACCTTAGGTGGCTCCAGGGTATAAAATTATTCCAAAAGGGGTGTGGAAAAAATTACACTGCATAAATTGATTCCAGATCCACCTGTTCCAGGTGCCAGCAAATATATTTTGTTAAAGCCATCTGCTTGTCTTGAAAGCTAACAGTTTTTGAAGACTATGGCACAAGCAATCTGCAAAATATACAAACTTCAGAAGCCACAAACCCTTAAACTGCAAATGGCTTATAGATCATCTGCGTAGCACTCAGCCTGGCTATTCTGCAGGACTGCAGACAGCATCTCTGCTTAACATCTGAGCATATCCAGCACCAGGGTATGTCCTGCATAGCACGGAGGGTTCAAGGCTACTGGAGGATCCATTTGGCATCACCAGATCCTCACATCCTATTCCCAATTATGGAGGCTGCCTCATGGCTTTGAAGTTATGATTAAGCTTTTGAATGCAGCACAATATTTGGCAGAGATAAAACTGATGACTATGGTTCTTCTCTGCAGGTTGCTACATCCCAGCTGGTCACGTGTTGCTGCACAATAAAGTCAAACCCTTAAAACTGGCACTCTGCAATTTATTTGGCTTCCAGCAACAGCCTAATAGGGAGTACGTTATACATGGAGACTAGCAAGCCCATAAGCATTTAGCCTGCTCAACAAAGCAGGTGACCCACAGAGGTCAGACACTGCTACGGTTTGTGTTTATCAGGGTCTGATCAGGTAGGGTGCTGTTTCCCGGAGACGCGTTAACAAGAATGAAGAACATGTAGCACCTTGTAAGATCAGGCTCCTTCACRATAGCTTCTGGGAAGAAAATATCCTGTGCTTTCTCCACAAATGACCCCTTACTGAAAAACAATGAAATTACACAGATGATTTATAAACTCCCAAGGTGTCCACAATTGATTTGAGGATTAAGACTAGTAATTAGCGTGTTTACTTATGATCTCATTTAAAGCTCACTAAAAAGTAAATAAAGACACACCAGTCCTTAACCAGCACAGTGCTTTGGTATATGCTTAATTATAAGCACMTGAATAGCCCTGTCACCAATTCAGAGCCATACTCTGTAACTTGGTAAATCCTTCACATGCAAATTACCTCCCAGACTTATTACATTCTGAAACAAAACAAACCCGTTTGGTTTGTAGATACATATTTGATAACAGTAATACTTCTAGAGTATCACTACTCATACACTCATCATCAGAAAATCACTTCCAGTGATTTTGTGCAGACCTTAAGAATTTGTGCTTTATATGAGTGCTGAAGCAGAGGTAACTTTGGGAGTCGCAGCGCTGTAGCCAAGGAGACCTTGCATACTGAAAGTCACAGTTGTGCTGTCAGAGCTCCGCTGCACTTTGCTCACATGGGTTGAGCCTGGGGTAAGGAGTAACTGCTATCATGCAGTATTTTTTTGAACAACAATGAGAACAGAGGTGAAATAAATACTGAGACTAACTGTGCTTGAAGAATAACCTCCAGCAAGCGAGGCACTGTCCACACAAGTTGCAGGCTCAAATACCTGTCAAAGTCTTGTATCTCATATTCAGGCAGCTCCCACTGAAACTAACGAAAATTGCCACCACGGACAGAGACGGGATGGGTCGTGGTACTGGGCACGCTGGAGGAGTCAGCAGCCCACAGTGTAAAAGGAAGAGGAACAGTCCCTACAATAAGACTAGCTGACACACTCACATCAGTGAGTTGGGTTTTTCCTCCTTAAAAAGAAAAAAAGGCAACAGAACGGTAACAAAGAACTGTTGACTTGATCCTCAAAGTCAACAACACTCCTATTCGGGGACAGCCCGTTTCAAGGCACAGCAGGGATAACACTGTAATACTCCACGGTTTGTCTCCTGGACTAAATCACAAGGATTCAACCTAAAATAGTGGCAGTTCACCTTCACAGTATTCAGCCTGTAAAAGGTAAGTCCATCACTTAAGACTGACTTTGCAATCTCAGCATGACTTGATACTACGCATCCACTGCACAACAAACACCAATGAATTTCACCCCTAGAGAACCATTTTGAATTGCCTCCACCACTATCTGCAGATGATTAAATTTCCCTTTTTCAATTTTACACCAGAAATGATCTGGTTGGGCATGATCTGAAGCAAGGCAAATCCAGCAGCAGACTTCACACTGGACTGCACCTCAACTCTGGATCTCGGCACTGCCCCAATGGTGGGACATCTTCACATTACTATAACAGACACCTTGTTCCTCACCACTCCTCCTCTCTCTTCGGGCCGGTCTGCACTTGCCGCTGCAGCTCTTGCCATGARGACAGTGAGCAACACTTAGGAGACCTGACAAAGCTGGAGTCCAGTGCGTGGTTTCCCCATGACAGGCCCTCGGTAAAATTACCCATGGCTTTCAGTAAAAAATGAACTAAGAAATGTTAATCTAATGATTCCAGGCACATAGATAAATAAAAGGTGAAAAGGCTTTTAAATGCATTCCAAGTCTCCTGAGGAGCGGCTGAGGGARCTGGGGTTGTTTAGCCTGGAGAAGAGGAGGCTGAGGGGAGACCTTATCGCTCTCTACAACTACCTGAAAGGAGGCTGTAGCGAGGTGGGGGTCGGTTTCTTCTCCCAAATAACAAGCGATAGGACAAGAGGAAATGGCCTCAAGTTGYGCCAGGGGAGATTTAGACTGAATATGAGGAAAAAATTATTCACCAAAAGGGTTGTCAAGCATTGGAACAGGCTGCCCAGGGAAGTGGTTGAGTCACCATCCCTGGAGGTATTTAAAAGACGTGTAGATGTAGTGCTTAGGGACATGGTTTAGTGCTGGACTTGGCAGTACTAGGTTAACAGCTGGACTTGGTGATCTTAGAGGTCTTTTCYAACCTAAATGATTCTATTCTATGGTTCTAAAACCAATATTTTATAMGACAGATCAATATATTTCTCTAGGCTGGAAACAAATGAGTTCTCAAAGAAAGTTAAATTTAGAGAAGAAAATGTTTGGTTTTCTTACTACAGAAAACAGTGATGACAATTCCTTGGAGGGCATTTATATGAACAGCAATCCAAAGCTAGGGCTTCATCATGCTCTCCCTAAAATCAGTGGAGTAACGACAGGCTAAGGTTACTGCTGTCAGCCTACTTMATGTGAACAAAAGTAGCTTTGCAATCATACAGCACTGTCCTTAATTTCCAAGCTTTCACTGGTCAAACCAGCATATGGAAGTGATGTAACCAYGAAGTAAAACAATGACAGCTTTGACCCTGCATCTTTTACGCAGTCAATTAACCTCCCTGATGTCTTTACAAGGAATCACCTGAATAAGGGCTACCGGATAACACCCTAAATTCCCAGATCCCAGTAGATCCAGCACACATCAGTACTCAAGGCAGAAAGGCAGCCGCGCAGCGGATTGCTTTGTGGTATTGTTTGATACTGCCCCCTTTTGCCAAACAGCAACTCAACAGCCTAGACTTCACACAGAAACTTTTCATGTCATGTATTTGTTTTCAGGAAAATATATGCATGCAGATGGTCTTATTTAACCCTAGCATGACTGCTTACATGATTATTAATCCTGGCTAAAATAGAAATCCGTTGTTCAAGCCATGTTTAATATCACAGAATGAGACTGCTCTCCAGGAACATTTCCTCTAACAAGAACCCATCATATCTCAGCCTAAGTTGAGCAGGACTTTTACAACTGACTCCAAGGTAAGAAGCAAAGACTATAAAGTCTGGGTGTATGTTCCCCCCAAGTCAGCTGTCTGCCTGGAGAATAAAGGGCAATCATACCAGACGACCAAAGCCATTTTGTTTGGGCACTAGTTTCATCTTACTGCAAAGCAACTAAAATCCCATGGCACCACCTGTATCGAGTTTCTATCCGGCTACACTCGTTACTGCTGAACYCACCCCCATGCCATCTTTTCGAGTCTATATGAACTGATCAGGGCCACCTTGTTGAAAGTCATTCCCCACACAGACCCTCATCCCCCCACATCTCTCTGTTCAAGCCTTTTGTCTTCTGGGGTTGTGCTTTTTCACTCGCTAGAGTTTGCACATTTTCTCCTCCCTGCTTGCCCCAGCTCTTTGCGGGAAGGGAGGGAGGTCACAGAGGGCAGCCACTGCCAATTCCATCAGCCTAACGGGCTGGAGGGATGAACAAAGCAAATATCTATATTCTGAATGGCAGGATCTCTCTCCACCCCATGACTTCAGGATTAACATGTCCCTGACAGGGGAGGACAAAAACTTAATCTCTCTGAGGAAAGAAAGCAAGACAGAGAGAAAAGAAGGAGAAATTGCCTCCACTTCACTGAAAATGCAAGAGGCATAACATAAAATGCAGAGATCCCCTACTATAGCCAGCCTAGTGCAGAGTCTACTTATCATCCAATCCAATCTGAACAGAAAAGTTTTAGTCCAAAAGGGAGAAAAAATGAAAAAAGATATGAATGATTCAAGTGGCTGTTTAAAAATAAAATCTCTATTAAAAATCTGGTTAAATATCAGCAGGACTTTTCTTTTTCCCATTGCCGCCTTCTCTGCAGTTTATGACCAGTTTTCTCCCTTGGGTGCTTACAAATCACACATATAATCAAGACAGCACTTTTCTGTATGAGCAGCTTGTTCCAGCTACTCTCACTCCTCCTTCTTGCCTTCACTCACCCGGGATCTCTACTGATCTCAAACAGCAGTAAGAATCAAAGCCCATTATAACTTTTAGCTTAGTTGGTTTCTATTTTGTTCGCAGTGCAGTCGGCTTGGGGTCTCAGCCTACCACTGAACCCATCCAGAGGCAAAGAGAGCTAACCTCTTGCCGCTCAGACTATAATTTAGGAAAAGAAGTATTTTCTGTAATGAGAGGGAACACTTGCACAACAAAAACCGAAACTTTACTATGATCCCAAACCAATATATCCATACATAAATAGTTCAAGCAAAAAAAAACCTAAAAAAAAAAATTAAAACCCAACCAAAAATAAAAACAAAAAAAAMCCCCAGGACCTGGCACCTACCATGTTTGGAGACCTTTTTTAAGGACAGGAAATTATCTAAGAGTCTAAACTGAGCCAACAGAGGACAGTGAACCTTTAGGACATAGATACTCCTCTATACTCACGCTCCACTTAAAAGCCCATGAACAGACAGGTTCAGTACCGACTTGGCAAGCACACCTTTTGTTTGTTTCCTCTGAGGCGTATCACTAAGCGTGCTCCTGGGCAGCACCAGTGAGCAGATAGTAGTGTTGGAAAATACAGATCTCCAACTTTTGGTGTTGGAGCTGGATCGACAAAGGTTGTTTCTGGGAATCCTCGCCCCCCGCCCCCAAAGTTTCTAACAATACACGGAGCTAAGGRGCCGCACAAGGCTCTCTGCTTCCCTCTCCCTCTCCCCTTCGCTTTTGATCTCCATCAGGACGTGAGCTGAAATTTAATGGGCCACCCCTACCACAAAGACAAATTACCATCTGAAAAAAAAATCATTAATATCCCTCCGTCTAGGCTATCCGGCTTCCCCTGCACCCCCTTCCCTCTCGCCACAGCCCCGCTCAGCGGGTTTAGGGAGAGCTGGGAAGGTGGGGGGGAGAGAAAGAGGAAAGAAACCACCTCCACTGCCACCTCCTCTAGCTAAGGTCCTCTCCAGCGCTGCCGGACTGCAAAAACAGCGACAAAAAAAGCCCCTTTCGCTCCACAGCTCGCGGGGGGCAGGCGGACGTCGCACCGGGCGCCGTGTACAAACACACACCCACGCCCCGCAGGGTGCCCCCGGCCCCTTCCTCACCCCGCGGCGCTGCCCCGCGCCGGCCGCCGCAGGGCTGCGCCGAGAGCGGCGGAGCCGCGCATCAGCCCGCGGCTCCCCACCTCCCCGGGATCCCCAGCCCAGCGCCGCCCGCTCGCCCCGGCCCCCCGCCAAGTTGGGAAGTTTGCGCGCCCCCCCTCCCACCCCCCCCGGCCGGGCCCGCCGCCCGCCCCCCCCCGGCTCGCCGCCGTGCTGCGCTTACGGGGTGGCCGCCGGGCTCCCGGTGGGGGACTCACCGGCACATCGCGCTCCGGCTGCCGCAGGAGCGGGGGCAGCCGCGGCGCGGCGCGGCTCGGCTGGGCTCGGCTCGGCTGGGCTCGGCGGGGCTGGGCTCGGCGCGGGGCGAGCAGGGGAGCGGAGCGGCGGCTCTGCCCAGCCCGGCGCTTAGGGAGCGCCGCCTCGGGCCATGCGAGCGGCTGCGGGCAGCGTCCCCGCGGCGCGGCCGGAGTTGGGACCGAAGTCCTCCCCTGCGCTCCGCTGTCTCTTCCAGGCGGCTCCTATCAGCACGGCTTCAACTCTTTCCATCGGAGACCGGGGGGGGGAGGAGGAGGAGGAGGCGGAGGAGGAGGAGGTAGGGAAGGAGGAGGGAGCTAGGGGCTGGCAGCCCCAACTCGCACTGATGTCAACTAATATATTCAAAGTTCAACGGGGCATTTCTTCGCAGGCGAATCGCCCTCGCCGCCCTCCCCGCTGCTCGCGGCCGGCCGCCCCGGGCTGGCGGGGGGTCCCGCGGAGCACGGCGGCGCTCCGCGGCCGGACCCCTGCGGAGGGGGGGCCGGCGGGGCTGGCCCGGGGTGGTCGGGGTTAGGGGGACGGCACACTTTTCGGGCGGGCAGGTTCAAGTGCCGCTGGCGTGGGGAGGGCTCAGGGTGGAGGAGAGGCACCATCCGAGAGCGAGGATAAGAGCCACCGGCGGAGCGATGTTTGTATTTAAATCCACCCCCTTCCCTCCCTGCTGGAAGGGGCAGGGCTGGCTGCGTTGCTGTGGCTGGGATGGGAGCGGGGCGCAGGGGAGCCGCCGGGCTGGGGCCTGGAGTCGCGCCGTGGGCCCTCCGGCCGGGCTCTGGGCTGCAGGGCTGCCGTGCAGACSCCGCGGCAGCGGCCGCCGGGAGACACCGCCCGGGAGGGCTTGCAGCGAGCCCTGGGCGGAGCGCGGTCCCCCTGCCCACGCCTGCTCCCCTCACCCGGGGCGCGGGCTGAGGCTGCGTCCTCTCGTCGCGATGTATCCCTGCCGCCGGGGGCGAACGGGGTCGAAACGGACCTGGGGAGGGAAGCGGCGAAGTTTTCTCACGCCGAAGCGGAGACGGCGGCGGAAAACCCGCGGCGAGGCGCGTACGCGGCGCGGAGCGCAAGGGAGAAGCAGCGCCGCTGTGCGCTGCCCGGCGGCACCGCCGCCCGCTCCGCTCTGCGCCCGCGGCCCGCCGAGCACCGGAGCCGGTCGGCAGCGCCCGCAGCCCCGCGCCGCCCCGGCGCCGCCCGCCGCTGGCCGGGGGCCGCCCGCGGGGAATCGCTGGGGGGTGTTGCGGGGGGGGAGCTGCATCAAACGTGTTTTTGCAAGTGGCTGAYGTGCCGCTGTGTCCCCGCGGTGATGCACAGTGCCCGTACACCGTTAGCGGCAACCGCATAAAGCTATAGGATGATCTCTGCTGATGGACAAGCAGCCTGGCAGTAAAAGGATAAAAATACATGAGCTGTTTTAGTGACATTTAAAAATCGCRAGAGAAGAGCCTCAGTTATTTCTCAGCTGAATCTCCAGATAGAATGGCCTGCRCTGGTGCCGTTGCATATGTATGTGTACGTATATAATGAGACTGGGATTTTTTTCTTCTGTAAACTGATCCAGTGATTCATGTTGACAGTATGTTATAGCTATATAAAAACAGTGTAATTGTATGATGGCTCATCAATGCTATGACAGCCAGTTGTGGTGGYGGTGGGTGTTCTCCCAATTCACGTCTCAGAGAAGTAACAACATAGATYCACTGCAATGATCATTATACAATACGTAGTTATTTGCCTGTTCTTAATTTCTCAGTTCTTCCTTAATCAAGTAACTATATCACTACATCCATTCATGCAGTAATGCATTTTTGGATACAGCTTGTATGAAACAGTCAATAYATTATTTATATGTATAGCATTTTCATTCTGATTTCCATTTTAAAACTCTCACTGGAAAGTTGAGGACAGGTAATTTTKGGGTACAAAATAATTGCAATGAGGCTACGTATTCTGCTCAAAACTCAAACTCTGGGATAAGCCTCGGGTCAGGCATAGCCTGGAAGCTGCTGAGCAGACTGCCCCATGCACGGTGGCATCACATCTGCCCCTCTTTTTCCATCCCCATCTCTTCTGAAGACCTACAGAAAAAATCCCTAGCTGATTTGCTGTGATAGCATCTTCTCAGGGTACTTTTAATTTACACGTGAGTAGTAAGTAACTGTCAAGCTCCTCCATTTCCCTAATATGCAGCATGATATCTTTCAATTTATTAAATTAAATTTTAAATAATGATGTACAGCAGCCTGGGTGTTCGAAGCAGAACACAGTGCAGAGCCGTGCTGCTGTGCTGGGACACTATCTGCTTTCTTTTTCAGTTTTACTGTAGAGMGGGTGGTTTGGTTATCTAAGCCTCAGGGATAAAACACGTCACCAAATGCCACAACTACACATGTAATTTCCAGAAGACTCAGCTCAACCTTTCTTCCTCCTAAGACTTGCAGATGAGGCACTGAGCATAGTAGCATGAGACTGTATAGACCAAGTTTTTTTCCAATATCTGTCAACATTTRTAAAGATCTAATGGATAACAATTTTCTATTAAAGAAAAGATGGAGTGTTTGCCCTAAAATCTTCTAGCATTTTCCTGCTACTATTTTGCTGTTTTCCCCCCAAAGCTGGCAGTACTTCTGTTGGCCGTGTGTGCACAGACCAGAAACCCACGAATAAAGGTGCATATAAATTAAAGTCCTGTAATGTTTCCTTGGACACCCAGGTCCTGACACCTTAATGCCATTACACAGCATGGCGTCTCTGAAATCGCTGGCCAGACAGGGAAACTACTCAAATCCTTTTAGTTCAGGGCTTGTGACGCAAAGCGGTACAGTTCAGATTCTTTGAAAAAGAGAAATACCATGGGAAAAGTCAGGGTATCGCATGTGAAGTGATCTGTAGCAAACAATTTGTTTTCAATCTCCAAATCCTAAGCCTCACTAGGGAGAGGATGTACCGGGTTCCTGTTCTGGGCTTGGCAGAGACTGAGCTCTTGGCAAGACTCATCACGGTTGTTCGCAGAGGTGTGGAACCGCACCTCTGTCCAGAGCCACCTCTGCTGGAGAAACCCCCTTTTCTCTGCTTTTCTCCTGGCTTGGCTCCCCAGTCCCGCATGAGGGAGAGACGCGGCGTTCCCTGCGGGTCGTTTCTAGGCAGCGCGAAGTGCAGTTTCAGCCGGTGAAGGGGCGTTCGGCGGAGCCCCGTCGCCCCCGCTGCGCCCTCCCCGCCGCTCGGCCCGGCTCTCGCCGCTAGGTGCTGCTCGTGCCTCCCGATGCGCCCGGGCGCGGCCCCGGCACRGGCCCGGCTCACGGCGGCACGGAGCCGCCCTGCCCGCAGGGTCACCCGGGGCCGGGGGGAACCGATCCACGCGGGTCCCTGCCCACGGTGTGGGTTTGTGTAGCACACGTGTGAGCAGGCTGCGTGGCCAGCCGGCGGCTTGGGCAGCAGGAGGTCTGGCACCGGCTTTCCCGGGCGCTGGCTGGAGGAGCGTAGGCGGCAGGGAGCGGGGGTAAAACCCACTGTTTGGAGAGCACTGCCTGGGCAAGAGGGGGTGCCGCTGCCTGCGGAGAACAGGGGCCACCTTTGCTGCCTTCAAACACAGCGGTRCAGAGCAGCGAGAGGGACGGGGAAGAGTTAAACAGAGATGCAAACTGCAGGGAGGAGGAACAAAACTCGGAGGGATGGGAGGACTTTGAACTATAGGGCAGAAGAAGGCAGGATAACAGGTACTGCTGGGCGCTGGTGGGGACAGGGACCTGCAAGTGTAGAACCGAGCTCTGTGGGGTAAGAAGAGATCAGACCGAGGCTTTTTGTGAATCAGGTCATCCAAAGACAGTACCCCAAATTGCAGCTAGCGTCACATTTTGCAGCCTGACCGGAGCATTTGCACACAGAAAATAGATCTGTTTATGACTGAACTGGCTGCGCAGACCTGCTTGAACTTGAGCTGTTCTGGGCATTCAGATAAGCTTTACTGGTAGATGTTTTAGGTGGAGATCTGGAGGAAAATCTTAACCCTGGCCTCATCGTCTGGAGGCTAGGCGACAACATTCACCCATGCTTAGATCTCTGGACCATGATTCCACAGCAGCAGCAGTYTCATTAGAAAAGTAATTTTGCTGTAGGTGGCCAGACCATTTCACATAGACTGAGGGAAAGGGAAAGTGCATATGTCAGTGGCAAAAATTTTAAATTATGCTTAAATTTAGAGCTGGGCACATATGTTCAGCCAATCACTTCAGTAGCCGACTACAAGTTTTTGCTTCCCCATAACAGTGCAAGGGCAGCAGCAGGGTTGCCATGAGGAAAACAGTCAAAATATACGCAGCAAAACATCTTTATGCTGATGTGACTGACCCAAGTGGAGCCCAAACTGCCATTATAAATGGTGCAATGTTTTCTCAAAAGGCGAAAATATGTGTTTCTAAATACAATATCAGCAAATACTCAAAAGCAATGGCATGCAGCAATAGTGATAGCAAGCATTATCCTGAATACTGAGATCTAGATCTGAAGCCAAATCGCCATTAGCCATAAAATATTTAGGTACATGGCTTTTTTCTTGAATTTAAAATAGGTTGYGAAATAGTCACAGTTGTGGTTTCCGGGCTCAGTCTAGTGGCGACAGTAACATTTTAATTTATACTGAAGAGAAGGCAAAGTTAAATCCATGACACAAACTAAGAGTCAGATGTCCTGAAAGCAAGAGAATACAAATGAGTTCCCTGGAGAGAAGARGCTGTGATGGAACAAATAGAATAATACAGAGGGATGACTTGACACTATCACCGGAGCAACTGTATTTCACTTCTTTGGAAAGAAATGAAATGAGCTTAAATTGGGACAACTGCTTTATTTTCAGAGAATTACATCTGAAGCCTCTGCTGCCTACAGACAAGTGATATACAATTGTTTCTCCCCGTGAAGCCAGGTACTATTAATTGCCAATTTTCGTATGTCACTCGACATGACGAAGTCAGCAAATGTCATCATGCTTAATAGAGGCAGGCCTGAGTATTCCYACTGAGTGTCACAGAAGTAGAAAGTTCCCTGTTTGCAGAAAAAGACTCATGAAACATAAAAGTTAACTATATGATATACCAGGAGGGAGGGAATGTTAAGCTGAGACACTTGTCATTGCCCAGTAAGCATCCACATTGCAGTAAGATATACAGCACCTAGCAGTCACCTATTTGTTGGCAAATAAAAGGAGCAGTGAAAAATTAGTTTTTAACAACACCATTAGGAGGTTTGATACTACATCAGAAACTGCTTTCCTCACTCCTCCAACTCAAGTTCTGAGCCTAAAGGCTGTGTTTATTGGAAATGACTTCTGCCTTGAGACTGGAAGTGTAAAACCTAGCAAAGTGGGATTTTTTCCCCTGGGCAGTATATGTACCTTTACAATTAGTAAGCTTTAATTTAAAGACATGTTGTTTGGCATATCAGACATCTCACTGAACGCTCTGTCACAAGAACCAGATTTGAATGGAAAGTGAATTCAGGACTGTTGACAGCTTATCTACTGACTTCATGCCCAACCTTAGGCAATTCAGCTGAAAGATCAGCTCAACACTGCAAGTTCCCATTACAACCTTTGCAGTACCTTGCCCTATTCTAATTTTCCTTTAAACAGCTACATTAAAAAGCTTTACAGGGACCCACTTATACAAGAAACTGTTATGCCCAGTGAGCTGTGCTCTACTGAAAAGTCTGGGTCTAAATGTGAGCAGGTTTTGAAAATATTATCATTCCTTCTGCCACCCGCTTATGTGATGACCAGTGTCTTGATAATGCAACTTGCAGTGTCTGGTTTGGAAAATGCAATTCTCAGTGTAGTGRGAACGTGAACGTGCTGGTAAAACTGAATACCTGTTCAGCAGCAGTCTGTAGTTCTCCTGTAGCATTTGGAACTCATGACCTGGAAAGCCATTCTGAGGACTTAAGAAGTTCATAGCACTCAGTTAATACAGTGTCCTTCCATACTTGCATGTTTTTAATGAACTTAACTGAAAAACATACTGTACCTACTCACTGTGTGATATTCAGATGCTTATAATTCCAATCAAAACCAAATGACTTGCAAATCTCACCCACTTTGGCCACAGGGCTGTTTAAACTAAAAGGTCAGGAGAAAAAAAATACTTTTTTAAATGAAACTTTTTTAGTCATCTCAATCAAAATATGAACTGCTTTTAAAAGCATATTTTCATATGCTTTTTCATACCTTTAGGTAGAGGCCAGTTAGTTTCAATTTCAACCCTCCATTTTGCAGATTTTCAGACAGGTATTGAAAATAAGGGCTTAGAAAATAAACTGTGTTATAGCTTCATCTATGATGGTTGTGACCGACGCACAAAATCTTTCCTCTCTTAAGAAAGAGGCCCATTGGAACTGATGCAGACAGATACATGATCTTTGGGAAAACGTGGTTTCAAATTCCTAGACAGGGTAGGTACAATTTCACAGGTTGAGACATTTCTCAACAACAAACGTGAAAYGTAACCTTAAACCCTCTGCCTCCTACTTTAGGAGAATGTAGCTCAGATCTGCACGTTGTAGCCATGTTTGCTCTTGAACTGCAACGTAACCCTTTGTGACTTGGCAATGCAATGGAAGGCCCCGCATTAGGGAAACCTTCTTGTGAAGGTGGAGGTCTCCCACAGAGAGCTCTCTCTGCCTTCTTCACTGCCTGATTCATTGAGGCAAGGTGGCTTCTTCTCTCCCACACAAAGAGAAGGGTGTGATGAAAGGGAAACTCGGGCCTAGGCTGAGCTGTCCTAAGAAGAGCTAGTAATATGTGGAATATGAATATTCGTTGTTATTTTATCATTGGTAAACCTAAACACCAGGAAGAGGTTGGGTTGGATGTTACTACAGTGTGTGGCCTACTTTTGTTAAAGAAAAAAGTTGGAAGAGACAACCACCTTTTTTCTTGCAGTACCTCAGCAAAAAGATTGTAGGATACTGCAAACATTGCATTAACAGAAAGCTAAAAGAACACTGTCGCGTTAGACTGTTCAATGCAATGGTTCCTAACGGAGAGTGTCTGCTTCCCTTCACCGGGACAGYCAGGGATGTCAATAAATAAAAATGATTGCAGCAGAGTGGGCTAATGCACTAAGAGAGAAGCTTTCTGCTTTGCATTTTCAGCAGTTAAAAACCCTATAACTTCTTCTCCAAAACATCACATCCTTCCTTCAGCTTGGCCATCACAACGTATAGTGGTGGCATCCAAATATTATAAGGCACAACAGCAAAGCAAAGCGAGAGCTTCATAGTGAATTCTGAAGGCACGCAGTGCAGCAACGCAGATCAGGGTGGTTGGAGCGGGCAAGGTCAGGAATTGAGTCAGGTATTGAGTCACCGGTATTGAGCAGTGCACTGTTATAATTCTTCTACTCAGATACTTCCAACCACTTCCTATTTATATATATAAAATTATATATTACCGATTATCTATTTTGTATCTTTTCCACATAAAGTTGTCCATCAGAAATACCTTTACAAGATAAAAACCATTTACTAGATAAAAACACATCTAAATCAAAATACAATTACTATATGTATTTCTAATTAGCATAACGTGCTGCAAAGTATATTGTATATTCAGTCTAGTCTAGTGGCCAAAAATATTCCATGAATTCTGGTCAACAATTATCAAGAATTCTATTCCTGCCWGATAAGCTGAAAATTATCACTTGCTGACTAAGTCAATATGTTACCCTGCTGCTATGCCATATGGTCCCGAATGCTGAGACACAACACAACCTCATCAAGTGACACCCAAACTGGAGGAGTGGTTGATACACCAGAGAGCAGGGTTTCCATTCAGAAGGACCTCAACAAACTGGAGGAACAAGCTAGCAACCTCAAGAAGTTCAACAAAGGCAAATGCAAAGTCGTGCATCGGGGTCAGAAGTACCCCATCCGCCAGGCCCGGCTGAGGGCTGAGCGAACAGCCCCGCAGCTGGAGTTTGGGGCCCACAGAACAACAGCTACTGTCAACCTGGAGAGACTCCAGAGAAGGGCTGCTAAGACAGTTAGGGGACCAGAGCACCTGATGTACAAGGAGGGGCCGGGGCAACTGGTTTGTTTAGCCTGGAGACGAGAAGGCCAAGAGGGGATATAATTGCAGTGTTCCACTACCTTAATCCATTGGAGAAGACACATGCAGACTTTTCTCAGAGGCACACAGCAAAAGAACAAAAGGCAACAGTCATAAGCTGCAACAAGGGAAATACTGATTGGAAATATGGAAAAAAAATCATTTCAGTGGGACTAGTGCATCACCAAGACAGGGGCCCAAAAGGGCTGTTCAATCTCCACCCTTGGAGATTTTCAAAACTTGGCAAGACTTGGCGCAACCTGATCTTATTTTGAAGCTAGCCCTGCTTTGAGCAAAAGGTTGGACTACAGACCTCCAGATGTCCCTTCCAACCTAGATTTTTCTCAGAATCTACAACATAAAATCCAGTTCTATAAGATACTAAGTATCCCTTCCATCAGCCATAAAGGTGCTTGAAGGTTTGTCAGGGGTCAATGGAATTGGCTTATTAGAGCAGTGACCTATCTAAATCTCAGMTATGATTTCATTTGGTAGGTAATCAGGTTAAGTGTGATCAATTATTTGATTGCCTATATATATTATATTCAGATTGTCATAACAAGCTGAGATATATGAAGGACATTGAGGTGCTGGAGCGTGTCCAGAGAAGGGCAACGAGGCTGGTGAAGGGTCTGGAGAAGAACTCTTATGAGGAGCGGCTGAGGGAACGGGGGTTGTTTAGCCTGGAGAAAAGGAGGCTGAGGGGAGACCTTATCGCGCTCTCTACAACTACCTGAAAGGAGGCTGTAGTGAGGTGGGGGTTGGTCTCTTCTCCCAAGTAACAAGTTGAAAGGACAAGAGGAAATGGCCTCAAGTTGCGCCAGGGGAGGTTTAGATTGGACATTAGGAAAAATTTCTTCCCCGAAAGGGTAGTCAAGMAYTGGAACAGGCTGCCCAGGGAAGTGGTGGAGTCACCAWCMCTGGAGGCGTTCAAAAAACATGTGGATGTGGTACTTCAGGACATGGTTTAGTGGGCATGGGTGCTGGGTTGACGGTTGGACTCAATGATCTTAAAGGTCTTTTTCAAYCTTAATGACTCTATGATTTTATTCTATGACTCTTTGAGGTTTGATTGTCCTCTCCCTTTCTTCAAAAATGTGAGATTCAACAGTGATAGGGAAGCAAAAAAGACAGAAGAACTGAAACGGTTTTCCCCTGAACAATGAGTGGAATTGCTACATTTCACGTAAATATTATCACAGATCTATGATACAATCATTTCTACAGTCAGCATGCCAAACCTCACTAATATTCCTTCCTCGTCAAAACACACAGGGTTACTCATACAAGTAAATGTTTGCAGGCATGCAAATTAATTTGTAGTAAGATGGTTAAAGTTCTAAATCATSTATTAAATTACTTCTATTGTAAAGTTTAACTTCATTTTCCAAGCTAGTCACATGCAACAGAGATGCAGTAATGTAGGTATTCCAACTGCAGGGAGTGATTAGCTGCTGGTGCCTTCTAAAACTAGATTTGTAAGTCAGATCATTGGAAAGATCAGTGGTTTGTGTCCTGGATGTCATGAGACCAGAGAGGTGGAACATTGGCAGAGGTTTAGGTTTATTTTTGTATAAGTGCTTGAAATATTTAGACGGACTAGGATAGAAATCAACTTGTAGGGATATAAACCCTGATCCAGCAAAGCAAAAAWGTAATGAGCAAGCCCATCTCAGGTGTTCAAGGAACATAAATATTGATTTATCCTTGAACAGTGGCCCAAAGTCCCATTAAAGTTCAAGGAACGACAGTGATATTCAAGCACTTGCTTAAAGGTAGGCATGTGCTTAAATGCACCGATGACTTGGGGTGCTTTTTCTTGTATTTCCCAATGTAACAAACAGGGAGCTACCACCAGGCTTGTCAATACTGCAGGCATTTCTGCATCTCCTTGTTTCTGCACAGAAGCATACTGCTGACAGTTTTGATTTTGCCAYAGAAGAAAATGAGCATTCCAATATGAATTGTCTGCGTGGGTCTGATGAAATCAGAGAAGTTAGCCACCGGATTCTGTAGGGTCAGATTGGGCTATAAACATTAATTCTCATGAATAAATTTATTTGAACCTTTAAGAGGCTTGGGTTAAAATGTAACAACCTCTGAACAATCTGATTGGGACCAGTATATAAGCAGCCAGACTGAGATACCAGTCAGTACCTTTCCCTCCCTCAGGAGCTTTATCCTTTACTGTTTGTAGGTTTACCTGTTAATGCTCATCATGGTTATAGGTTCTGACTCAAGAGCTCTCATTAATCACCACCTAAGAACACTGCATCAGGTAAGCAAACATATCAGATGCTGAGCTGAAGCAGCAGTACTCTCTTCAAACTGTCATTTGCTCCTGACATAACAAGGGAAAAGATTATGCAGCCTAAGTACCAATAATTTTTCACTGCACGATTCAAAACGAGCTTTGGAGATTGGTGCCACATTGCTACAAATGATGGCACTGGGGGTTCATGAAGTTCAGTGATCGGCGCTGAAACACACATCCTCTACCTCACTGCACGTCTTGCATTATACTCACTTGGAGTTACTCAAAGGTGTTCAGTTGATGAGGCTGAATAACARTGTTAGAATTTGGATTCAGCTGCCAAAGTTTGGGAGTGTTTGAAAGCTAGGTCTGAATAATCATATCCTTTGATAGAGCCAGCTGTGAAGAGCAGCTGAAGGTCTTCATTTTATGAAAGTTCAGGTTCACTTTAATCCAGATTTTAATCTGTAATCCAGCCCTAATTCTTCCTCTGAATAGCAGGAGGAAGCCAGGCACGATCTTTGCCTAGGCATYCAAGCAATTAGCAGCTCAGTTTCCAGGCAGTCAGTTTTGCTGATTCAGCAAACGCAGCAGTTCTCAAACTATAATCTACTAAAACCGCTGCTGTCACACTGGTAAAGCATCTGTCAGTCTCAGAGCTGTGATGTCTTGCTGCTGCTTGGAGCTCAGGTCAAAATTCATTTAAGATTTCCAAATGCTTTTTCTTTTTTTTCTTTTTTTT
>JASVER010000003.1:1114886-1365335 GCA_030449065.1 Oceanodroma leucorhoa | reverse complement strand
TTTTTTTTTTTTTTTTTTTGTCAGCTAGACTAAAAAATAAGCATACTACTTTGATGTCTGCCTGTGTCAGTATCTCTGATGAAAATCTGGCTATGAGCAAACTTTCAGCCAATGCTGAAAAGGGCAACAAATAAGTGAGAGGAGAGAACCAACACGCAGAGTGACCTGGAGAGAAAATTAAATGTCTGTGTGCAACAGAAAAAGAGTCCACAATAACAAGTGTAAAGTCCTAACACTTCTGGCAACAGAATGCTGAATGACGAGGTGCAGCAAAGCAGATGCACACCTCCTGTTAAGGAAGCTCAGTTTCACATTGTTTCCTATAGTCACTCTAATTTTGCTCAACTATTTTTATGGTAGCTCCAGTGCCTGTTGGAAAAACAGTGAGAAAAGGACTGGGACACCGAAAGGAAAAACAGAATCCATGAAAGATCTGAGGCACAGACTGTGGCAATACAGTTTGAAAATCACCAAGTTCACGCATTACTGGTTATACTTGCCACGTGGTTTCAGCAAGAGATAGTATTCTTCACACACAGTGTTCAAACTGTTCAATAGCGGATCATGCAGCAGCTGCTGGTTTGCAGCCCAAAAGCGACTGCACTTCAGTGGTAGGCAAAGGGATCCTAACAGTTCCTGAAGTGCTTGTGCATTTTGCTAGGTAGAAAGGAGTTAAAAGTATATAAAGAAATATGTTTCGAATTTATTACCTTTTACACATATATGTGCTTTGTGGGAAAGGCATGATACAACTAATGCAACCTTCTCTTTAAGGCTCACCCAGGAATTCTTTAAGGTCACAAATTGTAGYCTGTGTACTTTGAAGAACCACATTTTGCTGCTCAAATTGGGAATGGCAGCAGGCCAACTGGTACGAATGGCAGCTTTCTTTCCACGTTCACATACTGTAACTTTTGTATAGATGTTGTCTAAACTCATATGTGAGTTGCCATGGGATTCCATGCCCTGCGTATTGTTTGCTGTGCTGATACACTGGCACATCCAGAGGTGATTTTTCACATGTCATCAGAAATGTTATAACACCGGATTGGTTTTCTAAGTACAAGCAACTACCTAAGTGATGGAGGATTCCTGTCTCCTTTGCATGCAAGAATAAAAAGGGAGGGCAGGGGAGAGAGAGAACAAAAGGCTATGTACCAGATAAAAGAGCAGGAAACCTGAATTAATTTGTGGAAGCAATAACATTTTTGTCAGTTATTCCTCTTTCCTGAAGGATGGAACCTCACTGATTGAAAGATGCTCAGGTCAGATATGCTTTCATTTGTCAGCAGCTAAGTTGGTGTCGCCCTTGTAAAATCTAAAATCACATGCCCTTCACACACACTGTTGTTTTTCATGGCTGCACTCAGCTTAGAGTATAGGAATTGTCATATGTTATCAACTTGGCAATCTGTTCAGATCAGTATCCTCTCTAATAGTAGCTTAAGAGGGCAGTGCCATAATCTGATACGTATACATTTTTCTTTTCCTTAAATGTCAAATTAATCTCTTGAGAGACTCAATTCTTCCCTGGAGCACACGCTTTCAAATCTCTCTGAAATCGGACATAAATTATGCCAAAACTGGGTAATCTTGCTATATCTGACCAAACCCTCTTCAATCTCTTTAAGGTCTTGGCCTCAGTGGCTTCCTGTGACAACACGTTCCACGGCTGAAGTACACGCTCAGTAAAAATGCTTATTTTTATCAGATRCTTCCATTTGTGGAATTCTCTGATATTCAATTTCATTTCTTGTCCAGTTACTGCAGTAGCATACAGCCCACTGCCAGGGCCCTGAGTCCACTTTTAGGCCTGAACGGCCTGACCAGCCCCCGGGGCCTCCCCCCACCTGCCCACAGCCCAAGACCCCCAAGGCTCCAGTCCAGCCCGGGGCCCCCGGTCCCTGCCCCAGTGCCGGCCTCCAGCTCCCCCACAGCTCTACCCATGGGTCCCACCAAGCGGGGTCCCTGTCCCCAGGGAGGTGCCCAATGCACAGAGAAGGTGCACGGCTTTTGCTCTCCAAGGCCTAGGTTTGGCAAATGGTGGCACAGCATGTCTTCATCAAAGGTTTTCATGATACAAAAAGGCAAAAATAGATTTATTTTACTCAGGCAACAGACCCGCAGAGAGGAGATGATTTTCACAAGAAGTGAATCCAGCTCTTGTCAGTCGTGCACTAAAACCGAAGCTACAAGCTCATCCTTTCTCTTTGGTGGCAGCTCTCTAACTAACTGTTTTCTCTAGTCTAATGCAGTACATTGTGCTCTGTGCTGAGGTTGTCAGCTCGTTGTAACTGCTCCGGAGTCAGGTTTTATTCTGATTTTAAGTAACAGTGAAACAAATTCATCTGTGGGCTATGGATTAATAGCCGGCATGGACTTGGGCCAATGTACTTGAATACGTTAATGAAATTTCACTTTATCCTTGGTGTCTTATCTTCAACAATATTTTAAATATACTATTTTTTCTTTTATCTCTGCTGTGTTTCATTTGCTTGTAAATACACATACATCCTGATTTTGTTTGCATGTTGATTTTCTTTCTCAGGAAAATAGGTAAATAATTGGCGAATAAGAGACAGACTGGTGTTGGAATTATGTCAGATCTAACCTTCTCTGTTTCTTTATCATGTTTGAGGGAAAGGGAAATGAAACAAAGAAACACGAACACTTAAAGCATGTGATAAATTCTTCCCTGGCATGAACAGCGCTCAGGAAAACTCTTTCCAAGAGCATCTTCGGTTTGTTTGATACAATATTGTTGTCAGGTGCATTGAGGTCGTTTTGAAAGGAGAATGACAAAACAATGTCGTTTGTATGATAATTAAATGTAGCTGTCTACAACTGCCAGTCAGGATCAAGCTCAAAAATCTCAGCAGCAGAAGCACAAATTCCTGCCACCTAAACCGAAGGAGGAACTCCTTTACCTAGAAATGAGTAACAGGCTATTACAGTCTCTGCAGCCAGCCATAAGAGGGTAACATTCAGTACGCTGCAATTATGCCATGCATCATAACCTCTACGGTTATGTGCAGAGTAAATGTAGATTGATAATTATTAACTTCCAATTTTTCTGAAGAATCAGCCTAAGTACCTCACATAGTAGAAAATAAACTCATTAGAAGACATCTGAAAATTGGAATTCTACGTTTCTTTTTTTCCTTAACTAGGTCTCTCTTCTATTACTTCCTCTATTGTCTCATTGAGGATTCTCGGTTAGAGATGCTTGGAAAATGGGCAGTTAAGGCGACATTTTAGATAGAATAGTCTGAAATGGCAGTGAAAAAGAAAAATATTTTGATTCCTAAACATAGCTGCGCTGCCTCCTGGGAACTGTATTCTTCATTGTAGGCTGGGTTCCCTGCCATAAATAAGTAGATCAACATGCCTTCCTCTTTCACTTTATTTGTACGGGGAAACGGCACATCGCAGCAGTCACATGGCCACAACACACCAAGTGGCCTAAAAAGAAGAGTATAAGACGGTCAAAATAAGTATATGAAAGACTTCAATAATGTTACAAAACTGAAATAGCTAGGGTTATGATCACTGCTTCAGCTGCAATTTTCTGCAGAAAACAAGTATCATCAACCAGAAATATTATTAATTAAARTAGTTCTGTCAGAAGTTCAGCTCTCCACCAAAACCAGACTAGAACCATACTTTTTTTGTCAGATTTGCTGTTGATAAATTGAGCAGGCACTGCTTSTGCCTGCTTCTTTCTCAGCCTCCTTGTCTATCAGATTAAATGACAGGGGCTGCTCCCTCTAATTCTCATACATGAATTGCAGTGCTGAGATGCATTTATGATCACGATCATGCCTTCTAGCAGAGATTGCTTCCCCAAAAACTTGATGGAAAAAACCCTCTTAGAGAGAAAGGAAACAATTTTTTCTCAGAAAACGTCTAGAGGAGAAAACAATCTTCTCTAGATTCTAGCACAGYAGGTTAAGTATCATTTAGCAAGCATACAGAAAAAGGCATGCCTGACTGCTTTCCTGACATACAAATCGTGCTTAAATAGGCACTCTGATGGGAGTGGGGTTTTGTGGGAGGCTGTTGCTTCTGGACAATTCAGAGGAACCCAGTTTATTGTTTTGGCTGCCCAGGAAACTGGCATAATACTGAAACTGAAGCAACGATAATGAATCAGATCTGCTGGAAACAGCAATGTGATAGGAGAAAGAAAGGTGATCCAGTAATTAGAAYGCTAGCCTGTAGTTTTACAGACTTCAGTATCCTAATATGCCACAGACTTCCTGCATCAGTCTCTTAAACCTAAATCTTCTAAGGGATCTAACACCTACTGATGCTGATTTTATTAGTAACTGAAAACTTTCAAATAGTCCTAGGTCCAAAATTAGAATGTATAATAGTATTTTTACAACTTTAGATTAGTGTAATGCTTCTAGATTGTAAGCTCCCTCCATCAATGTTATATTAAATTTGATGGGATGAGTGAATCAAAAGTGTGTTCATGACCAGTCCTAAAAAGTTAAATAGGGTTCAGGATTTTGAATGCAGGGATCTCAACCTATTTAATGTCATAGCAACAAGGCCTGTGATCTTGGCCAACTAAGCAAAACCTTTACTAAAAAAAAGCTAAAAAGAGAAAGATATAGAAGAAATAGATGGGAGAGAAAAAAGATCCTGAAGAAAGAGCAACAACAGGAACTTGGTGCTTGTTCGGGTTTTAGGCAAAGCTGGCAAGAGTCATCTAGGTCTTCCTCTACAGCCCGGTCTGCTCTGACTCTGGTGCTCCAATAGTGCACCGGTGTATTTCAGCATGCAGAAGGTGATATAGGAAGCAGCCATTAAAAAATGCCTCACTCCCTTTAGCGTATTTCCTTTCACGACCATCTTGATTCCTCTTCAGTCTTTTTTTTTAATGGCCCTTCTGAAGAGTTGAATAGCTGATCCCTCTGTTATTTTAACAGTGAACAGCTGTGAGGTTAATCTATCACATTCTTTTCTAGTTTTGTTTCCTTCTTCCTTACCACAGATGATTTTAGTAGTACAATTAGGCTTTTTTGTTTGGATYAATCCAGGCCCTTTTGCTGCTTGTYATAAACAAATCATTGTTACCTTGGGCAACTTAGCATATTGGCCATAAGGAATAGTAACAATCATCTTTTTCATCTATGTTTGTATAGCAGCTAACATAATAGAGCCATGCTCCATGATGGTGTCTCTGCAGAGCTATCACAATGTAAATAATTAATAATAACAGTTGTTTAACACTTGAATGAGACCCTGTTGTTTGTAAACAAAGAACATTTATTTTCTGTACATTGCTTATTACACAAAACATAAAATTACTCCAAAGGAAGGAAGAAGTTTTACTCATACACTTGGTGAAGTATATGAGGAAACTCAGAACTCAGCAACACATCAWAAGTGAAAGGTCAAATGGATTGTTAAATTATTTTAGATATATTACTAGTAATGTGGGCAAAGAAATCTGATATYTATGTTAACAAATTCATCTGCCAAAATGCAATTATAAATCAAATAGGCCTTGTTGTCTATTGTCCCCATGATAAAAGAAAAACAATAAACAGCTTTAAAAAGAAGGAAATTTAAAAGGGCATTTTACAACAGTATATAAATACAATTACAATAGCAAAACCGTATCAGAAGTCAGCTGTGCTTTTTCCACACAATGTGCTTTAACCAAGGGACATGAGTCGACATTGCAGAAAAATTAACTTATTTTGCTGAGTCTCATTATGTAATCTTGCTTGCATGTATTGTAGCATTTAAGTATTAACACAGCATATAACCAACAGATTTTGATTAAAGTTGCGGTTTTGTAATTCCYGCAGATTTGAGAGTCATGATTTTCCTTTGCATAAGTCATATCGTCCCTCTTGTGGTACAGACGGCTGAGTGTTTTGATTTATGTAACCCAAATATATCCATGTTCCTTATGAAGAAATTATATCTATATGCCAATTAGAGAAAACTGCAGTAACAGTAACTCCCTGTTACTTATGGCACTAATGTAGATGTAGCCTTCTTCCACAGCGTGGCATGGGGCTCAGATAAACTGTGTGCGAAGTGAGATAAAAGCTTACACATGGAAACTCACAGTGGAGCCGATCTTGTACCTGTGGGAGGCAGAAGCTTTTGGCACCTTAGCCTGTTAAGGAGTATCCCAGTGCTGGGAACAGTGTGTCCAGCTGTAGACTTAGAGCAGGGTCTGGGAATTTGGCAACAAGAGGTTAAAAATGGGGAATCTGGTTATCTTTTTTTCACTATAGTGGTAAGACTCCATTTCTAAATGATGCTTAGGACCTTGCACTTTCTGTATTTCCATAGTAACATCTCAGACACGTGCCCTGTCATTGTTTCCCATGCTAGCTGCCCAGATGAACTGCTTTCATAAACTCGGAGAGCTATGGCGCACTTCAAATCTGCAGCATTTTTCACTGTCAGCCTGTATTTCTTAGGTCACATTTGCTGCATTGGCTTGCACTTTTAGTGCTACCATTTTCTGCTTGTCATTGACAAGCGCCTTCAGCAGGTGCTCAGTTTTTCTGCTGTATAACTGACAAAAGGGAAAAAAAAGCGACCATTTCGGCTATGTTCCTTCTGCGGTGTACGTGGGGAAATGAGCTTGAGGTGACCCCGTTAGCCTCAGCTAAACCTCATTCTGTTGCTTTTTACTAGTTCAGCTGGACAATGCCTTATTAGTGTCTCAGTGCTGTCCCCCTCTTATATTTCACAGACTTCACTGTCTGTACAGATCTAGTTTCAGTAGCTGTTTTATTACCATGCTATCCTTCCTCTTATTTTGCTATATATATTGCTTTTTTCTGGGTTGCTGCCAAGACGCAACTTGTTTAAAAAATAAACCAAACCTAGATCCTGGCTTATGTCACCCTAATAACCTCAACTCCATGGTTTTGTCTCTAGGGTCTACAGCTTGTGACATCAAGTCACTTCATAAAATGAAACTGGGTTTGATGGCTCATGGATTTTGCTCCAAATCCCCTAAAATTAACTAACTTCCCACTGACTGCAATTGTCTTCAAATCCATCCTTTGAGCTATCCTGGAGTCACTCGGTAAGATCTTATAGTTCCTGTGAAAATAAAAATGCATTAAGTCTTGTAGCAGATTTCACCAGCAGTTCTCAAAGCACTAGCAAGGAAAAATATAATTATCTCCATTTTATAGGTCTTTAACACATTTTTGCATAGGCTTGACAGAATGTTTTTGAACACATTCTTGTCTTGTCACTGCTCGTTTCCTCCAAAACTGTTTTCTTAGATAAACAGGCATCTGTTAATATTTGACCATATTTTTTTTCCACAATCCCCTTCCTCTTTCAGTGCACAGGATAGACGGTGCTCAGTACATGCATAGCTCTTCGTATTTTGATTTAATCTCCATGATACATATATGCTTCTTGCCTCCTTACTGTATGCTACTCAGACTTTCCTTTGATGTGAGTTATATTCTTTATCACAGGGTCTTTTGTATGTTGTTTATCATTAAAGAGCCTGAATGCTTCATGCTTGTTGATAAGTTTGTCTTTCCAATACATAGTAGGACAAAAGAGGATGCCCTTCCACTTCATAGATAGGGAATATAAGGTTGAGTTTCCTATTCCGTGTATACGGTCTAACTGTCCAAGAATCTCCTGTTTCAGAATAGTCAGCTGTACAGAGTGTTAAGTACTCACTGCACTTTTCCTATGCTTAGGAGTGCTCAGCATTTCTGCAAATCTGATCAGATACCAAGCTGGATACTKAGAGATATGAACATTTAGAGATAATGTGGGAAAATTTTCATTTAAGCAGTTTGCCCATGTTATAGAGGTCACATTGCATTAATGATAAGACCATCTTTTTCCTTCCAGTTATCTCCTGCCTTTAATTACACATCTCCCAAATATTGCAACAAACAGGTTAGGCAATCTTTGGGAAAAAAAAAATTATGTAGTTAAAAACTTCACCTCACAAGCTATGATCAAGGAGACTAGTACAGTTTTTCAAGCATTCTTAATCTAGCATCTCTTAATGTTTGAGTGAGTGAATTTGTTGCCTCTGAACAGAGATTGCGCGTGTGTGATTTCCTAGTTTTTTTTAAAAAGCAATCCAGACAAAAAAGATTTCCATTCTGCAGRCTATATTGTATCTTTGACATCAGTAAAATTCAGCATTCCCATCCTGGTAGTTGAGACACCAGAGTTAACTCGTAGAAATAGAAAATTGCCATCTGTAGATCAGCGTGTGTTGAGGCACATACTTATTGAGAGCAGAAACCTGGGAATCTAATGGCTCTGGGAGAGAGTTTGCCTACAGCTTCTTCTGCCCCTTCTTCTGCCCTGTCTTGTTACCTTAAGCTTCATTCACCAATTTTGAAAATTCAGTTGAKTTTTCCTCATTCAACCCATCATTCAGTCCTAGACTCTGTCCCCAATGTCCTCATGCAATTGCAGATTCCTCATCCACCCATGAGTTTTGCCCACCATCCCTAGCTGTATCTCTGCACAGTCTCTCTTAGATCTGCCCTTCACACTAGTTCCTGGTCACGTTTCCTTGCTCAGCCTGCTCTCCCACAGATTCACTCTAGTTCTCATCTGATCCTGGGGCTACTTCTCAGCCTCCGTGCTACCAAAAGTCCAAAAACGAAGTCAAAGCAAAGATGCTACTGTCCAAAATCCAACCCATTACCTGCATGTGTAGACATCCTGGCTTTGGCTGCATCTGGCTAGAGTCTCWGGCTGGCTCKTCTGCTCASCATTTTCCCAAAGACACAGGGAGGYGARGGGAGGAGACATGCTCTCTGGAGCTCCCGATCACTCYTCTGGATCCCCGGGAACTGTGTTGTCTGGCTGTCGTGGGGCAATACTGCAATTCCAGAGGYTTAGGATGAATCCCAGGAGGAGAGAAATATTTTTCAGCTTCAGCAGACATCTGTCTGATAAGGTTTTTTGAGAAGGCAGGCATGAGAATACCCTTGATAATTAAGATATAGACAGGAATTCACCTGGCTGTCAGAGTTCTCTCTCAGTGCTGTTGTAATGCTGCAAGGATTTCATTATTGTGTTAAGGTACTTAAAGCCATGCAGAGGTATTGCTAAGTATCTTAAAAATTGGAATGTATTCTTAAAGGAAGATCTGGGAGAACAACTGAGTCTTACTATGATGGTCCATTCTCAACACAGACCTTACCAGAGGGTTTCACAGTGGAACCTGTTTGCAGATCTCACTGTTTCACAAGCAGCAGCTGAGTAACCACCTGTCACCAGGCTTATGCATATTTCAGGAGGAGAAAATGAGAAAAATAATACTTTATAGAGTTATTAATGGTTGCCAGAGCCTCATGACAGGGCTTTGAAACAGAATTTAGGTCTCCTAACTCCTTTTTTTGGCCCACAAAACAATCTTGTGCTTATAAGACCCACCTTAAATGATCTATTCATTGCTGCGGTGGAAGAGGCAAGACTGCATATTTCTCTGACACTGAGCTCCTTCCATTCCCATTGACTTCTGTAGGAGCTCAACTCCACASTCAAGGTGAGATCCAGATGCACACCAGACTCTTCCTTGTATAGGAAACCTAGAYGCATATAGCAGTTGGGAGCCATGGTGTTCTCTAAAGAAGTGCTGACCTGGGTGACCAGAGGAGCTGGGACRCAGGGCACGCCATAAAGCACATCAAAAGGTAAATGCAGTTGCAGCCTCAGCCATGSCAATGTTGAGGTTGTGCTATGTGGACAACCAGCTTAAAAACCAGGAGCAAATCAGCTTCCTGCACAATCCATTTTGTGGGTTGTTCTCTGTTGKTTTTTTCTCACTCTTCTCTATTGATGTTTTAGTGGTGTCCGTTACTGCTCTCCTCTGCCTCTCTTCCCTTGGCACTCTATGTTTTACCCTTTCTGATTTCTTCCTTTTACYTTCAGTATTTTTTCTTTCTGCCTCCTTTGTTTCCCTGTTGTTTCTCAGCTGTTTTTCCTCCTTCCTTTGCTGACTTTTCTCCCTGACAGCTGGGGATTGAGCCAAAGCCTGCTGAAGTCAATCCATTACCTTCAAAGAGTTTAGGATCAAGGTCTTATTCCCACTTGCTTCCCTGCTTCTTCTACAATCTCTTTTCCCATGCAGCATTCTCTGTGGTGTTTCCTTACTAAAAGATGGGTTACTGCAATATGCAGGGAAGGAAAGAGGTTTAGAGACAGAAAATCCTAAGGACTAGTAAATTCCTTACTGAATTGCTAAATTGCTACTCTGATTGTACAACTGCAGAAAGCCAAGGGATTTGATCATAAGGTTGGGGGTTTTTATGCTAGCTTCATCACAGCATAGCTTTTTTCATATGGCTGTGAGGAGTGGTCTTGCAAAGACAAGGTCTTTCAGGAAGAAAATCCCTCTCATTAAACTTTGCCATATTGCACGTAGTAGCTAGTGACTGCATAGTCATACACTTAATTGTGGCTGCTTATCTTGCGCTCAAACAGGCAGTACTTAATCACACAAACTAATTCCAGAAAAACTGAAAAATGGAGGAAAAACCATATTGCCTGGATACTTACTAATATTATATAAAATCGTATAAATTCACACAAAGCATCTGCTTAATATATGCCATGTATATGTATGCATGTGTGTGTGTATACACATGTGTAAAAAAAGTAGATATAAAATTATCTATCTACATATGGAGAGGGAAAAGTACTGAATATGTATATATTGGATGTATTGGATATATTCTCATAGAATAGATGTACGAAAAATAATTTAGTAGATCATTGTCTGCAGCAAATATATGATGATGGTTGAATGTTAATACATTTTTGGATATAATATGGAGACATATGCTCAGCCACTGTGGATGGATACAGCTCCATTGAAGACTGAGGCCAGTAGTGCAAACACTGTTTTATACCAAATGGTATTTTGATCGTATATTTATAGTTCTATCTTTATATTCAGACCTTCATATGGATGAATATTTTGTGTACCCAGATCAGAGGCATAATAACTCTACTCGCAGGAGAAGCACCATCTACTTCTCTGTTGGYAGCTGTTAGTGTGAGGCTACCCCTGAACAGCACGGCAGAATCAGTCTTGATACGTGAACTTGCATGTTCAAGTAAAACATTTTGCCAGCAGAATAGAGACCTATATTGTTCTAAAATAACCAGCTGGGCCCCTGTCACTAGGGTATGTAGGCACCATCACAAGCCAAGCGGTGTTAGCTAAACTCCACTAATGCACCTATTTCTGATTTACAGGTGGAGACATCAGCCCCTCCTAGATCATATGATGTAAATCCTCATGCAGGAAACCTGTGGTTGGGCTATGCATTGAATTCAGATTCAGATCTCAGCCCTCTTCACAAGCTCATTGTTTGACACTTTCCTGATGATGCAGCAAAGGTAAAACAGCCTGCAAATATTTTATAAAGCTTCTGCAAATCACTGGAAAACTGTCTTGACCACAGTATTTCGGAAACATGCAGTAGTGCTGCAGTCAGTGCACAACAGCTAGACTCCAATGGTTGTTTTAATCTTGTTTAAACTATTCTCTCAGCAGGTAACTGAGAGACATAAATTATCTACTACCTGCCAGCAAGGTGCCCGTACTGTAGAAGGTTTTTATGTTACTCAGGAACACATTATATGCAGCTTTGGAGATTCAGTGAAAGAAACGACAGTGTTCTTAACAGTAAGGCCACTTAAATGTAAAGGGGCATGCAGACCTCAGACTTAAAGAAAGCAATAAAAACTGTAATGGAAAATTTCTAGGAAGAAGTATTTGGAAAATATCTGTACTCAACTTTTAACTGACTCCTGCAGTACCTACTGTTTTTTTCCTCTCATATATAAAGAGCATCTGTCTACCTGTGGTCCAAAAGTACTTTGATTGTAGAATGAAGGAAACAACAACAATAAAGTACAAAAGTAAAATTCCCATGAAAGCACACAGCATGTGTATATTTCGTCTTTGTGCTGTGCAAGGTCTGTACAAAAAGTCCGCAGTCCTTCTAGACCTCAGAAATGTAAAGGGGTATGATGCAGAAAATGGAGGCACTGAGTTATATGGCTGCGTACAGCATCCTTACAGAGCATTGAAGATAAAAGCATTCAGACTAAACTCTATCCCTACTTGCCTCCATGCCATTCCCATTGACTGTAGTGAGTGAACCAGGTGAAAAAGCACAGATATGTCACAGCTGAATAACAGAGAGCAGTCCCTTGAGACTCATGATGTGTTTCTGTCATTAACAAAATAGTGTTAAAAAAAGTTCATGCAAAAGTATGAAACTGGAATGTTTGACMTAAGAAACAATCCTTTATGTAACAGCTGCACCTTCGTATCCCTTATTCTGGTGTGCTAATGATCTTCCGTGGAACTTGTTAGCTGATATGTATGGATATGCTGCATCTGCAGCCCTGCTACCAGGTGCTGAGGAGGCAGCAGGAGCGGAAAGCCTCCTTCAGGCTCTCCCCTCTGACAGACGTCAGCTGGAGAAAAGCAATGTACAGCTGTGCCTCTTCTCTGAGGCCACTCCCATGTAAAGTTCTATTGGGGCTGGTCCTGTCTCTTTTCCTTTTCATCATGTGCTGAAGAGCTGTACCAAAGGTCATGAGGAGCCCAGGGCTACGATACCATCAATCTGTTGATGGCAACCAGCTTGTATGTCTCTTTTCAGCTGATGCAATCAGTGCCATGACACAGATGTCACAAAACTTATAGGAGATAAGCCTGCAGATCAAAATCAGTTGGCTGAAGCTGAACTAAAGAAGGAAGAGATGTTGCTGGAAGGAAAGAGGAGAACTTGATGTAGTTAAGGTAGTGAGCGAATCCTGCTTTCATTTTGGGCAAATGCTATGTAGTTTGAGGTCCCAGTGTAGACCACGTTGCCCCTGGATTCAGTATGGCTGGCAAAGTGCTTGTATCTTTTTCTGTCTGTTCTGCTGTCATTTTTTGTGGTAAAGGTGGCTTATTTTACCTTTTGTAAAAGGCCTCCAGAGACTTGTTCAGGTTAAAGAGAGAACAAAGAATAAAGCTTGTCAAATAAAGCAGCAACATATAGGAAATGTGGAAGGTGTAATTCCTTACAGACGTACTTACTGTCAGTCCAGTTTTGTATTTTATTCTTGGTAAAAGAGGTGTTTGAATATAGACAGACAAGTAAGGATTAGCAGACCCAGTGCAGACTTTGGAAATGAACATGATCTGAAACTATCTGGTTTTATAGCCTTGGGCAAATCATATAATCTCTCTGCTACTGTTTTCTGATGTATAATCCAAGGGCAGTAATTCTTCCTTGCCTCTCAGTGGTGAATTAATGAATGCTTTCACAGTGTTTTGCGGTGCCATATACAAATATTACAATTACTGAGAAGCAAGCAGCATATGATATTAATGCCAAATAGATACAGGGTAAAACTTGGGGTGCTGGATAGTGGTGCACTCAGATACAACTGTAATGAGTTCATTAGTAATGCATGACCGGATTGATGAAGTAGTTGCCACTGTGTAAAGCCTTGTCTAGAGCTGATACGTGATATATTATTTTGACCCGAGACAGATGCTCAGTGATCTTGTCTCTTAAGTTTTGGCAATGCCTGTCATGTCAATACAAATTATCGAGCTGAACTGAAAGAAAGAAGCTGTAGTTGCCACATGGATACCCTTTTTATACTCTACTGTATATAAGAATTGCAGCTTCCCAAACTGGATGTTTTATATAACCTTTCAGAAGCACAGTTTGAAATAGCTTGTYTTCTTTTTTCCTTTCTTCCTTTTTTTCTTCCTTCCTGAGAATGTGTCCTCTTGCCATCATGATAAAAATGTATTCCTGTGACAAAACACCATGTCCCAGGTTTTTATCCTTTCCCACCACAATGGCAGCACATCCTGTATGGTAAKGACACAGCACAGAAATTCCACCACATTGAGGTTACTTTTGCAATGCCTGATGCTGGTAACTGTGATGTGAAGCATCAGAAGATATAACAGTTTTCTACACAGGAGATTCATGGGAGGATTCAAACAGTCTTTGAGGACCTGGATATCCAACTGAGATTAGAGGTCTGGATGAGTCAGGGTAGTTGTGTGCGGAAGCCTTTCAGCTCTCGGCTAGGGATCTGAAGGCGAACAGCATCTGGAAGAGGTTACCTATTCCTGGAGGTTTTGATAGCTTATTTGAAATGGGCTTCAACTGGGGATCCGGAGCCTTCTGCTAGCAGGACAATTATTACAGATTGGGAAGCTGGCATCAGCGGTGGTGGTGACTAGTACAGTGCACCCCTCCATCCATCCCAGTGCAGTCAGTAAGGACTGCAAGTGAGAAGTGGCAGTGCAGATAGCATATACTTTAGGGGTGCAGATATTTGACGCAAAGGATGTTTTGGTTTGGGTCCTTCCACTGTAGAGTGAAAGGATTCCTACCTTTTCCTTCCCTTCCCTAAGTCTCTCTCCAGCTGTGCATCCTTCCTCATCCCAAACTCCTGAAGGCCCCTGGGCTGTGCCTCATGTGTACATTCACTGGCATTTTAGAGTGAGCCAAGGATTGCTAACCCCATTTTAAGGCAGGCTAACCGAGGCCTTCTGCAAATGGGAAGCGAGGCATAGCACTGTGAAATGATTTGCTAAAGGTTATCCAGCTGTGACTGAGAAAATGTGCTCTGGTTCTGCTGCAAAAGATGCCACAAAAGTGTAAATGTTAATAGTAATAACTTCTCTACGTGTGTTTCTACTTTGCAAAATTACATCTCCACCAGGGGACTTGTTAATGTCAACGGCATTCAGTTTTCATGATCACCGCTTGAAATGATCAGTCAGCTGTATGGATCTACAAATTGCTCCCTTGCAGCCAACCTCTTAGTCTAATGCTCAGGCGACAGTCAGCTGTAAGGATCAGACTCAAAAAGATGCCTTTGATTTTCCTTTGATGTTTCTGAGCCAAGGAAGAATTTCACACGGCCAGTGGGCGGTTGGTGGAGATCCCTTCTGTTTGTGGGAAGCCAATTATAACGCGGCTGACCCGCTTTGACATTAAGATTACTGGCAGGACATCTGGGATGTCCTTGTGAGGCAGAGCTGGCTCACTGAATGTGCCTAACTAGGGCCACAGACCGATTTGTTCGTCTGGATGCAGCAATCATTCAAATAGTGTGATTATAATGGAGGTTGCACAAATTGATCCTGGTCAGACTCAGTGTATTTATTTGCTTGCACTTTGGCATCGTTGCTGATGTGCGAGGATAAAGCGGGGTTCTCCTTTAGGATTTAATGATAACAAGTGGGGAACAACTTAGAAGGCGATCAGGTCCTAGTGTCTAAGCCTCTCTCCCCGTTAACTCTCTTTCCCCCTTTCCTTCTTTTCTGTTCCCTTATTCACCTCTTACTCTGGATCTAAGACCGACCAGCAGAAGCTTTTAAAGACCCTCACAAAAAAGCATCAAGAACGAGGTTATTCGCCCGAAGACTCTCTAGAGTAAGGTGGGAGAGAGGCGGAGGCACAAAGAACTACTCCTAGAGGGGAGGCCACTGGGACATGAGAGAAGAAGAGCTGGAACTTTTTTCTTTTTAATCTCTGTTGGAACAAATGGGACGGAGATTGCTTTTTAATTGTGATTGCCGGCAGTAGTTTGGGGGGGTTTGCGTGGCTTTCGGTTTTGTTTTTCTTTCGCCATGCGCCGGGTCCCTGCGGGAGCGGCACAGGCTCCCCGGGGGGATGCCCGCCCCCCGGACTACAAGCCCCGTCATGCCGCCGCGCGGGCGGGCGGTAGCGGCGGAGCGCGCCTGCGCCGCCAGACGTGGCAGCAGCCCGCAGCGGCGGCGGGCAGGGCGCCGGGGCTGCGCGGCGCCGCGGGCGGCTCCCGCTGCTGCTGCTCGGCCTGGCGGTGAGTGGCGGCGGCCGCGCCCCGGGGCGGCGGGCGCGGGGTGTCCCCCTTCCCCGGGCCGGGGCGCTCGGCGCGGCGCGGCCGGCGGAGTTGGGCGAAAGTTGGGAACGGGACGGGCCCCTCGGGCTGAGCGCGGCGGCTGCCCCCGCCGCCCGCACCCGCCGCCGCCCCGGGCGGGCTCGGCACGGCACAGCCCGGCGTGGCTGGGCTCCGGCAGCTCTCTTCCCGGGTGTTTCCCCAGCCCTCAGCCCGCGTGCTGCTTTCCTGCTTCCCTCCCTCCCTCTCGCTCTGTCTCTCAAAAAAACACCCAGAGAAAACCCACCCCGGCGTGCGGCGGCGTCTCCCCGGGCGGCTGCGGGCTGGAGCCCCCGGCCGGCCCCGGGGGCTCCGACCGGCCGGCGCTTCCTTCGACAGTTTGGTGTCAAAATCGGTGCCGCGGGGGCAGAGGGTTTCCCTCGGCGGTGGCTCTGCCGCGGCAAAGCTGCCTCGCTCGGCTTTGTGCACCTGTGCGCGGGCACGGGCGGCCGTGGGCAGTCCCGCCGCCCGTGGGCAGTCCCGCCGCCCGTGGGCAGTCCCGCCGCCCCTGCCTGCGCGTCCCTCAGATGTGGCGCTCTCCATCTTAGTGCGTTCCGGAGGATCTGGGTATGTTTCATTGAAATTGCACTAAGTAGAACACTTCTTACCTCAGGGAGACTCCTAGACTTACAGAAATRTTTTAAAGTCTGAGTTTTCTTTTTTTATCCACATAATTTAGCATAAATAGCTCAAAAGATGGGTGAAGGCATGCTTTAAAGCGTTCCTTTATTTACTTTATTGGCATGAACTACACTTCTGCCTGGACAAATACAGTTAATAATTAATGAAAAATTACGTTAATTTTTTTACACACATGTGATCTGAAATGTATTTGGAAATGCATGACTTAGGAGTGCTCATCTAATTCATACAAATCAAGTGTGGAATTGCTAATTGCCCTACGCTTGTTCTGTACTAATATTAGAACTGCCATTGAGGGACAGAAAGCATTGGCCCTTTCTGATGTAGCCTTTTGCCCCTGGCAGGRGCCTAGCTATCGGGTCATTCGGGAGGAGGGAAAAGAAATGCTGTGCATCCTGCACAATTTTTGTTTTGTTCTAAGCTTGGTCTAGAAGCACAGACCTCTGCTATCTGCAGTTTATTTATTGATTTCAAGTGAAACTGAAGTCAGGCTGAACTCTTCCTAAAATGTTGGAGAGGTCTCAGTGTGGCTTTTTTTTTCCTGTGGCTCATCTTTAATATACACAGTACTTTTCTCAATGATACTCGTGGCAGTGTACTCTGCAGATTAAGTATATGCTGTGGACCAAGTGGACTTACAAGTGGACTGAATTTTCCCTTCATTTAAAATAACTAAACAGGTGGAGTTATTTGTGGTATTTCCCTCTATATCAACTGCAACTGTCAGACCTTATCTTACTGTAACATTCATTTTATGTTAATGTAAGTATTTTGCTGTGATTTCTTTTTGTAGATTTAAAGATATTTTTTTTCCCCCAGCTTTCTTCATGTGAATTTGTTGCTCCTAACTATTCTAGTTGCCCTTCTTTGGACCTTTTGTGTTGCAGAGCTGGTGTCTTTGAGATGAACAGAGTGGGCCTGCCGTTGTCAGTGAAATTATATGAAGCCATTATAATTTATCCACATTATTCTCTCTTCCCCTTCTTAATTTGCCCYAGCATTTTATTTGCTCTGTGATGCTGCATGCTGAGCAGATGTTTTCATTGAGCTGTTGATTCAGCTAATTCTTTCCCCTTTGCTGTGTACAAGTAGTTTAAATTATTTCTTCCAGTTTGYATTATCTTGCACTTGAAGGTGCGATTTTTCATCCTGAAATATGTAACTCGCTGTACACCAGGATTAAAAAACTAGCCTACAGCTGTGACATTGCAAAACCTGCTTTTAGATTTTTCTTGAGTCAATGTTTGCAAAGTCAGTGAGGCTGTTAAGTCAGGACGTTCTCAGTGTGTAAAGTTAAAGCAAAGGTAACGCCAGCTGCTTGGTAGGACAGAGGTTAATGAGAACATTTGTCTTTCCTTCCAGCCCGTCCTTTTTTACTTTTTTTATGTATCCAAACATGATAATTTTTTTCTCTCCCCCCCGAAGTGCTGAGTGCTTGCAATGCACCTGGGACAGCAGCTAGAGTCGTGCATGCATAGCACTCCTGAAAAATAGGGCTCACTTTTAAAGTAGGACCCAAAATTGGAGGTGGCTTCCGAGAATTGAAATCCTTATCTCTGTAAGACTTCCTGCATTTGTAAAAGGAAAATTACAAAGCTGGATGAAGAAAACATTTCAGTATCTTTAGTGGAAGATGTTGTTATCTTCTGCACGACTGTGAATATGTGACACACACGTGAGGAAGGTACTGCAGTGATCTCTGCCTGCTGTAAAGTTTTATTTCTTGAATGAGTTGGAGAGTCATAGAGGAGTTGTGGTTTAACTTTAGAGATACTTCCCTATTTGGTATGTCAAGTGGTTGGCTATATTTCATGCTTGAAGGACTGAATTTACTGTTAAAGGCACTGGGAAGGAGTTTCACACTGAGGTAGATTTGCATTTCCTCTGATGTGTCGGRGTCCTTTCCCTGGCAGAGGCCAGGCACTGCTTCCAACAGGATTACGCATCTGGGATCCATTTGCTTTGCAAACACTGATGAATGTTATCTCAGGCCAACATGGCAAAGGTCAGTTTGTCTTCTGAGTGTTGGCTTAAAGACAGAGAAACTGAGTCAAGAGAGTCTGACCAATTTACAGCCATTGGGAAGCAGGCTTCTTGACCTGGTGCCATTCAAATCTGGTGCCTTCAAAGAAAAGCTTGAAAGGAACATTCCAGGCTTCCAGCTCCTCAAGTCCCAGTAACGTCACAGCAGTGCACTGGTGAGCACTGGCACGAACTCATGAATCCAGACCTGTGGGGAGGGCTTGGATGTGGCTCGCTCTGTGTGTTGCAGGTAGCCCTGCGGCGTGGCAGCAGTGGCTTTGCCTCCGGTGAGTTTGCAGGCAGGGTGCGAGCACTGCCTCTCGTCTGCAGTGCTCAGGTGCTGTTCCCCGTGGTGGCATTTGGGCTTGAATTCAGGAGTGCCTCTTCCCATCCAGTTACTGTTTGTACTGCAGGAGCTGCTTTGAGAAGTGTTTTGCCGCAGTCGGAGGGAGAGTATTGCAGAGGCAAATCCCTTACTCGCTGTCCCCCCGCCCCATTCCTACTTCGTCTGTTCCCTCTTCAAAATACGGATTTGTCAAACTTGTGATGTGGGCTATGCTGTCTCCTCAGATGCCCTTCCCAAATCAAACCTTGGCTTTCAGGAATGGTTTTGTTACTCAACTCCGTACCTTATGGAGTGATGATATGAATCCATTGGCTTTGGTGCCAAAGCGCCAGTTTACTTCAGAGGGCCTGGGATGTTGCCACGAGTGTGGTGTGGTCATCAGAAGTGGTTTTTCTGCCCAGAGGTGTGTTTACGATGCCGTGAGCAATTGGTGATGGAAGAGATGCTTGTTCTGTTGTTGACCATTTCTTTTGCTTTTTGGTGACACAGTTCCTTGAGTTCCTTCATTTCAGTAAAATGGAGGTAATGACACTCACATTTCTTCAGAGTTGTGTGTGGAGGTCTGTAAATGGAAAAACTCAATGCAATTTGCAACCAGAATCTCAAACTAGCATTGCCTTGAATTTCTTGATGTGGACTGGGTTGCTTTGGAAGTAAGTTATGGTTTACCTTGTTCCTGTCACCATTTCAAGCTTGTGAATGGCAAAAAATTGTGATAGCAAAGCAGGTCTTAAGTTTTGGCACTTTGCTAGCTGAGAGTAGCTGGTAGCATTGGTGGAGGGCGCCGTGATTTATGTGCTTGCAGAACACAGATAACAAAGGTAATCTCATTTGTGGCTGCCTTGATGATGTCCTGTCTGTTGTCTTTGGGTTTATAGTCATACAGTATATTTGCTGGGTGACTGCAAATAGACTCTTTCTCACACCCTCCTCACTTTTTGGGAGATGGCACACCATGAGCTGGTGGTTCTGTGCTGCTCTAGGATCAGCTGCATGCCAGCTTGTTCTGATGCTGCCTCCCTTTTGCCTCTTGCAGATCGCTTCCTTTCTGTGTGACTCTTACTCGAACTATTTAAATCAAGCTTCGTCTCCTATCACCTGGTAGAAAAATGTGAGGATTAATTAGTTAATGTTTGTGCAATGCTTTGAAGATGACAAGTGCCATATAAAATGCTAAGGATTTTCAGGTGTCATTTTTTGCCCTCTCTTTGTAAGTCCCATTAATAGTGTTTTTGTCTTCTTTTTATAGCATCTCCTATGTGCTTCTTGAGTAGATGATACTTCTTTAAACTTCTTCAAAACCCAATTTTTAGTGGGGGATTATGTGGCATATGCTTTGTTCATGCCCTTAGCTTCTGGAGTCATCCAAATGTGCTCGTTCAGAAGTGATATCTGAAACATTATTTCATCAGCAGCTTGTTTAATGTATATTGCACCAATGCCTGGCTTGAAGAGAGAGTGAGCTTTACATTCATAATAAGGAGGAAGTTCTTTGTCAGCGTTAGTAATTGACTGTATTACAGTCAGTTGCTAATTAGTAAATAGTTGCACAGGTTTTCTTTCACTAAGTATTTGAAAACCAGTAATAAACCATAATTAATTGGCTGCACAGAGCCCTTAAGAACAACCCTTAGTATAGACTATTATGCCTGTAGCTTATGTTCCTTAAAACCCAGTGTTTAAGAACAATATGAACAGTAGAGTCTAGTCAAATCTCGACGTCTCCATGGTATTTTTTGCTATCTTCTATATTTGGAAAGTGAACATAGCAAGTACCACGTTAAGTGGAATGCCTTATTTGTAGCATTCTTCAGCCTAAGTTAAAGAATACCAAGACACTCTGTGTCAGGATTTTAATTTGCCTTCCGTTGTGAACAAAGGATATGACATTTGTCTCTTGCAGACATGACCCACCACAATAAAATGTCAGCAGTGCTTGGGTTTTTTTATTCCTTAAATGGCTAGAGGTGAGAGTTAATTGATGTGGATTATATGCAGCGTAAGAATGTGTTCTTCARTGGAGCTTATGGGGAATGAACAAAAACCAAGAAGTGTCCAATGGGAGTGTCTGCAAATGTAAATCCATTGGGCAAAACCATGGTTTTCTAAYGCTGTCAGTCTTCCGATGCAGAAGCTGTTGATCTTCCCGTGTGTCTGCTGGGGCGCTCCTCACCTGGCCATCCCGTGCTGCTGTCGGTGCTGGAGTCGCCACTCCTCACTGAGCCCGTAGATGGCTTTTTGGATCAGTCACAGATAATGTGCTGCAGCCTCTGTGCTGGGCGTTCTCAGCAGGTCGCAGTTTGGGAACCCCTGCAGATGTGGTTGGGAGAAGATGACGTTGTGGTCCCGGCGGGATTGCAGGGGCTATGACCCCTGAAGCCTGAGGCTGAAGTGCTACCCTTTCTCTTCCCCCCTCATTCACGTAATAAATTCTTAGCAGGCTTCCTTTGGGTAACAGAGATAACCCGTCTCCCCTCATCTGATTTGATTAAAATGTTTCTACAGCTATTTTGGATATTAATCATGAATGAAAACAGGGGACTGTCCTACTTATCACTATCCATCTTGGAAGGCATTTGTTACAAATGGCTCAGTGATCAAAGCAGCACAACCCTGAATCTAAATAGCAGCAGAGGGAGAGCTTGTGAGTGAAAAGCAAGCAATTATTGCACAAGGTCAAGAGYGGTTTGTATGATGAACAAGGAAGATAAAACATCTGCAGTCAAACTGTGATTCTTGTAAACAAGGGGGCTTTGGATTTGAACATCTTGTATTTTTAAGTGAGAACAAATTGAGGGGGAAGGGAGCAACAGATCGTTTCTCTCTTGTGCTTGCCTGGAGATGACTTAAACCTGGTATTTTCAGTACGTGCACACTGCCTGCAGCCCAGGACCTGGCCGTGACACCGGTTGATCTGCAGGTTTACAGACCTCCATCACCACAGTACAGAGATGTTCCTTCAAATCCACCTTCTGAAGTTAAGTGTGCACTCCACCCCAGGGTTCACTTTGGGAACTGAGGAGGAGAGGGAAGGTGAGATCAGTCTTGTTCTTGGGATTTCTTGCCTGTGTCATCCTCCCCATTTTAATGTAGCAGGGGAGATCCTTGTTTAGAATGTGAACTAGTCCCCTCCTAAAAAAATTAATTATGAAATTAAATTCAGTCATCTCCATTACTGCTTGGAATTTTGAGGCAGGTTTGCTTTTCAGCTAGATTTCCATAAAATGCCTTGTCAGACACAACCTGTTTCATATGTACAGGGTTTCTCATTGATCATATTTACAGTGGGTTGAATGCTGTTGTCCCAAAATGAGAATGACATCAGTGGGTGGTTAAGTTAAGACAGAAATCAAAGTCAATGTCTTGCTGAAAAATGGGTTTTTGAAATTGTGGTTGAGTGTAAGACTGCATCCCTGCCAAGCAGCAGTTGTGCTGGAATCAGCGTTGTTCGTGTCAGCCCCAGCTATTCTTGATGAATAGTGTGCAAATTGTCTACCTAATTATACATGTAAGTGTGCGTGTAAAAATTGTATGTTGACATATGGATTCAGGCACCTAAGCACTGTTTTAGCTGCATATCCATTTATATTTTTATGCATAATTTGCATCCAGCGAAATATATTTTTTTCATGCTCTTGAGCTGGAAATAGGAGAAATAGGAAGTAATTTTTCTGTCCAGTGTACAATGCTACTCCTCTGATAGTGYGTCTTTATTTAATTTTGATTTGTATTTTCTTGTTTTTAAAACCATGTGTTTTCATTGCCCTTGATTTAAAACAAATAAATGAGAAAATTATTCTCCAGACATGCTGCTTATCCTTAGCAAAATACCATGCAGTCATGAAGCTTTTGTGGGGAGCAACTCATAAATTGGACTGGGTTCTGTGGGAACAGCAGTTAAGCATTTATCACGCTTAACTTGAATAATAAATGTAAAACAAGAAAATACATTCTTGTGGCTGCTTGAGAGATACTCTCTTTTTTCATTCTGAAATGAGATTCAGGGAAGAGTGAAAACTTGAGAAATAAACTCTGCTTTCTCAGATCCTTGATGATTTTGAGAAAACACGGCCTGAGGGATGACCACATTTTTCAATAGTGTCAGTCCTGGAAGTATAATTAGCAAATAGTTATTTGCCTGTAACTCTCTTTGCCTCTGGGTTTCTGAAAGCTCAGATGTTTCTTGGGTACCAATTCTAAGGGAGTGGGGTTGGGGAGTGCTTCGCTGCTCTTTAACACTTGCATATGTTTGGCAGCTCTGCAAGGAATTGCTGGAGAGCGGGGAAAAAAAGGAAAATTAAACCTTTTTGACTGATCAGACCTCTTCCACGTAGCTTGCAAGATTATATATTTAAATACATACTTTGATTTGAAGAGCAGAGGCAGAGCACACGTGTTTTTGTACCTTGTGCTCAAATAGCAGCGTCTCTCAGCAGTTTTGAATTGACTGTCTTGAGGGTTTGGGTTCATTTATGTTTTACTTGAGAATCCTTCATGCATCTTAGATCAGACACTATAATCACGTGACTGATGTGCRAGCTACGCCATAAAAAATTCTGTGAAAATAAATGCAGATTGAGATCTTGAGCTGGGGAAAATCTGCAGACTAGAAGTGCCACCAGATTTGCATTTCATAGTCTGTCACGTGTAGTCTGCCTTTTCCTGAAGGTCTCCACCAAAGTTTCCTGCATCTGAGGACACCAGGTGACTGTTGTGTTGGTTCTAGCTCACCGAGCCAGCCATGGATGAGGACCCGTTATGCTAGGCACTGTGCAAACACAGCATGAAATAAAAGAGACCTTCCCTCAATTTTATTGCAATTTCTTGTCAGCGTAACTGTCACAGGGCAGGGGTGGCACAGATGTTGCATGTGTTGGTCCTAATATGCCTTCTACTTTAATGGGTACCAAGGTAGGCAGCTTCTTGAGAAAAATGTTTGGAGTGTTTCTTAGCTTTTCAGCAGTGGTTGTGAATAGATTTTAAAGCTTTAGGATGCTCAAGTGACAAGAGAGTTTAGCTTGTTTCTTATTTATAGAGTTCCATATGTGTGAATGTAGCACTTCCTGACGCATATGAAAAGAGGCTTCCTGCCCAGGAGGGACTGTCACCTTTCTTGACCTCTTTCTTTTTTTAATATGAGCTCATCTCCTCTTGTGCCCTGGATTTAAACAAGATGCGGCGTGCTCGATCGGGCAGTGCCTGGCTGATGAGCTCTCCTGCAGAGACTTCAGCAAAATGTCTGGAGTAAATYTACCTGAGTCATATCTCACAATTAGAGTCGTATAGCACAGTACATGCAAATGAGCCTTGTCTTTGCTGCCTCTTTGCCTGTGGGCTGTGCAGGAATATGAGCCTGGTTTTCTGTGAAGAAGAAAAATGTGTAACTGCTTCCATAGGATTCTCTTTTCCTATCCTCTTAATTTCATGCTGTTGCCAGAACCACTGGCTGTGACCCTGGTGAGGCTGTAGCTGCTGGTACGGTCGTCACAGCGTTGGCTCTGGAGCAGGGCAGGAGAGCCCCGTGGCTGGGAGTGGCATCGGGTGAAGATGGCTGCTCCGCATCACTTGCCTTCAGCAGAGCTGGTAGCGAAGGCGGAGGTTCTTCGGGAGGTTTAACGATAAACTGGCCTCTCGTTTATTCCTGGGTAGGGTCTTCATCAATTTCAGCAGGAGAAGGCTGGAGAGCGTGGAACTGCTTAATTCTTACCAGTTTGTAAACACCACGTAGTGCAAATACGTATTGGGAGGTGGTGAACTTTTCAGCTCAGCCGATAACCTCCCAGTATTGCTGCAGCTGCCTTAGGTCTGCAGGCAGGGTGTTTCTGTCCAACTCGATGCCTTCAGCTTGGACTTTTTGGGTTTTATAACCAGGAGAGGCTGCAACATTAATCTTAATTAAAGGGAGATGATGATTTATTCGGCAGGGCTGACGGGTGCGTTTGTACACACAGTGCCTCTCCCAGTGGGTTTTGGTCTAAACCATAGGATCGGAGGGAGCTGCTGTAGTAAAACTGCAGGAAAATGAGTAACATGTATTGATTTGATACCTGGGGAGGAATTGATCAAAGTAGCAGTGGATATGTGCAATGCGACGTGCTCCTCTCTCCAAGTGCCTGCTGTTCCACCAGCGCAGTGAGTTTTTCTGTTAGTGGCAACACCAACAAGGCAGTAGTTAAAGCAGTCACTGTTTCCAGAATCCAATTTTTCAAGAGGTTTATAGCTCTGCCATTATATGGAAAAAAAAAAAAAAAAAAAAAAGAAAATTCACTGAAATCGGCTAAACAGCCTTTCCATCCGGAAAAGACATGAAATACATGTGCTTCCAAGCAAAACTGTACAGATGCTTTAAATAGTTTATAATACCATTTGGTGTCACGTTGAAAGTGGCCTTTGTGGCTTTTTTAGTCCAATTCTTTCTTTTTGGCAGTGAGTTCATAGACTAGAATATCCTTATTTGAGTCCAGTTTTCTAAACGAAGAAAGCTTCTAAAAGAAGCAACCTGTAGTTTCACTCTTTCTCCGCTGTGTTCAGCCTTAGCTTCAGTGAAGTTTAGGTTTAGCCTTCTGTAAGACACTTGGATAGTTAAAAAAATTGAGGTGAAGGAAGAAGTTAAAAAAAAATACTTAGGATTAAAGAGAGATACTCATAAGTCAAATATTAGATTAATCCCTCCTGTACAGCCTCTGATTGCAGTAAGTTTTGAGCAGGAATTTGCATGTCTGTGTCACCCCACTTAGCACAACTATATTGTCTACTTTGATTGGCAACACCATGTATTTATCTGAGAAAATACGCATATGATTCGCATGCATCAGCCTGAAGTAGGAAGGCTGACCTCTGGACATCTGGATTTAGAAGAATGTGAGTCTGTCGGTCGAATTAAAGCATCAAGGACAATTATGCTGAAGGTAGGGGCTGACTTGCAAATGTGCTTTTTCGCTTCTTGCAGTTAGACCATCTGGTCAGCGGGGCTCGGTGGTGGGAATCCTGCCTGTGGAGTGCAGTAACTTGTTCACTCTAAGCCTGTGTGGCCTGTTGTGTTTTATATTTTATGTTAAAGGTGTATCTTCTAGTAACTTTAAATTCCCAAACACGTCCTGAGGTTGTTTTGAGGATGACTCATATTTCAGCTCAGCCTCTCCCCTCTACCCCGTGCATCCCAAAACTCCCCCTCCCTCATGTAAAAACTTCCGGCACTTATAAGATATGTTTTGTAGGTGCAGGTTTTGTTTGTGTGCCTCAGTGCCGCAGTGTTTCCAAATAGCTGAATTTGTAATGAAGCGTAGTGCCTGGGGCTGCATGTTCTGACWTTGGTTGGCTTAGTGCCTTGTTTTGAATGCTGCAATCTGTAATGCATGGGATGCAAGAAGAACAGCCTCTTACTTCTTCACATCCAGGCTGGACACATTTTCCGGCCCAATTGGAATGAGACATGATCAAAATTAGTTCTGTAATTAAGAAAACGTTGAACCTCTTGTGTGTGTTAGGCAAATGAGCTAAAGCTTTTAGCCAAGCAATTAAGTGTTAAGGTTTTACTATAAGGTGAATGTAAACTAGATAATTTCTCCAGCTAAGCTTCCCATAATAATTCCATTAGTATGAATTCAGTACAGTGCAGAAGGGAGGCAACATAGCATGATAGATAAGATTATTATTATTATTGAAGATTATTGCAGTACAAATGAGCAATGAAGGCCCCAGCTGAGATTATGGTCATATTTTGATAAGAGTTTTAGTTTATGGTAGGATAGAAGACAGAATTTGCTCTGGAGCGGTGATGATTTAAATAGACCAAAACATGCAACAACAAAACCAAAAATTTCTTTGCATAGWTACAGAACTGAGATGCAGAGAGATTAAATGCCTTGCCTTCCATGTGGAAGCCAAACTCGATCTTGTGGCAAAGGCACTGGTGTGTGTGTGAGGTACGGTATGGCCAGTGGGAAACATAGGCCTTGTTCCACTTTGGCAGGCCGGGTGGGAGAGGGTTGTGGTTAGTGCCGTAATGCAGATGCTGGATTACTTGCAAATTCTGTTTTCATTTCCTTCATCTGCTCTGTGTCAGCGTGGGTTAGTTACTTCAACTTCATGGCTCTCACTGTCTTCTGTGGGATATCAAAGTACTTGATTGAGTTTGCATGTATTCTGAGATGTAGGGACAAGGGTGCTCTCGAAGTGGTAATTTGCTGCTTCTCTTGTTGCAGTACATTACATTTACATAAGAATTTTTATCTGATTATCTGACTAGGGAACAAGCTTTTAAAGGGGGTGACTTCTTAACTAAAACCGTATTTCTTGATGTTGTGTTTATCTCATCTTTCCACTTAAGCATGCTTGCTGGGAGTGGTATTGGTCCAGTTTCAACAAGTCATGTGTATGGCTTTTTTTTTTTTTTTTTTTTTTTTTTTGGTTTTTGCTGATCAAATCAATATGATAGTTTATTTAAGGCAGTGTGTCTCAAGATTACGGAAAAAGGTCAAGGCAATTTCAAAAGCAGTTTGTCTTTGTATTTTGTTTCTCAGTGTGGAAGCTGTTACTAATGTTCCTCCTGGCTTTGTGTTTCTGTAGGCATTCTTGCCGGTGTTCGTGTACTCGTTGAAGGTGTCTCCACTCATAGAAAAAATAAGTGACCACAAGGATTTTAAGAAGCTTCTCAGGACACGGAATAACGTACTAGTGCTGTATTCCAAATCTGGTAAGTCCGCTTTTTTTCTGATGTCACAGCTCTTTGTGCCCAGCAAGGTGTGCACATGTTCAGTTACCCGTGTACATGCTCAGATGACTAAGGTCTTCGCCCTTACTAGCTCTCTGTTCAGTGTTGCTTTATGTGACTACAAGGGCTTCTTCAGGACCGGTGTCCTTTGTCCTAACTCGGAGGCTCCTGATGTTTCAAGATTGGAGTCTTCTTAATTTGGTCTTCTAATTGCTCTGTCACATTGGCAAAAATGTACTTTATTCTGGCTTTGTCTCCAAAACTGGCTGCTCGTAATAGCTATCAGCCAGAGCTTTCTGGTGTGTTTATCACAGTAGTTTGCAAGTTTCGATTTCCTGGTGACACTGAAAGGCTTAATGAATAGTTATAGTACTGAAATCAATCCATCTTTGCTTCTGACAGCTTTGGGTGTCCCATGGTTGTCTTTCAACTTTAATTAACAAAATATAAAAAAAAAATTAGCTGCTTCTGGAAGAGGGAGAAATGGCTCATTTCACATCATGCCACCTGTCTCCTTGAATCTCTTTGCTGTCCTCTCTCTCATTCAGGCTCTCCTTTCTGGCTATTCACTCTTGGTCTGTTTACTCTTCCTTTTGCTCTGTTCTGCTCCTGCTGTACCTTTTCTCCTTTGTTACCTTGTTTGTTTTGGTGTGTTGTTTTGTGGCACACCATGTAAAATGAAGAAACAATCTTTAAGCTCCATACGCAAGTGCAGAATGCTGTTGTGGATGTGGAAGTCATTGGACAGCAAGAAGTAAAATGTGTCACTAAGATGATTTTCCTTAGTGCTGTATTGTTTTTGTTCTTGCTTCCTTTTCCTTCCTGCAGGGAAGCAATATAAGGTAGTGCTTTGTTTGGGGGTTGGGTCCTCCCTTTCTGACCTGTTGCAAAGTTCTTATCTCTGTTAAACACAATGACGTTCATTCGTAGAGTTGCTCTGGGTTTATAGTGTGGCAAACTGGAGCAGTGTGTAGTGACCCAATATCCTCCCTCCCTCCCCCCTCCAATATCAGAGAATTTTGCAGACAAAAATGTGCAGGTGCTGGGATAAGTAGCTTTGTTTCCTAAAGATATCTTTATTCTGAAACAGTTAAAATGATATATGTGACTTAATTTTTGTTAAAATATTTGTGTTTTGCTATAGTGGGGAACTTTGAGCACTCGAACTTGGCCAGATGGTTTTGTAGTAACAGGTTCAAAGTGAAAGTCATAAAAGAGTTTCTAAGGCTTTTTGATTTTGAAAGGAACACTTTAGATAAAAAAGACATCTGCATTATTCAGCTTTTTAAAGAGAAAATTTTCTTTTTATGCTTAATATTTTAAGTGGTGGTTGCTTTCATTTTTAGAAGCACAACCAGAACACTTCAGCTCTGACACTCATCAAATAAATGTTGCCCTATGGGCATTGTTCAAAAGCCGTGTTGTAGAGATTTCTTTTTGCTGTTTTTGTTATTTAATTGGTTGGTTTTAGCAGTCTAAAGCTTTTCATGGAGAGCTGACTGTGGGATTAATGTTTCTTCCTAGAACAGTGATCCTTTGCACAATTAGAAATCTCTTGCCTAACTGTCACCCAGAARGAGGGGAGGGGGGAAAAAAGAGGTAGGAATTTGGAGGTGCAATTCTAATCCCAAGTATACGTCCTCTAGCTGTGATAAGATGTTGGCCAGCATCTGACTGTACTGCTGGAAGAAAACCTTTGCTTCTCAGCTGAGCAAAACTAAACGAGTATTTCTATCTCATGCAGAAAATTCATTGGTTTCAGGAGATGTCCTCATTTACAGGAGATGTTTGGTTCACCCTACCAGCTGGGTATCCTGCCAGGGCTGCTCAACTAATGAGTTTTCTGGGACAAGTCTGTCCTATCCTGAATGCTTATTTTTTTAAAGGGTGTTTGTCACACTGTTCCACTTTAAGTACATGCGATGAATTCCCCCACGTGTCTATGTCCCTGTGTTGGAGAAAGGTGGCAGTTGCATGTTATCAGTACTGGGGGGTAGGAGAGCTGCTTGAGAGCTAACGTGTAGGCTGGCATCTCTGATGGCATCCGGCCCAAGCAAAGGCTGTTGAATACAAAGAAGCTGTTTCTGGCTCAGGAGACTGTTGAGACAAAAATTGTGGAGGTTTAGAGATTATTTGAGGGGGCTGTCACTACCCACTGGCTCTACTTGTCTGCTCTGACCTATATAGGCCTTCACTTTCTCAAATGTTGGAGACAAGATATTGGTCTATAGAGGCATTTGGTCTGACCCAATATAGCCATTCAACTTCTTAGTCGAAGTAGTTGTGGAGCAGCAGCAGTTTAAATAGATCTGGAAGAGGCTCTGGGTTTCTAGTTTCTGTTAGATTTTTTGGGGAGTTGATACTTGTTTGAACCTCTGTATTTTTCTCTCTYGAGCTCTTATCCCATTTTTCTTCTGTGTTTATTTTTAATACCATTTATAAGACTGTTTTGGAAGGGAAGTGTTTTGCAAAATCTACACATGTGGCGTGGCATGGCATTATAAAAATCTCAGCTGGGTATTTATAATACAGCCAGTTCTTGGAAGGACCTTTTCTGGGTGCTTTCTGCTAATAGTTTTGAGCTCCTCACAACTGTTGGTTTGAGTATCTCCCAGGGTTATTATGAGAATAACAATGTGTTATTTTCTGGGTATGACAGGGATAGAATTGAGGCAGGCAGGGATGCTGAATGACTTGGCCTTACAGCTGATGAAGGTCCTAAATGAAGTTGCTCTAATTAGCAGGCAGTGGTACAAACTGGTCAATGCCCAGCCACAGGAAAAAGGCAGTGTTGGGATGGAAGCCGGTTTGCAGGAGAGGACACAGTATAGCTCCATAAATGTAGGTCAGGGAGGGTGCCTGGAGATAGGAATTTCAGTGTATTGTTTACGGGGGGTGGAGGGAAGGAGCCACCCGACTTCAGCTGCAGCCAGCATTCCTTCTAGTTTACAGAAGATTTTACTGATCCCTCTCATACTGGTTTCTTCAAATTAGACAAAATGTTCTTCCAGTGCTTCAGAACAAAGGAATGCACCATTGTGTTTTTCTATGTGGAGTAATAATGCTGCTGTTGATTTACTCTCATTATTATTTTGGTTTGTTTTCCAGCTGCTGCTGCGGAAAGCTCACTCAGGTTACTGTCCAGCGTGGCCCAGGAGGTGAAAGGACGAGGTACTATAAGCTGGATAGACTGCGGGTATGTGTCATGCTATTTTTCTCACTTTTTTTCCCTCTCCCCTTTTGGCTTTTATTGCTGACTTGGCTTTTTTGATGGCTCTGAAACTTCTTGCCTGTAACTGAACCCACATCATTCTGTGCAGTTTCTTCATAGCTGTAGGGAACCTACATCTTGCCATCCTCTCTTCCTTCGGACCAGTGGTGAGGAATCATTTTTTCCGTATGGCTGTTGTCACTTCTTCTTTGACAGCATGTTTTTCAGCCTGAAGCTGGAGACCCCAGCTAGCATCGCCTTTCATGGGGCGCACGTAGCATGGAAACTCTGACTGCTCCAGCTTTCCCACAAGGCGAGGGAGGAGGAATCCCACATGTTGTGCCTCAGCTGGAGGGCAAGACAGTTCTGCTCTGACAGCAAATGTTGCACGAGCAGTAGGGCTGTTTGCTTGGTTTTGAAGCGCCCACCCATTTCTGTTGCTCAACAAAATGTGCTTTCTTTTAAAGAACTTCTGTGGTTGTATAGGTTCATGGCAATTTTTGATGTGAAGGCAGGGAAACTTGTTTTTGTAAGTGGTTGCTTGTGTGGGAAGGAATGAACAGGTGTGTGCTTTCTGGTTTGCAGATGTGAAAGCCTTCACTGTGTTCTGCTCAATAACACGTTGCCTGTGGTTTTAGCCTGTGTATCGTAGTGCCTCTCTGCCTCTGCAGCTTTGAGAGCTTTGCCTGCAGGTGGCAAATTCACCTTCCTGCGTTGCAGAGGAACAGCTTGCTGCCTACCTGTGTGTTTGGGTGGGTTGCCATGGTATGAACAAATTGTTCACTGTGCACAAATCTAAGTCAGCTCTGAAGATCATGTGGCTCCCTTAGAATTATACTTCTGAAACCAACCTTCGCCCATCAAGCAGTGACCCAGAATAAGTAATTGGTAAATCAAAGTTAACGTGTTTTTGCTGTTGGTTAACTGTCTTGCTCTCCCCCTGCCACCAGGCAGGTATCTCTCCTGTGGAGTCCTCTGCTTCTGCCTTCTGTTTGTGTTCCGCTGGGCTTGTCTAAATGGACAGACACTTTCATCTCTGCCCAACTGATGGGGACAGTGTTCCAAGTCATCTGCTGGCAGAAAGCAGGGCTGCTCCTCGGAGGTCAGTGAAGCCTGTATCATTTCCCACCTGCTGAAAAGCCAGCAAATAAATTGTATTGACCCTGATGAGGAGAAGGTTGCTTGGAGATCTGGCATACTTCTGAAATCCAGTCTCCTAACGAAAGCACTGATAAATGATTTTTGGTTGTCAGTAATGATGGCTAGCAAATAGGATACTGGGCCTGTGTCTTGGCTTTAGTTTCTAGTCGGCCCCGTTTGTGACTGTGGAGTGGTCACTACCTTTTTGTGTCTTCTGTTTCCCTTTTGTTTTAGGCTACCTCTGTGTTGGGGGACTTACTGCTTACTGTGTGTGTGCACATGGCACGTGTGTACAACTGCTGGAATGATGAGGCTGTTCATCTGGCCCTTCAAAATGCTGCTATAATACAACTAAGCAATAACCATTTCCAGGATTTATCTTAGTTCTGGGTTGGGGAAGGAAAGATTCAGTGTTTAGGGCTTCAATTTGAAATCCAGGGAAGTTTTGGCACTTAGTTCAACGGATCAGTCTCTGCTCCTGAGTTTGTAAGTGATGGTGATGGGGAGGGAAATGTGTTGTTTGGTTTTGCTGTAAAATAAACTTCAATTCATCAAACCCTAATATGCTCTCCCTTTCCAAATGTTGTCATCTAAACCAAACTTTGTTATGGAAGTTACTTGCAAGAAATGTATTTTAAAGTCTCCTCCAGGTAGTGCTTTAATACATTTCATAGGAAGCTTGGTACTTGCAGTGCCTTTCGTCTGACCATGGTGGGGAAATACTTAAGTTAAGGTTCCTATTCATAATGAAAGGTGAGTTATTCCCAGAGAGTGAAGCAGCCTGTTGAAGGTCATGTTGTAAGAGGTTGGGAGACCCGCGATTACGTTTGTAGGTTCCCAAAATTTGCTTTGATGCCAGTAAGTTGACAATCAGATTGCCACTTGCCGAGTGACAGGCAGTGGACAGGGTACTGTAACATGGCAATAGCTGTAATTCCCTCTTCAAGGGTTTAGCAGTGCTTCCTTTCAGATCACTCGTTTGGGGAGAACCTGGAAAAATAGATGATCTGTCCAACTGTAGCTGGGCATTTGTCAGAGATGTCTCTTCTATCACTCCCTCCTCCAGAGGGATGTCATAACAGAATTTGTGAACTTGTCTTATGGGGCAAGGTGAACTGAAAGACTGGCTTGTGGCAAAGGAGGTCTTGATGCATGCAAAAAACCAAATGGCTTGAGCCTGAACCAAGTTTTGATTTACTTGTTAAACCTTTAAACCATTCTGAAATCAGTCTTGTAGTGTTGAGGTAACTTTTGAATTTTTTTTTTTTCCATGAAAGATTTTTTTTTTTCCTTTGCTTATTTTTTTTGATGTGTATACAGGTGGCTGCAAACTGCTGCCCACCTCATTGCAGTGGTAATGTGAGAGAGGGTGCAGTAGTGCTGTCTGTCACCAGTCACAAAGGGCCAGTTGTAGGGCCTGAACAGCTGAGTCCTACCAGAGTTGCTCGTGCTATTCTCCCACTGCAAGCGTGCTRTGAAGCTTATGTGCACGTCTTCATGCCGAAACAAACAGTGCACAGATGCAGGGATATTTACAGCACAGGCTCAATTTGTTTTACAAATATTGACAAGAAATGGCTTGTTTGGCAGCGATATTTAGCAGGGAATTTTGGCTTTGCTCTCCACATCCTGCTGTAGCGGACTTCTTTGCCTTCAGATCCAAGCATTGGCAAGGCTGGCATACACGCAGAGTTGTGGTTTGTGTCTCTGCTTCCCTGTGGCGATGACGGCAGTCTTTTTCTTTTCTTTTCTTTTTCTTTATTGGCCATGCTTTTTTTGTTTCTTGTCATTCTCCTTCTTCCCCTCATTTTCAGGAGAAAGGAAGAACATACTGCTCCACTGATGGAAGTCATTATGGATTGCTAAGTCTCAGCAGTATGTTCTGTATTTCATACAGCGGAGAGGAGTGTGCAGGTTTGCAGCTGGAGGCAGGCTGCCTGAATTGCTGGCTTACATGGAAACCGTGCTCCTTGGCCTCGGCTTTTGTTAGGTCTGTGGTGTGAGACAGAGGTTAGACTTGAGCTTTCGGTTCCAGGTTGAGTGGTCTCAGGGAGACAAGGGAGGTTAGTTTTTCAGCATAATGTGGGGAAATACTTGGTTTCTTGCTGAGACGGTTAGTGTGGAGTAGAGGAGGTTGCCACTTAATTTGTCACTTTGTGGCAGGATAGCAGAGGTCCCCAGAGTGCCTGGGCTTAGGAGGTGTAAGGCTGGGAAGTGCCAGGTACCTGCCTTTCCTGCACAGTTGGGCTCACTTGCGTTAAGTGCCACGCGCCCAGGGACGCCTCTGCCTGCAGTATTGCAGATAAGGTTCTSGTTCGGGGGAGATTTCCATCAGTTTGCGCAGGCAGATAGGTGCCTCCCGCTAGAGATGAAGGGGCAGGACGAGAATTGCTTGCAGCATTGAAGTGGTCACTGTTTGCTCCTGTGTGCTGAGATAGCGTATGTGGCTCTGTACACAATTAAACRTGAAGCTTTTTCAATTGTGAATAAAAGACCCGCAAACGATGTGACAAAAATATGTTTTATTCTAGCCTTTCTGTGTTTTAATGGGGAAGTCCTTGCTGAGGCGTTTGATGTTGAATGAACAGGGGTGTGAGAGATGACAGAATATTGAACTAATAATGCCTGGTAAAATGCAGTCTTCTGTGTGATGGCTACTTTTTGTTGCTGTCAGTTTGAACAGAGCGCTCTCTGCTACCTTTCATTTATTTATTTCCTCCCTACAATACCTGGTGCTTCGTTCCTGAGTTGAGGCTAACTGGTAGCAGGGGTAGAGCACAACGTTGCAGGTTGGTAAATCTTCAGTGTCCCAGAGAGATGGATCAGTTGTCTTATGAGCAAGTATTTCGAGACTGATGTTCGGGGAGATGCCACATTAATAGGAGCTGAGAGTCCCAGCTTCTGTTCCTGGCTCTGTGGATGATTCACTTCTTGTTACTTTGTGGTGTTAAAAAACGTGTATCTGTTTTCCAGGCAATTGGGTAAATATTGCCTGACTCATTAGTCTGTGTTTATAAAGAGATTGGTGAACTTTGAAAAGAAAAATGCTGCAGCAGCACAAATGAGTGCTCTTCATCTAATGCATTCGGATGCTATTGGGATGGGCATGTAAGCAAGCAGAGGACTATTATTGAATTATTTTTAGTAGGAGGCTGATAGAAATTGTGAAAATGGAAAGGCTTCATAGGGAGTTGAAAGCTTAAGATGCCTGCAAAAAAGAGTCTTGTCCTTTTGTGCGATCTCGGGGTTTGGATGCTGCTAACTTTAACAGCAGGTTGGGGTGCAGTGGAGCCGGTGTGTGCTGCATGGGCAGACGGACAGTCTGAGTGCGTGCTGCGGAGCCTCTGTGTCCCACAGTCCCTCAGAGACCTGGCAAATCCTTATGGTGGCAAGTAAAAGGTACAAAGTGATGTGCCTGGCAACACAATAAGATTAAATTACTGCTTGAGTGAAAGATTAATTTTTTGTTGCTTGTCTTTAAAGCAGACAAAGCTCCAGTCCCAGTTTGTGATGTCCTGAGGTCTGGTTTTGAAGAGTAATCAATATAAAGTTATTCTCTAGCCTTCCTGGGTAGGTTTTATGATAGATCATGGGGTGGCCAAGGACTGATGTTACTTGGAAGAGTGTAACTAGTTTGGGTGAAGTGGAAGGGRAAAGTAAGTAAAATGGCTTTGTTGAAGAGAAGAAAATATGTTTGGCAGGTTATGAAATGCRTTGTGGTGAGGTGCAGTTTTGAGGAGGTGGCAAAAGAGGTTGACACTAGCTCTTTCCATCCTRAATGTGATTTAGTGAACACTTTTGCATTTCCCTGTTACTGAATTGTCTCGAGTTTTTTATTGACTATAACTCCTGCCTAATTGTGCACTGGTATTTTCAAAAAAGCACCGATTTCTTTGGCTCTGGGTAATTATTCCCTGCTCAAACTTGCATGTAGGTCCCAAACATAAACAAAGCTGTGTGATTTCCATCTGCTGTCATAGCACGTGTACTTGGCTTTAGCACATCAGACTGTTAGGAAGAGGAAATGCCATCTGGTTAAAATGTCTGACTAATTTTTGGCTGGTTTTAATCCCACTTTTTCTGCTTTTGTGTGTCATTGTTGTGGTCCCTTTTGTGTGTCTTGTGCATCATGCTCGTATTCCCCATCTCTCATAATTACTTGTTATTGTTGCAATCCCATGGCGCTTAGCATAAAGGTTAAGATCATAATTTGGCTGGTAAAGAAGCCCTTTCAAGGCTATGCATCTAAACGTGCTGGTTCAGGAGAGAGCCAAATCTAATGAGTAGTTGTCTTTTCTGGGATTTCCCCCAATTTCCGTGTTTATCTGCCTTTTGGATTAAATGTTGCTTCCCAAATTTCTGATTTCCTAATGCTTTCATACAGAAAGGCTTTACCCATACACACARTCATAAATGAATTTGTTTTATGCCTTGAAATAGCAGGGAGGAATTTCAGAAATAAGGCTGCTGGTACAGATGTCATTAAGTGTCATTTTGCTCTTTAGTTTTTACCTTCACCCCTACAAAGCCGATCGGAAGTAGGATTTATTTAAGAGAATAAGTCTACTCATCTTCCTTCCTTGTGGCTGAAYTTTAAAGCTGATGAAAAGCTTTGAAATTGCAAATAAAAATGACCAGATCTAATGGAGAGAGAAAAAAGGAAGAAGAAAGGAGTGCTGCTCTTGCACTGATGCGACCCTTTCCATCCAAGTAGATTTGCAGCGTCTGGGATTTCTGCCTTTTTCTACAGTTGCCTTGAAGGCGAAGGGCAGCAGCAGCTCAGGAGTGGGTGGCAGTAATGTTAGCTGCCGGCCTGGGGGAGGTAGCAGGGGCTCCATTTGCAGCTGGTCCAGGGGAGGTAAGCCAGGTGTCCATCAGGAACGCTGCAAGTGTAGTTACACTGGCAACGTGTCCTTGTGTGGATGYGATTTATATGGGCAAACTGCATTTGCAGCATAGATTTTTCAATGCCTTCCTCCTGTCTCTATCATAACCTGTCTGTGCGGTTAATGCTAATTCACATTAAAGCCCTTTTATTTTCCTGTAAAAGTGACCATCAGGAAGTGCTATACTCTGAAAAAAATACCTTTTTTAAGTAAGCTCTCAGTTCCTAACATAAACCCATTTAGTCTGGTGTATTGCATTAATTCAGAAACGCAGAGCATTTAACTGAAATCCATTGTAGTGCTTGGGTGTACGAGCCTGGGCTCATGTCTCAGTTTCACCCTAACTGTGTGTATTCCGTGGGTTTTGCCTAGAATTGCTCATTAACCGTGAATCTTCAATGTTGCTGCTTTTCAGACTAAAATGAAGAGTAAGTGAGCTAAGATGTAATGTAAAGTTACCTCCATTTTCCTGCATTCAGTACTACTTAATTTAAAACATCCTCTAGCATCCTCTCCAGGCCCATAGCACAGCRTAAAACAGGCGCCAAGGGAACAGTACAATGTGCTGCAGCGTCTGTGTACCTGTGGGTGTTACATTCAAAACCTGCCTTCGTGGGCATCTTAGATTAGTGTGAACTCAAAGACAGGGTGGTAGTCATCTTGTGTCCCAGGTTGGGACGGTGTTCCCCTGTACCAGGCTGTGTCAGTTAGAAGAGGTCTGGATGAGTCTGATGAGGAAAGCTGCTGCTTTGCAGAGAGAGTATGAGTGTTCGGCATTTCTAGAAGTTCCTGCAAAGCTTTTGGAGGCTCCTGTGAATGTGTTCACCTTATTTCTGTGCAGGTGTGTGGGCTGCTGAGTGCCTCTTACTAATTTATATTTCCATGGAAAGTACCGTTCATTATAACTTCTTGACTTTCTGCAGGGCTGGAGCTTATAATTTTTTCCCTGAATTGTTTTTGCTTGATGATACCTGTTACCTTTTTGTCTTGGGTTTCTTTCTGGTCTTTGGCTTGCTCTTGCTTGCAGTGAGAATTAATTTCATGGGTTTTAATTTTCGGAAAATACTTCTTTTTAATCTCRTTCCTATAGATTCCTGGCTTCTCTAATTGACTAATGGGTACAGGAAGTCATTTGTACTGGGTGACGAGTAGTGCTGGGTCTCCGCAGCACATGGATTATTCTGTTTGCATTCCTGGCACGTTCCAGGGGAGTGTTTGGAGCAGAATGCTGTGATCACCTTGTGGGTTACAGGGAGGCTTTTTGCTGTGTTCCAGGGGGGGAAATCAGACCCTAAATTCAGATGAGACTCTGTCCTGTCAGTCTGATAATCCTAATCTTTAATTCTTTCCAGCAGCATGTTTTCTCTTTTTGGTTTTCATGCTCCCCCATCCCTTAAAAGATTCAAGCTTTTCATCTGCTGCATTGTTTGAGCAGCTCATTTGTTCTGTGCTATGGAAACCTGTTGCTATTGCTACTTCTTTTATAAGATAATTTCCATCAGGAACCTAGAACGGTGGCAAAATGTTGCTTTGTTTCAAAGACAAATCTTGTGTTTTAAGCTTCCTGTGCTGATTACTTCTGCATCCATCTCTCCTGGGTCCTGTTCCTATTTTGGTGTCTGCAGGTTCTTAAACCCCACTCAGGATCGTAATATCAAAGTGCCTGTCTGCAAGGAGAGCTGTGTATGGACTGTTTGAGTAGATGTAAGCCATTACCATCCAGCGGCTGCTTAGCACAGCTCTTTGGAGAAGTGCTCTTGCAAGCTAGGCTGATGGTTTCAGAAGTGATTTTTTWATTTTTTTTCCTTTTCTGATTTCAGATCTGTCTCAAGAGAGTGATACAGAAAGTTCTGGGATCATTAGAGAATAGAGGAGCCTTACAAATGTGACGTACCCTCAGCAGCAGTAGTTACGGCAGCTGCCGCCCCAGGCTGGGAGGGAGGAGGGAGGACTATGGGGACGCAATGCCCACAGTCTGGGAGGGAGGAGGGAGGACTATGGGGACGCAATGCCCACAGTCTGAGAGGAGGAGAGTTTTGGAGGGGTCGGTCTGTTTTCGTTTGGTTAGCAAAGTACCCAAGCTGCTGTAGTGTAAATGGATCACACAGTCCTTGTTGGAGGGTGGGATTGATGACTGGAAGGAACATAGTCAAAATCCCATATTGTCCCCAGCTATGGCTAATGAATTGCATTTTTGATTTCGAAAATTCGTAGGAGCACATCTAACTACAACTGACAGTTAATGACTTCCTCTTTCATATTAGGTTTGCAAGTGCAAATGTGGTTTTTATTTTTAGGTGGCTTGAGGAAATTTCTGGCATTGACACCCCGTTTGCTGCTTTTTTGGGTCACAAGCTCAATCAGTTGTTTGGCAGGATCTCAACTCCATGCTTTCTCAGGATGTTCATCAGTCCGTTGTCTGGAGAGGGTATTCTCTGGAAGGTAGCCAGAGGGCATTGCCTCCCCGGTACTTTGGCCAGTGCTTTATCTTTATACTGACTCATGGAAGGTGGCAAATGCCCCGTGGGGGTGGTTACGGCAATGGAAGCAGAACAACTGGCAGCGCAGAGGTAAACCCATCTGGGCTGCTGCACTGTGTCAAGATATTGCTGCCTGGGTAGAAAACCTGGTTGTAAAAGTACGTCATGTAGATGCTTATGTACACAAGAGACAGGCCGCTGCTTCGGAGCACGGAGCGAGCCTGGGAATCCTCCCCGGGCTCATTGGGCTGGGAAGCCCTGTTTGATAATTCACTTCTGAGGACTGGTCTGAAATTGCAGTTGCACTTCCCTGAAGTTATAACAAGAGTTGTTCTCTGTACAATGGTTTTCACCATAACATAAAAGAATGAAAGCAATTAAACAACAGAGATGATAATGAGAGAGCATGCTGGTAGCAAGGTGACAGCTTTGACTGGTACCTTCCAAAGCTTTTTCCAGTGTTGTGAGGCTTGTTTGTAGGCAGCCTTGCTTCTGCTCTGCCATATCACGCTGCTCTGAGCCTGCTCCTCCTCCTTACCTGCTCAGTCTCATCTCTTCGAGTTGTTGGGGTAGTGACAGTGTTTGTTTGTACAGCCACTGATACAATAGAGCCTCCATCACGTTGGGGACTACAGGCACAACTGTGATACAGGGGACTGCTGAAGCATAATTTATGTGGATTATTGAGCCCCATTTCAGAGGGAGAGACATACAGATAGAAGAGATAAAATATGTTTACAGATTGTGAGGTCTGTGGTTCACATGTGGTTATGTGATATGCTGATAGAGGAGCGAGATAGTTTTTGTGCAGGCAGATTTACCGACTTGGTTACTTAAATTGGTGCTGCCAGTGTTTTTATTAATCACTTCTCTTATGCCTGGAAACAGTGTAAGTACAGATGAGAAAGAAGGCTGGGTCCATTCTGCATTGCAAAGTGTTAGTAGGTGCCATCACCGTGGCATCGAAGTGGTGTGGCCACACAGCACATGCACACGCTGCTATTACATTGGCAACTGGAGACATGAACTTTTTTTAGATGGCATTTTTGTCATTTCCTAAGAGGGGATTTGACATTCATYCCAGAGGCTGATGTGGTTGTAGGGTTGTTTTCCCTTCTTGGTGAGAAGCCAATGGGCAGCATTATGTGATAGGGAAATAATTAGGGAGCTGTGGACAATCTTATTTATGCTTATGAGAGAGGATGGTGCTGAGGATGTTCGGTSTTATCTTGCTGCCTTCAGGACAATATTTGAATTTGCCCCAAGGAGGGTGTTTTGCACTGCCACCTCTGGGCACCATCTCTTACTCAGGATCCATCCAGCTCGGACTTTTGTTTTTAGAAAACAAGGCGGACTTACTGCAGCCAAACTCCTGGATCTTATTTTGCGTTCTTCCTGTCTAGCTTTGCCCTCTGTTCTTTCTGTCTYCAAATTACCTTGCCACATTGCTGCAAAAGCCTTTGTCTGGGTTGCTCCTGCCACTGGGGACTGCCATCAGTATCTCTCACTGCTTCTCTGTCCTTATGGCCCCAAGCTCCCAGGCCTGCGGGCAGCCCTGCACAGGCAGAGAGAGCATCCTGCGCCGCTCCTGAGGAGCACCCATGGCACGTCCACTTCAGGTGCTGGCTTCGCTGGTGGTGAGCCAAAGGAGGTCAGATCTCCTTCGCAAGCCCCTCACCATCCTCCTGCCCGGTAGCAGCTGGCTGCCTGTGCAAAGTGATTATTTGTGCATGCTAACGCTGACAAGGGACCCCAGAGGTTTACMGGGAGCTCTCCAGTCGGGCTTCCTGCCAGCTCCATCATAACCCCAAATGACAGAAGTGTCTCCTAGTAGAGGAGATGGGGATGTGAATGGAAAGGGGTGAAGTATTCCTGCGATGCACACTGTCTTTGTTGTTATTTAGACTTCTTGCTTAGTTAGGTCAACTTGGATCTTTCAGTTTATCGTTCTTTTTAACAAGCTGCCATATGTCTTCGCTTCTTCTGCAAAGGAGGGTTTTGGAGTCCCAGTTTGGTTTCCTGGAAAGGGGGAGTGTGGGGAACATGCCTGTGGGAGTGGAAGGAAGCYGTGCCGTCGTGCCACTTAAGGTTTGATCTTATTACCACAGAGACAGCTGCTGGTTAGGTCCTTTGTGGTATTGCAAATAGGTTGATGTTTTGGATGATTTTCCACAGAGATGAAGCTGGATGATTTGTAGGACTGCCTGCAGGCRAAGCCAGGGGTCCCTTCAGCAGTAGCACAGCAGGGGCCTGCGCRGTTCGAATTGCTCTGGACAGAGACGGCATGAGACAGCCAAGGATGGCTGCTGGGGACGCATTACTGACCTCATCCTCAAACTGGTATTTCCTGAACCTGGTGYCTTGTCTGGAGTGTCTTGGCCTGGGTGGTAGAGTGCTGATTTTGGGGGTGGTTTCTGGCTTTTTATATTTTGGGGTTTTTTGGTTGTTTTTTTCCCTTTTTTTTNTTTTTTTCCCTTTTTTTTTTTCTTTTTTTTTTTTTCTTCTAGTCTTTATAACAAACTCTTACACTGCCTTTTCAAGTGGTATAATTAAATTGCAAGAACCAGAGTCCTAATTACACTCTCCCGTGTGAGAGTTGAGGAGCTCATCCTCACAGAGAGGCTGTTGGCTGAGATCCAAAAGAGACAAATCTCAGAGCAGAAGACTGCATTTGTGTTGATATTTACTCTTATTAAGGATAATGGTCATTACCAAGTGATATCAGGGCAGGTTGCTCTTTGCAGGTTATTTTTGTTTGGCTGTAAGTGAAAGCAGAGGGAAAAGCAGAACGGGTCTATCTCTGCCATTTTTGTACGTGTCCTTTTCTGCTTTTTCCAAAGAATCATTAGTATAGCATCTGAGTTGGTGAGTCTGGCATGTGCAAAAATCTGCACTGATGCATGAAAAAATTACTGATGCATATTTAGACACTTCCTATTCTGGGAATTTGCTCTTCTTCCATCAGTGCAGCTTGCGTAAACAGACTAAACTGCCAATGCAGCGGTGCGGAGAATCTGCCCACTAAATGGTAAGAGACATACTGGAGTAAACTGCTGCTTTCTTTCCTGTGATAAGGGATGTGCAATCCTGAAAGCAGCGCAGGCTTAGATCCTGTTTCCTTCCAATGAAACAGCTGTTCTTATCATTCTTTTTTTTTAATAGAAACCCATGCAAACAAAATGAATTGGGAGGAGTTGGAGTGGTAGGAGTTGCTAGCTGCTTGCTCACAGGTACATCTCAGTAGTAATGTTTTGTAGCCTTTTTCAACTATAAACCTTGCACAACTTTTCTAAGATGAGTATCTGGATCTCTTAAATGACACACAAGGAAAACTTACACTTTTTTCTCCACATGGTTTGAAGTTGCCTCAAACTGGTGGCAGAACCAGCAACAGAATTGTCTTGATACCCATTTTGGTCCTCTACTGATGCCAGAACAATTGTCTCTACATCTCAGGGTTTGACAGACTCTGTTGCTGGAGGTAGATTTCAGCATTACACTGGTTCACCTCAACCACCTAACATTTGTCTTGGCAAGGCTGAGGTGGCCAGAAATGTATGTGTCTCCTGGAAACATTTGGGAGTGTCTAGAAGAGCATTTAGAAATGTTGACTGTGCTGCTGGCTGACTTTAGTCAGCTCTCTGGCAGTCAGCTCCAGCAGGGCCACAGGGGCTTCCACGTGCCTCCAGATCTGTCTGGGGTAAGATGGGAAGATGATCTGAAACTGGTGCCTCCTCCTGAGATTCTCTGACCTTTGAGTCGCTTGGGTTTAGCCCTAAGCTAAGGGGTCCCTCCCCTCCCTGCTCCAAGGGACTATTGGAGGACTGCAGGTGAGAGAAGACAGGATGTTTCTGGCCCCTAGGTTTGATGTTGCTGCAGACTTTCTGTACAAACTTCACGTGGCAAACCAGCTTTTCGGCAAAACTCCAAATCCAGGCTATTTGTTTCGTAATCTAGTTTTGTTAAAAGGAGAGATATTCATTTTATTCAATGAACAGATGACATGTTTTATCTCCACCTTCTACTGCAGTCTGGGGAAAACAAAGATGCAGCAGAGAACAGGAAAATAACTCTCAGGCTCAGATCTCCAGCCTCCTGAAGAAGCAAAGAAAGCATTTATGGGTTACAATGACTAGCTTTGGCTATGATCTGAAAATGCAGAACTGACGTGAATTCAGTAAGACCCTTCAGATAAACATGCTTCTCTACAATTGGSATTACAGGTGCTCCTTCCTGGTGAGGTAGTTGCATGCTTTGTTAGTTCCTTAAAATGCTAATTTCSGTCTTCAGCATAATCTGACTTTGATGCATGTGTCCATAGCACCCCCCTCCTCATTTCCATCTACAGTAAGCATTTGGGAAGTTTCCACAGAGGCGCACTCTCATCTGCAGCACACTGTGAACTTACTGTTTGTTGTTCCTCACATTTKCAGAAAGGCAGCTGGAGAACGTTGGGAGAATTAGCAGCAGTGCTGGTAGCAGCACTTAATTTGGTGGGGCTCTTGCAACCCTTGCGTCTCAGTGTCTCTAATGTGTCTCTAATCAGTTTAAACTTGATGGGTTTTCAGTGTTTTCATTTTCTAAATTGATTTATCAATTTATCAAGGTACAAGTTGTCCTCTGATGGGAACAAGTTTCCAAGCTTTTTATCTTGCTGTTTGTCAATGCAGAGAATAGTCTTATCAATGCGAATCATCCTCTTTTCTTTGTAGTTGTGCTGTTTCACTCATTTCCCCAGGTCTTTGACTGACTTCATATTCACTTCAGCTTGCAGTATTCTTATAGCTTTACTTCTATGTTGTTTAGGACAGCACTTAGGCCAYGAAGACCCTTTACCTGCCCACCTAAGCAAATGTATATGCAGTTTTCTCCCATGACCCTTCTCTCTTCTTCAACTCAGMCTAATCTGGTGCTGGAAGCAATTCACTCTTGTTCAGTTTGAAAACCCCCTCCAGCAGGTCGGTCTGTCTGTTACATGCCTCCTTCTTCAGGAGCTGTGCCAGATGGTCCTTACCTCCACTTGTCAGGTGTGGCTCCAGGACACATCCCTTCTACTTAGAGTGAATGGGGTTGCTGGGCTTGGGGCTCCAAAATTTGAATTGGTTTTTCTTTTCTGCAGGACCTTTTTAAGGCTAACCACTTGTGATCTGGGCTTGGAGATACYGTGAAGATGTTTCTTTTTGGTTTTGAGTTATCTTCTGCCACATATACAAGCTGACCTGCTCTTTCTCTTTGARTCTTTTCACAAACAGTGCTCTTTGATCATCGCCCTAACAGTAGCATGGTCTTCTTGAAAACTTGACTTCCTAAATTTTRTGTTAATCCTATGGACAGAAAGAAGGTCTACTGAGGTACTCAGACATGCTAGAATGGTCTCCTTTTCCACTGGTTAGGGCCTGGCTTTGGAATGTGGTTTTAACACAGTTCACTGTGTCCTAACCAGGCAAACGGAGAAATTAAATTGGTTAATGCAGCTTTCCACAATGCTTGTCCCACAAACTTAGCTGAACAGCTTCCAAATTACTGTTAGTTGCAACTGATATCTGATGAGGAAGCACAGCAGTGAGTTTTCAGAACTGAATGCTTTTGATTTCCTTTCTTGTAACCATTTTTCTTGCAATATGTGTTTTTTGCAGTGATACTGAAAGCCGAAAATTATGCAAGAAGATGAAAGTAGATCCTAATTCAAAGGAGAAAGGAGTGGAATTACTCCATTATAAGTGAGTGTTGGGCTGGGATTTATAGTTCCTAATTGTTGATGCCCCTGTTAGGACCATTTGTTTTCTTTGCAGCTCCATACTGCTGCAGCATGAAAACTTCTTATTTTTTATCCTTTGACATGTGAAATTGGTTGCTGTTTCTTCAGTTTGCAAGCATGTGTTGTGACAGAAGTTGAGATAAATGTATTCTGCTGTTGAATAGAGTACACTAAAAGCACAAGCCGGGCCTAGGAGAGATGCCCAATGGACTAAAACTACCCCATGCACAGGGCTGATGCCTGACATTTGAGCGCTCTTACTTTCTCTGTCACGTGCCTGCTGGCRTGTGCCTTGGGCAGGTTGCTTCACCTCTCTGTGCTTGCTTCTCTGACTTGAGATAGTACTTCATCAAGTAAGTGGAGAAAGGCAAGTGTTGTGAGACAGCAAGAGATTTTCTTCCTGGAAATAATAGGAGTGGGAGTACTGTTAAATGTAAGAGACACCAAGCAGCTGCATCTCGATCTCCAAAGATCATGCCTTGGTAAATATTCTTGTTAAAATGTCAGGGGGGAAATTATTTCCTAGAAACCTATTTGCTTTACACTCTGTTTTGCAGCCTCCCTTTTTCCTTACTGCCCCCCCCCCCCCCAATTACTGTACTGTAAATTCCACTTAGTTCTGTGGCTTCAGCAGGATAATGTTATTCTGGTTAGTGAAAAGTGAGGGAGAGCAGCTGTATGATTTCCAGCAACATTACTGTAAGTTAACACTATTCCCCACTCCTTGTTCAACAGGGACGGTGCATTTCATACTGAATATAACAGAGCGGTCACATTGAAGGTAAATTTGAATATTTGATTATTGTTCTTTTTGTTTTGCTAGATATGGGGTAGACATTTGTGGATTAAAAACAGGCGTTGGTACTTTTTAATGCTGAAGGTATGAAAGGGAGGGGGTTAATCTTCATAAACAGCTGTCAGAATGTCCTAAAGGTTTTTGTGTGTGTACGTGTCTGCCAACGACAGATGCAGGAAAATTGTGTATTATTAAAAAGATTGAACCCATGTTGAACTGTAGTGTAAATTGTGAGTTAACTTGCAGGCTGGTAACAGTAGGGWTTTTCTTGTTTTGATTACAAGGTGCTATTAATGGCAGTATAACTCAAAGTATTAGCTGATGCTGCATTTTGATAAGGAGTTCTCTGAGGTTTTTAGGTTGTGTGTTTATAAACTTTAAAGAGAGCTGAGTGGCCTTATCTTTTATCGGATTATGGAACCACAGTTCCTATGGATGTGCGCTGAGTGCAGCAGGGATAAAACGACCTTCCTTCTTCTCCTGCAAACCTGGATGCAAAGCAACAGAAAGCAATGTTCTGTGAGGGCAATGGAAGGAGGAGGGCATGAAACGTGAAATGAATGTGCAGATCTTGATGACTGTAGAAATGATGGACTAAAAGCACAGTAAGCAGGCCGAAAGTGTGCAGCCTTCCTCTGCAAAGCCCTGGTGAAGCACTGGGAGTATCCTCACATGAGGCTGCGGCCCTGCGATGACTTGGCTTCCAGAAATGACTTCTGTCCAGCTCTGATGCCCAGTTCCCATTTCTCTTCCTCCTCCAGCAAACCCGGGCTCTGCACCATCGTTGGTCTTGTGGAGGCTCGATGAGACCACCCCAGGCTGACATCGTTACATTGACTTCCTCTTTCTGGCTTGTGCAGGGCTTGGGCCTGGGATGGAGGAAAGCCTGGGAGAGATGCTACGTGAACCTGAGTCTGTCAAAGTGGCCGTTTTTAAGCACACTCTCTCTGGACCTTCCTTTTACAGCTAGAGTTGTTGTGGGGTAGCTGATGGGGGGACTGTCTTGGAAGCACGCCCTGGCTTGAATCATCCATTCAGCCTGCACGTGGGGTCGTCATGCAAGATTTGCCTGAGGTGSGGAGAGTAGGACTCTGTATCTTCCCATCTCCTGCAATAGAAATCTTGCCTGGCACTAGGAAGGGCAATGTTAGGTACCCAGCCTAGTCAGCAAGTGCCTGAGGCTTCTTCTGCACTTAGTGAGGAAATAGACCTGGTGAACTTTGTTTTTCTTCTTGGTCAGTGGTGGGGCGAGGGAGACATGTTGGTTGCCTAAATTTTGGTGGTCTGAACATTGCATGAAATGTCTTTCCTGCCCTCCATAAAGTGCTGCAACCAGGAAYTAGTGCTGTGACTTTTCCTTACAGATTGGATCAACTGGAACCTGCAGAGTCCCAGGGAGTGTTAGCCTGAAAGRCACAACAGGAACCATACCATTTATCCCTTAAGCTGCTGTTTTGTGATGAGCCTTTCCCCCTTCCCTCTTGCCCTGCCTGCTGGGGAGAAGGAAGCAGCATCCTGTGGGCAGGGATGTGCAATTCCAGTGTGGGTGGAAGAGGGGTTTTGAAGCTCCCTCCCTCTAGGAGCTCTAAGCTTTCTTAATTTAACTGCCCCTGTGAAACCAGCTGCTAATGATTTACAGGTTGAACAGTGCATCAGAGCTGTGCAGTGTCAAAGAAGTCAGCTGAGTGTTTACTTATTCTGCTGCTTAAAGCTACCTGAATATTTTCCGTATTTCTCTCTCTGTACCACTTCTTCTCCCTGTTTTCTTCTCTTGAGGCAGTGACCTTTCTTCCTCTCTCTCAGCTGTGTTTGTCAGGAATCTCCCAGTACATTACAAACACAGAGCAACACAATTATGTAGGGTATCATACCCGTTTTACGGACAGGTGGACATACTGAAGAACAGGGAGATTAAAGGATTTGTTTCACATCATTCAACAAGCTTGTTGCAGTAAAACTTGGATCTTCTTTCCAGACATCCAGTAGACATATTAATATATGTATGACATTTTGGAGAATGATGGACACAGCTCTGAAGAACTGTAAAAAGATTCTTCTGAAGTAATCAGCAATTTCATAGATGTGGCTGATCCAGCTGATAGTGTACTTGGGTTTTTAAGAAAAGCTTTTCATTTCTTGAAGTAACTAAATCCTTATGTAATTAGCAGAGATGCCCTTGTGGATTTACTGTTAGAAAAATAAGGAATAAAGGATAGCTCAGTGTTCACAGTGGGGGCAAGTTAGCAATCAGAACCTCCTGCTGCTGAGACCTGTGTTAGGATCTGAGCTGTTTGGGGTATCTGGTAAACAGAGGTGGAYTGCAAGATAACAAAGTTCAGTGATGCAAAATTATTAGGAATAGTTTTAAAAAAAGATTTCCAACTCTTTGCAGAAGGGTTTAGGTTCTCACAATACCAATAGGCTCGTCAATATGGAAGTAGGAACTTGTGGGGTAATGAAGATGAGAGGAAAGGAAAGGRCACAGCTCCAACTATGCTGGAGTAATGCAGGCTATTGTAATGGGTTTTGAATTACCAGTCAGAACAGCGGTTGGCTTGAAAATATTGGCCCTGTGCTTAACAGTATTTAAAAGTCAAATGATTAGGAAAGGAATGGAGAATGGAAGCGGAAATGTTATTCCACCATCTGAGTCCTTTTGGTTCCTACATCTTGTGTCTTGTATGTGATTTTGGTTGCCCCATCAAGTGGMAGGTGTAGAAGTACTGCAGGAGGGCAGTGAGGATGATCAGAGGCACAGATGGCTTGAATATTTACATGAAGATTCTTGGGCTTGGAAAAAAGGACARCTGGAGGAGATCACAATAGATATTTGTATAACTGGGAGTAGCTTGAAAAAGGGAATGATTACCTATTTTTTTTTCTACCAACTTGGGTGCAAACAGTGGCATTTTGGGATGGCGGATTTGAAACAAATAACTGCAGTGTTTAAAAAAAAAAAAAAGTTGTGGAACTTGTAGCTACATGTTGTGAAAGCCAAGAATTTAGGAGTCKTAAAAACAGTTTTAGATAGTCATGAAGGATGGATCCATTGATAGTTGTCAAGCACAGAGGTCCAAATACAACTGCCGGTGCAGAGTCCCTAAAAACTACTTTTTGCCAGAAATTGAGAGCATATACCAGTGCATGCTATATAAGAATGGTACTAGTATAGTTTTTCCCCAAGTATCTGTTGGAGACCTAAGCTTAGGTCTTTGATCTTAACCAATATGTCTGTTCATGCATTGCTTTAGCCGCACCATGTCCTAATCCTCAATAGTGCCATAAGGCCAGTATCCAGGCTGTGTTTATTACATGATGAAGCCTTTTCTGGAAGATAAAGTACAGGGAGAGTTTTACTCTCCTCCTGAAATGGAGAAAACTCATTAAAGTACAAATCTGCTCAGTACTAGCAAAGAGAATAGGCTAACCCAATAAATTGGTCCTGCTCTGAACTCTGAATCCTTTTCAAGTTTGCTGTTGTAAGGAGCGTGTGTGTGAAATCAAGGGAAGTCTTTTTATTAGCATCCCCACTGCATTATACTTCAAAGGAGTGAAAAGTACAGGGATATGTTTCTCTGTGTGTATATATATACATTTATTTTTTTTTTTCAGGTTAAAACCTAGGTCCATATATGACAGCCAGCTATTGTGCTGTTAAAACTTGCTTGCTTTTAGCAGCATAGGCTGAATGAAGCCATGTCCTGTATCAGAATTACCTGAATCGGTGTTTAAGGTCCAAAGCTGTTGCAGGGGTTCGAGCAGAGGGTTACAGTCCAGTGTGGCTCTGTCCGTGMCATGGAGTCAAAGCGGGTCCTGACCAGGTCATGGCAGGACAGGAGTGTAGCTGATTCTTCAACGTGGGGGTTGCTGTGGCCTGGACCTTGCTCTGGTCTCTAACCCAGCAGCCTGGGGACCACTGCTTTTCTGTGATTAGAAAGTGCTGTGGTTTGTTTATGGGGAGTTCTTTCCTATTTAAAGGCACACAGGAAGTTCTTCTTACCACATGGAGTAACAAGTGCAAGGCAATGTACTGCCTGCTCCTGCCAGAAGACATTACACATCTAATTTTTTCTATCTTGGCTGAAAGGGAGAGGCTAGATGAATTAAATCTCTTTAATCCCCCATCCTCTAACCACATATGTTTCTACATGGCTGAACTTGGCACGCAGGAATTCTTGAAATTAGCAAAGTCAATCGCACTCATTAGCCGTTTAAAACGTTGACCATTCTTTCCTCCCCTCCAGTGTATAGTTGAGGTCTGTGCAAACTGAGAGTGAGCAGAACTTGATGTAGCTTTCCTAAATGTAGAACATCTACTCTGTTTTGTCCTCTTCTCCTTTCCCCATATATTATTAAGTTGTCTTAGGGCATCATTTGGGATGTTAATGCCTCTAGYTTTAGAGCTTTTTACAACTATAACTGCATTATAAATTACTTGATTTTATTTTTTTTTTTCCCTAGCTAGCTCCTTTCTCTGCTAATGCCTTATTAAAACAAATYTCTTCTTCTTGAAGTGTTTGTGGTCCCAGCACTACTACCTCACCCCTTAGGTCTTCTTACTAGGTACCTTAAGTGCTTTGCTTGCTGTCTAGTGACTAATATATGCTGCCTCTTGTGATAAGACAAATCTCTTCAATATTAGCCCTGCAAGTAGAGAGAAACATAAATGCAATAAATGGATCCTGCCATAAGCTCTGAATCCTCCCAAGCCGTGCAGTACCGAGATGCAGGAAAATGAGCTGAACTCCACTATCTGTTGATAAGCTGTTGGGATGTTGTACCAGAGCTGCCCTACCAAAGGCAGAGACGTGGCAAAAATATCTCTGAGACTGCTTCAGCTTTTAGATGAATACTGGTGGTATATGTTGGTATATACTCAGCTCTGCTCTTCAGTTGTGAACTACTTTGGCAAAATATCCCATGGGCTGAAAAAGGCCTTAATGAAACTTTTCTTTGCTTCAACTCCAAGTAAGTTCACTTAGTGCTGTTGTGGCATCATCCACTAACCCTTAAAATGAAGGGAGCTCCTCAGGGAGCTCACTGCGTTACCGGTGTGGCAGAGATCCCGTCTGGGAGCAGACACATACCTACAAGCAGTGCTACAGAGAAAGAAACGTGGTCAATCTGAGTGGTGAATGAACACAGAAAATCAAGTATTATGTTTCCTAGAGCACAGACATCTGAGGATAACAGTGATCAAGCCTGTGCTTCCGTGTACAGCCGGAAATGGGGGGCAGTGCGACTCTGCTGGAATCCATGGAGAGCGTCTCATTGACTTCAGAGGGCTGGAGTTTTCCTCAGGCTCAGGCTGAATTCAGAACCAGCAGAGAGTATTTCCGTATGATAAAGGGAATACCTGTGGTCTGCTGAAACGGATTGTTGGTTGCGTGTCAGTCAGATAAAGCAGTTATAAARTATGCATGCATGTGTACTCAGCTTGTTGAATATGGGAGCTGCAGAATCATAGGAKCTCGTATTTCCCAGTTCTCTTGTCATGTTTGCTTCTTACTTTCCTACTTAAAAATCCATTGAGTGCAGCTTCTAGGTAGATGGGTCATAGAGGGAACTATTGGCAGATTATTCTTCCTTTGACCAAATAAGCAGTTTGATCTTTAAGTGTGGAGTTCATTGCTGTTGCTCACAGCGAGTATCAATATGCCCTTCAACTAGTCCTATTGAATTCAAAGGTTACTCAGATACRGTGAAGGGTGTGGGAATATGACCTCTACGTAACGAGAAATCTTTCCTGCTAAGCTAGGGAGTAGCTGTGGAAGTATTGCAGACCTCGTACCCTTGAAAGAGCTCTCTGAAGGATCCTTGAAGCTACTGTCTGTGTGCTGGTCTAATTCCACWCTGTTTTCCCCAGTTTTATAGTGGAAATGGGAACTGGTAAGTTAGGATATCAGTTATGAGGAARGTACACACCCATGTATCGCTTGGTTCTGCAATAGGAGATTTGTGTTCATCTGTGTTAGAGCAGATGGGTATATGAGCAAAAAAGCAAAGGCACTAATTGGATGGGGTTTGCAGGACAGCATGGATTTGAGATTGGATGTCTCATGGTTTCCATTCATTTTGATTTAAAAGCTTTTTTCTGTTTATTACAGTCTATGGTGGCCTTTCTCAAGGATCCAGAAGGTGCTCCACTGTGGGAGGAGGATCCCGAAGCCAAAGATGTTGTGCATGTTGACAGTGAAAAGGTACATTAGCTGGATAGATGTTCCATATGTTTTATAAATATATGGGATGAAGGGAGTGTGTATGTTTGTGTTAACTCTTAATGAAGCACCATTATTTCCTTTCTTGGAAGGGAAGTTTAAAGCACCCAAACTGTTTTAAGTCACTTGACAAAGTTTGTGGATTGTGGTAACTATAAAGTCTCCTGCTTCCCACCTTCCTCTCTCCTATGTGTGGTCATGATATTAGTCTGCCAGCTACACGGCAAGTATCAAAGCATTGTGGATGGTGTGGCGGTAGAGACTTGTTTGTCTCAGGAGAGCGTAGCAGCTTGCAAGATGCAGTCACTGCAGGATGCAAGTAAGAGGTAAAATGCTGCTCTTACAACTGCAGTTTGGTGTTAAACCTTGGGTTCCCTCATGTGCCTGAGGTCGTCTCAGGAAGTCTGGAGCAGGAAGGAACAGCATCCAGATCTTGAGTGATTTTAACCTTGTGCAGTAACTGTCCTCTCAGTATTAAGTGGGAAAGCAGCAAATACGATGAAACTACCTTAAAAAGCCAGTGCCACCACAGAGCTACCCATTATTTTCTCTCTAATATAATCAGCTTGGTCTTCTGTATTAGTTTTTCAGTCTACAGATTTTCAAAACTTTAATTGATTGGACTCTAGCTGGTATTTCGTAAAGGGCCTTTTCAATTTTCTAGCTTTCATTTTTAATATTAGAAATTGTTATTTTGACATTCAGTTTTTGTAGGAAGATTAATTTTTAATGTTCATTCTCTGTACTCTATTACAAGCCTTCCAAGGGTTGCATTCAATTTGAAAACTTCATCTGGTTTCTCTATCATGCTGGTACTGAAAAATCTATTCTCATGGCTTCTCATAGCTCTGACAAGGTTTCACAGTGTGGAAACTGAACTTGGTTTGTTTATTACTGAGTCTGACTTTCTGAATTAGAGTATGGCTTTTTGGATGGGTCAGGGAAGAAAAAGCTTCCAGTTAAAGATTCTGCAGTGAGAATAAACCAAGCYATGCAACTTCCACATCTCAACAGTGAAGATACTGGTCTAGGATACTTAGCAGATACTCGAATCTATAACAAATTTTGCCATCTTCTTTCAAGTTGAAATTGAGCAAGGAGAAGAAACTCAAGTCTTGTCTGTTAGGAAAGATGACCACTCTTCCCTTAGATAAATGAGCCTATATTCTATGAGTACACATACTACCTTCTTAAAGTTGTAACACAAATAAGAGGTGTGCTTGCATATAGGTGTGTTTTTATTTTCTTTGATTCATTCCCTAGGAACTRAGAAGGCTTCTGAAGAAGGAAGACAAACCCCTTCTGATGATGTTCTATGCCCCATGTAAGTAACCCAGCATGTCTTGTCACCTCTTTCTCCCTTCTCCACTGAGATGTCCAAGTCTGAGTATAAGCCTCACCTATGCTTCACTGAKACTATCTTGTCCCATCTTTATCATTCAACTCCTTGTGTTATTCTGCCTGTTTGTCCTCAGTTTTCCYGTAGTTGTCCATCGCTTGTGTCCTCGTCTTGCCTCTTTCTCTTGTGATGATGACTCTTGCTCATTGTTCTTTTAAGCAGCTGCTTTCTGTAATTTCTTTACCCGTTGTCCTTTCTAGAGTTGTGTTGTACAAGACAGAAAYACTGTATGCTGAGTGCATAAATGTTAATACATCTGCCTGAGAGCACCTAGCCCTCTGGCCTGTCCAGGGCCATAAGTGCAAACAGGTATTGTACGTACTTTTTACTTTTGCAGTTTGGGCCACAGCATAAGACAAGCTGGTTCAACACAAGCAAAAGAACTCTGGAGGAGACCATGGAGTTGAAAAAAAACCAACGTATTTCTTCTTCCTAACTGCAGGCAGAGGGAACAGTGCAGTGGTCAGGAGCAGGAATATCTTTCCTGCTCCATCCACGAGGCACCCTGGGTGTTCCTATCCACGTTGGCAGGAGTAACTTGAATACAAGTGGSATTTCATGGAGCATGGCAGGAAGGAAAAAGAGCACATTGCAGTCATTGCATTTCTTTTGTAACCTTGACCTTGTATTGCTGCTATCTTGTCATTGCATTGGCCGCTTGTGYCTTAATTTTTCAGATTTACAACTGCCTTTTTGTGTTTCCTGGTGACTGGTATGTGAGAGGCTTTCTAGCTCTTCAAAACAAGATAGTGTTGCACTGGAGTTGTTGCTCAGCTGGAAAGCAGGGGGACCATGAGAAAGGAATGAATGTGTGACCTAAGCTTGAAAAAGCCTCCCAGTGCTGCCCTGATAGGGAAATTGATGTTAGGCACCACTAGCAATTTGCTGGCTGATTGTCTTTAAAACTGTGTCCCATGGCAGCATTATCTGGTGTTTCTCAGTGTATTTTCTCTTGTAATTAGTGCCTGAAACACCATTCTACCTTTTTAGTCTCATCKGAGTACTGCCAAGATGGCCAGAATTGCCCAAGACTTAGTTTGATGCATCACGAGGAGAATGTTTTTTCCTTTAATTAGATCAGTTGCAGCTCTGTGCCTTCAGACTCTGCAGCAGGATGGTCCTGTATGGCCTGGCATGGTGCGTGGTCGCTCCCAGTCACTGCTGCCACCTTAGYGTCAGCGGGAGACGATACGCCTGCTCTGCCTGTAAATTGCCCCTTCGGGGAGAGTTCAGCTGCAGAGTGCTTTCACAGTTTACCTGTATCATGAATAATTGTTTTCCACAACTGAGTCTCTTCCTGAAACGTGCCTTATCTAACCCTTCGTTCTCTTTGAACCGTTCCCCCAGAAACCCTCCTCCTTCCAGTTTCTCTTCTTTTGAAGTGGCAAAACACCTGCTAGTCTTCAGTGCTGTAATACTTTTGCTGCTTTCTAAACTGCTGTGAAGGAAGCCTACTTGTAAGTTTTTTTTTTTTCTCCCGTCTGATTTTGCGATTCTTAACTCCCTCATCTTTTATTTAACACATGAGACCTTCTGACTTGGTTCTTGTCCAATTTTTCTTKTCTTACTTCTGTTACTGGAGACAGAATACATACAGCAGTTCCATTAAAATACTGGCTTTGGGCAGCTGAAGTTACTGGTTACATACAGGTGTTACCTTTCATAACTGGGAGCAGCAAATCAAGGCTGGTCACTAAAGGAAATTCTGCTTTTCTTTACTTGCAAGGGGTGRGTCAGGGAGGTCTTTGGCACGAGAGGACATCAGAGGCTTTGTCTGGGAAGCTACGGGRAAGACAGCTGCATTATTTCTCTGCTTTGTTGGAGGCAGGGGCTTTAGATTCGTTGTGGCAGATTCATAGGAAATGGGCTTTTTCATTATGTACCAGTGCAGAGGGAGATGAAAGCGACTACAAACTTAAATGTAGTTTCTTTAATATTTCAGGAATGCTTGGTCTGGGTAAAAYGACTCAGAGCAAAGGCATGCTTTTCTTAGAAGATATTACCTGTCATTTGGAGACCAYTCACTGTACTTTCAGACCTATATTATAAAGTCAGACAGCACTAAATATGAAAAATTAGGTATACTTACAGGCATTCAGATTTATTTGTAGTTAACTCTGTCAAAGACGACTCCTGCAGGAGACACTCTGTATTTGGCAACAAAAAGGAGCAGTGTATAATGTCATTGAAAACAGGGCTTTAAAAATGGAGGTGTTAACTAGTGGAAAAACTAGTATGTGTTTAATTAAAMCCCTCCTTTTGCATCAAAATACAAGAAAAAAAGAACAGAAGAAAATGAGTTTCATCTCATTTGAGAAACCATGAAACCATGAGTTTCAAGGTTACCCTTTTACGCCTGCATAAATTGACAGCATCCTGAACAGTATAACCCAGGAATGCGTGGGCAGGAGAGGTTGTACTGAAGTGAGTTTGGGAGCAGCAAGTCTGAGGCAGCAGCAGAGCTGGGAACGGAAGGACAGTGGGGTGATGGCTCGATGGAGGAGGCTGRTACGTGCCTGTGCTCCAGAAGGGAGTCCAGGGAGTGGTAAGAGGTTGAAGAGGGGAAGAGAGAGAGATTGATAGCTGGGGGAGTTCGGGGCCTGAGGCAGCTGAAGAGAGAAGAAACACAGAAGACCGTGTTAACAACTTGTATCTTTTGATGTCTGTCCAGTGGTTTGGATGAAGCTGCAAGACCTCAGTAGGCATCAAATGATGAGTGGTCTGTGCCCACCAAGAAATCATCATTTTGACCAGCACTAATTTAACARCCTCACTGGCAATTTGAGCAGAGAGATCAAAGGTGGAAAGACCACAGAAACAAGAGCTCTCTTTCCTCTGATGAAAGGATGTTCCTCCCAGGCCTGCTGATGTGATCCTAAACCAGTGGCTGCAAAATCTGTTCCTCCTTTCTGGAAGATATTTTCAACACTGTTGTCTCTTCACCAGAATAAAAATGTTGACTGCTGTCCCATGGCAGACCCAAGAGTTTCCACACAAAGTGTCTGTACTTGGCTGCAGCTTCTGCCCTTTCATGCTGTCTGCCCTCCCGCCCCTTCCCGTGTGCATGCATGTATTTTGSTTGGCGGGGTGAAACCTGCTGCTTACAAGGTGATATAGTGCTAATCTGCTTAGCACTCCAGAGCGTCATTGAACAGATCTTAGCACGCTCCAGCTGTACATTGGTAGTCTTCCTCCCTTGCCATTTGTCTTTTCCTCAGCTTGTAAAGTTATTGTGTCTTACAAGGGCTGTTGCTTCTTCTGAGTTATGTCTTCTCAATTAACAGAGCACTGTTTAACTTCTGATGTCTTAATGTGTTTAGGAAAYGTTTCTCAAATGGATTTCAAAGACTTGTTAAGCTGGGATGAATCTGAAGTACCTCCCCCCTTCCCTTAAAGACCAGAAACCCACAAAGCTTTTTGTTTTAGTTCACAAGCATGACATCTTCCATTGACTTGTGAAATGTGAGTTTCATCTTAAGTTCCCTACTGGGCTCAGCTCAGAGCCTGAGGAATATAAGATGGTGTTACTCTTTGGGATGAGAAGTAAGTATGGAAATGAACAGTATGAAAAACATGCAAAAGTAGCTGCATGTAGCAAGAAGTAACATCCTTAGAAACTAATAATCTAATAATTATTTAGTGAAATAGGTAAGGAATTTTGTTGTAAAATTTTTTRTATATAAAAAAAATGTAGTTTCATATGCTTTGGAACATAGATCCTGTAGAACAGTCTGAATAGAGTTGTTGGCATATTACTTACACAATTTCTTTTTTATCAGGGTGTGGTGTTTGTAAGAGAATGATGCCATCTTACCAGCAGGCAGCCACAGAACTGAAGGGTAAATATGTAAGTGAGAAGTTAAGATTTATATAACATTTTAAAAATCCTTTTAACACTTCATTTTTTGAGCATTTAAAACCAGAAATACTTGTGGGGAATTTTTGGGCAAGTCAAAACAAATGAATGACTCTGTTCCAGATCCCTTCAAGATTCTCTCTCTTGGTTTTTATTCTTTTTAAAACTTTGGAGAATGAGGTGTTAACTCACCTGCCCTTTAGATTCAGTGTAGTTCTTGCCATGGAAAAACGGGCTCTGACACTATGTAGTTTTATGTGTAGCTTCTAATTTGTGAGTTTGTAGTCCTGTTGAGCTCATGTTGGTAAAGATAAAGAAATGTTTGCCATGATGGGTTTGATCAGCTTTTTGACCTGATGTTTCATAGCGGGGTCAGGGATGGATGCCCTTATAGTAATAATTAATCCACTTTTTTAGCGGAGAATCACAGTGTCATGGGAGGAGGATTTCCCTATGTTAGCTATGATCGTCCTCCTAGCCACTARGCATAAGCATTAATAAAATCTAACAGTTTTCCTATAGCTCTGTCAACAAAGTTAGTATTCATACCGGATTGAAATGGAAGTAAGTTTTGACTGTAATAAAATCCATCAACAGCAGTCATAATAATTTAGTTACCTGTTTGTACTAATAAGGTGTATTGATCTCTCTGAGYGAGTCAAAGGCACTTCTCTAGTCAAGGTTTTATAATGTGCTTAATGTATAATTTATATGATACCACTAATACATGAGTGACAAAGAAATAGGATTGTTTTTTCATGGCTTTCACTGGATTTGGTCTGATCCTACCTGCTGGATCATTCACTGTTGAGTTTACAGGCTTCCTTGGGAGATGTGATGAAGAAAAGATGAAGCACTGTGGTTCATCGCTAAGGCAGCTCTGGCCATTGCTGCTCATAACCACCGAGTACTGTCAGACTTCCCCACGTTCTCCCAACTAGTTGTTTTTCAGAAGTGTTTTCTCTAAATCCTTGTTTGCTTAGGGCTGAAATGWGTGGGAGTTGTTCAGATTTATTTAGGACACGGTACAACCCTTGAAGATATTTTCAAGAGCGGTTTCGTGTGGCCAGGCAGCACTCTGATGCCATCTCCCCTCGGTGGAGCGTGCGCCGCAGCCTTTGGGAAGGCACTCCTGTCTTGCGTGGCGAGGYGTGGGGTGGGCAGAAATTAAGAATGTAAAGAATCACCCACAGAAGTAGTGCCAGAGAGAAGGCATGCTGCAGAGCGCTGTGTTCTCCTGCAGTTGTCCATGTGCATCTTGTTTTATTAAATTCAGACCGGAGAATGTAAACTCCAGATCTATTCTAGTTTGATGATTTCCTTCCTCACTTGGAAATAGTTTCTGTAGATCTGGGCTAATCCTGCACAGATGCGTGACAGGGYTGTGGCACAGCTCTGAGACTGGCAATGCTTGTGCTTGATGCAGCTCAGGTCAGGGGTGCTTTTTGCACTTGAGTGTTTTTAGTGCACAKTCAGTTCAGAGGAAAGTCTAGTTATGCCACTGCCACCTGTGTCTTTCTCAAAAATCAATCTGTTCATCTAAATTTGACCTAATTAGCTTCCTGAGTGGGATGTATACACAGTTTCTAAAGTTAACTGCGTTGTACCCATCATAAATTATCCATGGGGTACCTTAGAGCGATGTTGACCTCCAGATCAAACTTTGCTGGAAAGTTTGATTGGTTTGGATGAGCTGAAGGTTTGGCCTTTTACTCTGACCTGTCATTAGCTGACAGGATGTGCCAGGCTCAAAAGCGATTACTGCTATTATATAGCAGGAAARTGAAGTACAGTATTGCCTATTTAACAGGTTGTAAAAATGAAAAGGTGAACTGTACCTGTCGTTGGTTGCTGTRTTCTTCTGGGACTGGTTGTTTCTTGTCCCAGTACTGTTACTGAGAGGAAGGCAGGGTGGCATTTTCAGTGTTACCTTCAGTTTAGATCTTGCAATTCCATTACATCCAGTGCAGAAGGAGAAAAGGGGCTCTGAATTGGAAGAGGATGGCTTATTTTATCCTTGGCATGAGAGATTCCCGTGGTTCGTGGGTAGGGTGGGCTCTGGTGAGTGACTGTCACCAATGCACTATGGCCCCAGTKCAGGGAGGAACTGGTGGTCAGCAAAGCACTTGAGCATCTCCTTAAGGCCCATGGACATCATGAGCGTGCCAGAGTGCTTTACTCAGTAAAGACCAGCTTGAGCGTATGCTTAAGTGCTTTCCTCCTTTGGTGCTAGTCGTTTTTGGGTTTTGTGTGTGGTGGTGTGTGGTTTTTTGTTTTTTTTTTTGTTGTTGTTGTTGTGGTTTTGTTTTTTTTTTTTTTTTTTTGCAAAAACATGAGACTTCAGAAGCATAAAGTTCCTACACTTATTTCAGATATCAAATAAAGGAAGCCTTAGTTTAATCTGTTCATTAAACTTGGCTCTAGGAAGGCTTCAAGTAGTGGTGGGAGGTACCAGTTTTGGAGCAATCCCGTCAAGAAAACTGTGAAGCAAAGGAAGGGTCACACTAGAACAGGAATGGTCAGCAGCCCAGAAGATGTGGCCAGCTAGGAAAGGTTCAGAGGCGGTTTAGGTTATACGTAGCTTGGTGGAGAGAAGATAAGTGTTGAAATATGTCAAATGTCACTGCAGAGGTGAAAAGAATAAACTGATCTTCGTGTCTGCTGTGGCTATTACAAGAGGTAATGGACTTAAATTCAAGTCAGGGTCATTCAGTCRTTTGCTAAAAGCAAATTAACTAAACATCTGGCAGGAGCAGCTTATATATAGAGTAAGGATCCTGGCTTTGGGTAGTAGGTGTATTTGATGGTCCCTGACGACCTGATATTACGTAATTCTGTGATTATAGGCCAGCTAAAGCTGTTACTTTTGTCATTAAAAACAAATCCCATTGTAATAGGCTTTTTGCTAATTATGCTTCATACGATGTATGARCACCAGAATGAATCCGAGTTATTGACTTGTATCAATCACTGCAGGCTGGGTGGACACAGTGAAATTGTAGCAGAGTATCTGAAATGGCCGGGAATGCACGTTTAAAACCTAGGAAATCTTCTGAAAGGTCACGGCAAATGTGAAATCTGGTAGACTGGTGTTTATGAAGGAATTAGTTAACGAACCTGGTTCTCGCTTTATAAAGCAACCACTGTGTCTTGATCCTATTGCATTTACCTCAAGTGGTGACATAGAGGATAAGGGAAGGGGGAGAATTGGGTCTAGATAATCTCATATGAATTAAGTCAATCTGGTGGTTGGAACTACAAGGAAAATTCAAAGTAAGAGACTTGGCCAGCCAGTATAAACCCTGTTTCTCTATTCTTCTCAGTTAGCTTTCCTTTACCCTTTTTCAGGATAGGGAAAACAGAGTATCTTTTGTGAATTCCCAGCACATTCTTAGAAAAGTTTTACCTTCAAATGAGGATTTTCTGCTTTAAGATTTATTTCATGCTGGCTCCGAGCACATTTGGTTGGTTTGTGCAGTTTGCTGCAGTCAGGAACCTGGTGTTAAATTCTGATGTGGTATTTCAGCTGGAAGGAGAAAATCCTGGTTTTGGAGGGGGAAGAAGGGAGAGGTTTGGATTAAGACCCTGCTGCTAAAATGATTTAAGCCGTCAATCCCATTAAACTAAGTTGATCATGAAGTGGTATCTCAGCAACTTGCTTGGCTGAAGGTCTGACAGCAGAACGACCTCCGTGTGAATCCCACAGCCACAGAAACTCAGAATCAGTCCCATCTTCAAATTTTCAGGTCAGAAATTTTTGGAAGAAAATTGGGCAGGACACACAATAAGTCTTAGGAGCCCTGAGCCTGAAGGTTGGGGTGAAGGGCTCTGGAGGTGGAGGATGGGTTGGGATAGAAGTAAGGAAAGAGAAAGGGAGAGGCTTTTTGTTTCACTTGCTAGTCTGAAAAGTTACTGTGCTTCTGTGCCCCTCTTTTGGTATTTGTAGGACAAGGTTAATTCTTAATTCTCATTATACCCTATCAGTCAGGTAATTTAACATATTTAAAGCATATAAATGACAAGTGGTATTTCCTGGGCTCGTGGAAATAGGGTACGTTTTAMTTTCACATCAACGTAATGCTGATTTGCCCTTGTCATTCAGTAAGTGCATTTTTGAACTGGGATAATGCCAGTGCTTGGTCAGTTAGAGCTTCTGGACATTAGCTGAGGTTGTAAATTCATTGCTGGAGTGGAAACCAGARAGATGAGGGTGGAGCTTCTTGTGTCCTGGCTAATGTTTGAATGCAAACTAAGCCATGTACTTGTGGAAGAAGAAAAAAAAAAAATCTAGTTAGGCTTGTAGCTTAAAATCAAAATACGCAAAGAGAGCACGAGTAGTGGGATTGAGAGAATTTCCTTTAGATATTTCTGTTAGTGGGTGAATAAAAAGAAACAGAGACACTTCCAGAGCAAGTAGGAGGTTGACAGGCTGATTGGTGTGTGCTTTCTGTGGACTAGACTCAAATATTGCTCTGTTCCCCCTTGCACAAAATCAGAAAAACTTCACTGCCTTTTACAGAGATCCCCTTGCCTTTACAGCAATATGAATGAAATCAGAATCTGCCCAGACCTTAGTTGGTTTTACTTAACTCTTTTAAAAAAGTTGTAATGTTCCTGCTGTATTCTAAGAATCAATACAATTATGCTCTGTTTTTTCAGGTTCTTGCGGGGATGAATGTTTACTCTGCTGAATTTGAAAGGATAAAGGAAGAATACAATGTCCGGGGATATCCTACAATCTGCTATTTTGAGTCAGTTATGTTTGCTACTACTTTAGAAATCATACACTCAACTATAATTGCTTGTTCTTATCTTCCAGGGCAAGGACTAAACCTTGTTTTGTTGCTTTAACAGGAAAGGAAAGTTCCTGTTCCACTTCGAGAACTATGGTGCTACCGCGGCAGATATAGCAGAGTGGCTGAAAAAGTAAGGCATTGAACCTCATGCACTCCACCTTTTATGTACTCTTCATTATTTACAGAATGTAATGGTTTAGGAACAGCCATCTCTCCCTCATTCCCTCCTCTCAGAAGAGCAAACAAAACTACCCCGCTGAGATTGGCTAAACTAGTACAGAGAGATTGTCTAATGTTTGGTTTTTAGCATGCATGCCTTGCATTTTACAATTGCATTTCATCTGTAATAGGAGACTGTCTGTGGACCAAAATAAACGCAGATACACAGATCTCAGCTTCGTTAAAAATGCTAACTTAAATTTCCAGTGATCTTGGGTGCCTGAATTTAATACGTTGCAAAAGGTCTGACTTTGTTGTTTTATTAAAAATGTATATACCAAGTGCACAGTTCTCATTGGTTCTTCAGCCTTTAGCTGGAGCGTTTAGAGTGTTTTGCAGAGACAAACAAGAGATCACGGCGCCCTGGATTGCTAGTCATTTTTACGAAGTCTGTGTTTCCTGTCATGATATGAAGTGGTGTTGAAAGCTGTTGAATCTTCTTCTACCTAAAGAGAGCTATTTGCAGTCATAAATATTTTGGGGGCTGAATGAACCTATGAGACTAGTAGTTGAGAGAGAGAGACAGAGAGAGAGACAGAAAGTGTGTGAGTGTGTGTCTGGTTGCTCTTCAGCTGCTTCAAATCAGCACATGGTCAGTGAAGCTGATAGAGCAGCTGGAGAGAGCTGAGATAGTCTGGTGATGGAGAAATGCTGTTAGCAGTTAGCCCCAGCTCTTGGGCATTATGTCATCTTTGTAACCCTCCCTTGTTTGCTGCAGCCTCGAAAGTAATCTTGAAGTGAAGCTAGTAAAAGGAAGCAAAGGCATGGGAAGGAAAAGACAGTWGCAAACTATTGTGATAATATGGCTTAGTAAAATTGACTCACAATAAATGCGGGGCTATGCTGGGGACATGCGTACGGTTGCAGGCAGCCCAGGGTCTTCAGCAGTGGTAGGCTAGGTCCTTCAGGATGGGGAGCCCACGAATGAAGTGACAGCAGTGTTCCTGTTAGCATCAGGAGGTACAAACACTGCAGGTGAGTACTGCCCGGTGGATCAAAGAGGAGGAATTTAGCCATAGTCTTTAAGCCTCATTTAGTCCATTAAGCCTTCAGATATGAATGATCAAGATGGCAACTCCAGCAATGCTGAGGAGGTGATCAGCCCTTGGAGCAAGGATATGACTTCATCACCTGCACTTTATTATGCTTTTCAGTTTTGCAAGGATGTGGTTATCTCTTGGCTACCACATGTGAAACATCAGATGTTTGGGGTGGGTGGTTTTCCCTGTCTGTGCACGTAATATCCAGATAATCCCTGTAATATGCAATGCCTTTATATCAGTGTTGTGACAGCAAGTGAACACAGCTACTGGAGGCAAAGCAGAACAGCTGCAAGCTCTTTCCAATGATAATCTCTGCTAACAAGCCACTGTGGGCTTTGGCTGATATTGCAGCAGTCCAGAGCTAAAGACAGCTGTTTGTCCTCACTTAGTGTTAGTGCATGCTTATTAGCTTCCCAAAAGATGATCTGAGAAGTAGCCTTCTTGCCCCTGTTTTGTATAAGAAGTATAACTTTTAAGGAAACCATGTGAGAAATTATGCATRCTTGAATTTTGCCAGTAGTTGATGTTGCAATTAAAACCATATACAGGGTAAATCTGCTACATGCATAATATTATATTACTCTGAGGAATCTGCAGTACAAGTAGTGAAATGGTACAGCAAGGGCTTTAGGAAAGCCAAAGAGTATAATTAGATAGCTGCAGGGTGTATAGGCTATATTTCAGAATAGTGTAATATTAAAATCATGTTAGGAAGTTGCTCTGATGTGAGATGTTGCTCTGCGGAGCAGGGGCACGGCAGCCCCAGCGTGTACATGGCAGCCCATGGCGAGGAAAGCCAATGCGTTTTTATACCGTGCATGCATGTACTGTCATTCTCGAAAGAGAAGCCAGCAGAAATTGAGCCATATGAAGTGACCTATTTTTTGTGGACACTAGGTACATACTGCGGAAGAGCAACTGTTTTCCCTCTCCGCCTTATTTGTTTTTTTCCCTCTAAATGTTACTGGTAAAGTGCTGAAAGTGGTTGATCTATGTTCATTTTTTTGGGAGGGCATGACATAACTTAATGAAGGCTAAATTTATTTAAATTATTGAAAAGATGTGTTCCATGTTCTTTCCTCTCAGAACAAGAGCTGCTAGTTTGGAGGGCTCCAACACCTTTTCTTTTACTACTTATTGAAGGTGCTTCTTTCTTAATGCTGAAGTGTGCTAATGCATCAGTCTTATGGGTACTTAACCTCTCTTATCTTCCTAATAGGCACTGGCTACTATCTTACAGAGTTTCAGATGTTTTCATGAGTTTCAGATGTTTTCATGAGGCAATAGAGAGAAACCTACAGCCTTACTCCAACACACAGCATTAACAGGAGAGATGCTATCTTGTACATACCACAATTCTTTCTCTCTCTCTCTTTTTTTCTTTTTTTAAAAAAATCTGATACACAACTGTATCAGCCTGGAYGGTAGGCAAGCCAGACAGCTTCTTGCTGCTTTCAATAGCAGCTTAGTTTGTCTTGCTGTTTTTACGGACTTTTTTTATGGCCCTTCCTTAGCACCAGCTACTCAGTTAAATAAAGAACTTGTTCTCTGTTCTTAATTGAATTAGGTCTTGATAACTTTTCCAGACTTCTGTCATCCTATTTTTGGTCTTCAGGCGCTGGATGTGCCTTGTCTTAGTTTTAAATGACATTTTAGATTTTGCTTGTTGCTTCCTCCAGGCCTTGAGGTGCTTCTTACCAACTCCTGTGTAGGCTTATTAGCATGCACAGCATTTTAAATTGRGCCATTTGAATAAACATCCTGTGCCCTGCTTTACTAATTCTGTACTGAAATAGGTCATGCCAGGCCCTGCTAAACACAGCATTCTCCCAGTGCTTTTTAGCCACTGTGTCCATGTTCATCATGCTCTGCCTACTCAACCCAACTCCCCTTCCAAATTCATTAAGTGTCATGGTGTTTTCTGGAAAGCCGTCACTCTGCCAGGATACCTGCAGATTATTGCTCTCTTACAGGCTTGGCAACAAGCAAACTGATTAACTGCTAAGCTTTTAGAGAGTAAACTCTTGTAGATGGGGACCTGCCTCTTTTTCTCTCTCGGCTGCTTGGCTAAGKGCAGCTCCAGTCTTTCCTCTGATGTTTGTTTCTTGGTTCATTTATCATATAAGCAGCAGCAGAGGTGTGCATCACAGTTTTGCATGGATTGCTTAATGTTCTTGGATCATACCCATTGCTTACATCAACAGAATTTGCTATCTGAATCTGTGTATCTCTACTGCTTTTTTTATCAAACTAGGCTTTCAGCCTAGAAATGAGCAAGGCAGGATAAATGAGTTATCATCCGTTTGCCATTCCTTGTTCCAGGCAGCTAACACAATAATACATCTTAATCAGAAATAGTAAATCTGTTTTCACCAGAGATGGGGTCACATCCAGACCTGTATTTTTCCRAAGACTTTGGGGGAGATTTTGGGGATATTTGGAGCTCATTATACAACTGGCAAGGATAAAATAGCTTTAAAGGCTGGTTCCAAATGTTCGTATGTTTGGGTGTCCTTTATGTGAACACTACTTTAATAAATAAAATGTCAATTAGCATAGTTTAGCTCACATCTGCCAAATTCTCTTTTTAATGTACCTTAATAAAAGCCAAGAACAATTGTTYAGCAGGATGATGAACACTGAACTGGTCCAGAGGAGCTTGGATTCAGTTTCCAGATTTGCCACCGTGTCTTTGAGCAGCCTCTCTGGCTCTGATCCATCAAAGATGGTTAAACTCGTGCAATCATACGTCGGTAGAACATGCCACTTACTTTTTTAGGTTAAGCATGCAGTTCAGTAGCTTTGCTGAATTAGGCCTACAAGCCCACTGCCGAGTAAGGACATAATGATGCTTCTCTGGGTCACAGGGTTGTTCAGGGTAAAACTGTATATTCCTGGGGAAATGGTCTGTGTAGCTAGCTCATGGTCCCAACACTGCACCTCCTTCTTTCTGTCAGCCCTAATCATGCTGTCAGTATTCAAGGTGACTGGTTAGATTGGTTGTTTCTGCTCGCTACTTTTTTCTTTCATTTGCAATGGCTCCTGTGAACTGCAAAGTGTGAATGCTGTGAGAAAGGGAACATCCTGGTGAGGAGGGTAAGAGAGTAACAGAAAATGCATCTGATTTCTATAATGCAATAACCAAGCAGTCTGCTTATCTTCTCACTCCATCCCCTTCCATTGCTGACACGAGCTTCTTGTGGATTTTTTTATTCCTCCTCCAGTTTTATCTGAGTTTCAGTGCTTATGAGTTATGGGTGGGTACAATTATGGAAGCTGTTCAGGAGRGTTAGTGTGTCATAGGTATATGGACGTCTGCACAAAGTGGTTCCTTGCGGTCTGACTTGCCAAAATGACTGCTTAGCACCAGAGAGCTGCTTTTCAGCTGTGTCTGTCTTGTAGCCCACAGGCACCTCAGCCACAGGCTCCGGAGACTCCCTGGGCAGATGAAGAAAATGTAGTTTATCACCTGACTGATGAGGACTTCGACAAGTTTATAAAAGATCATTCATCTGTGCTGGTGATGTTCCATGCACCATGTGAGTTTGTTTTTTTCTATTCTGTACCCTGAGCCAAATGCTTGCTAACAAAACCATTGATGATTTTTCTGTGGAGGTTTCACAGAGCTGTAAACTCAAAGTCCAGGGTTGTCTTGTTTGTGATGATTGTTAAATACACAAGGCATGAAATGTTTGTGAAGTTGCTGACTTCAAGTTTAGGATGGAGATRTGCTGCTGGAAGAGACACTTTGTAGGCTGAGTCAAAACATAACTGAAGAGTGTAATGATGCTTAAATAGTCTGGGGACTCATCATTGTACAGCATGATTTCCCATTTTCAGCTAGTCTTTGGTGGTGTTTGCTTTCAAAGCAGAGCTCTGGTTGATTGAGCAACTCAACTTGAGAACCGTGAGCTACTGAGTCCTTGTTCATGGGTGCTGATGTGTCATTTTTTGAGCATTTTCACTTCTCTCCCACAGTTTATTCTCTGGCAGTGTAAGRGGTGATGGTCATTAGGTATTGTGCTGAAGTATGCTAAAACTTGTTCTAAGTTCAGAAAGTCCCCAGGACTTTTGRAAACTATTGCAGAGCTGGTAGTGATACTACTTACTGTTCAACTGAGAGTGCATTGGGATGATTTTTTTCAGGACTTGACATTTTAGCTTGAGCAATAAAATGCAGTGGGTTGCCCAGAGGTATTGCCTTCAGAAAACTGTTCCAGCCACGTCGTCCTCCTGTATGCTGTTGGGTGGAAGAGTGCGTTAACCACTTTGTTCAGTTAAGATGTAAGTTKTTTCAGCTATGTAGCTGGTTCTACCAATTCTTTGTGTCTGCAATGGAAGATTCAGGCTCAAATCTGCGATGTCRGGTGATACGCAGCTTCTGTCTCCTCTTGCTGCTGTGCTGGCAGTTGCACTTTGGGTGAGATGTTCATTTTCATGGGCATAGATTTGAAGGTTAGGGCTCTGGAGGCAGGCTGTGTGCTCACAGCTGAACAACGGCGGGTCTTGGCACAGAGGCTAAAATACTGCTTCCCTTTAAGCCAGCAGGAGTTAGCTCAAAAATGCCTTTTTTGAAGGTCTGCTCATAAGACTCATTGAAAAACATACCATAATGAATTTCCTTTGCCCAATGAAATGTCTAGGGATTTGATCCACTGAAGCAGGTGACTGGCTGCTGTTTTGTCGCTGTGTTCACTGGATTATTTGTACTAACGAAGGTGGGACCGGAGATTAATGCCTGGTCTGAAAACCAAAACAGAAGTAGCAGAACTGATGAAGCCTGGTTTGCTCAGGAGTTATCCTTCGTTACCCAAATCCTTCCTTCCCCCAGATTTCCATGCACCCCGGCGGGCAAGCGACAGCAGAGGCTGCTGCTCCTCGGGAGCTGTACTCTTCCTGCTTCGGCTACACAGTGGCTGCCAAACAGAAGTGTAACTGCTGAATTTCCCTCCTTTCCCTCTCTGTGCACAATGGTTAGGGATAAGTATCCTCTCTCTCTAACCCCAGATTTTTGTGTGTTTGCAGAGATTTAGTYGTATTTGAAAGCTTTGCCCTTTTTTGAGTTTGTAAATGGGCAAAGGAGTCCAGTCATCTATTTGGRAGGAGGAAGAGAAGGAAGAAATCAACTCTTAGCCCTGCAAACCTTATTCCTTTAGGAAGTCAGATTAAAAATAGATGAATAAACACAACTACAGTCAAATTTTATAGTAAATTCAAGTTAGTTATAAATCTGAACAGGGCTCTGTTCAGTTTTTATTATTTTTTTWAATATTTTCTAAAACACAAATAATACAATTTTAGGGGTAACAACATTATGTGACCTATTTGGAGAGAAGGGACACTTCCAGCTAGGTGTGTTTTGTACGAAGTGCCATTCTGTGCTAAGGTACAGCAGTACGTTGGTAAATGCTGTTTTAAAAGTAAATCAAATGCCTGAATCAGGCTGTTGCAATCTCCTGATAACATGTTCCAGCTGCTCGGAATTAGGATAAAGAATGTTTCTTGCCGGAACAACTCCATTTTAAATGCAACTTGAATATTTGGGGCATTTTATTTACATTCAGGTGGTAGTGATATGCCTATGTGCAGAATCCAGCTTGTACATGTGTAAAAGATACGTGTTTGTAAGAATCCTCTCTGGGCATCCTCAGCAGAGAATGTAAGGCTTGCAAACTAATTAACAACAGACAACTATCATGAACAGTTATCTCCATGATTAAAAGATCTTCTCCTAGCACTTCTTAAATGTGCTAATGGAGTCACCTCATGAATATTAGGAGATAAATTAAAAGAAGCAGTAAAAACAGAGGACATCTTACTTGTTTTAACCTTGGTAGCTTAGGATGAGAAAGTTTTTTCTAAAAATTATGTATTAATAAAAAAAATTGTTGAAACAGATGTACAAAATAGGCCCAGAACTCAGGATATACTTCTCTGTAACTAAGAATAAGCAAGGGRATTTCAACGCTGGCCTGGAATTAGCAAGTACTTAAAACCCTGTGTCACCATGCAGCATACACGTGACTTAGAGTTTTTCTAGCATACTATCAATCTTGTGTTCATGAGAAGTTCTTTTACTAGAGGGAGAATTATTTCAGTGATGTTTTAATTGCATAGTCAGATGGCCAGTGCATTAATAGAGTGTAGTATTAAAAGATGTGTGGGGAATTGGAAGCTTTTTTTGCCCCCCCTYAAGTGCTGAAGATACAGCTGAACCAAACACATCCCTGGTAAATACCTGTGAACTGCAGAATTAGACACTGTGATGAATGTGGCCAGTTGGGTCTCCATGACTGTGGCTACTAATGATCATCCCTGAGGACCACACTATAGTTATTTACAATCAGTTGCACTTACTAGCCCTATTAAAGGCGTCACAGCACTTTGTGTTAAGTGCAGCCTAGCATAACTAGGTTCAACTAGAGCAGCTATATGTGATTTAAACACATCAGGAAGGTCTGCAGCATGAAACTTGTACCTCTTGCTTTCAGAGACCTTATACCTTTTCTGCAATAATTCAGCACAACCATTAAACAGAAGATGTGCTGCTTGGAGTTGTTACCGCTGGCCCTGAGAAACGTGAGTGTGGGTGGGCAGGATGAGTTCATCCTGCTTTCATTTTGCAGGTCACTAGGGACATGAAGCAGGATTTTTAACCTTCTGAAACTCCTTTGTAAAGACCTTAAGAGGATGTTCAATAAACCTGAATATTTAGCATAGGTAAACAGCGACCCAACTAGCCAGGACTCTGAAGGCATTCTCCCTCACCAGCCATCTGTGAAGGATGTGCGGCATTGTGCTGCTTATTCAAGCATTTTGCTGAAATTTCATAATTGCTRGTGGCGAGCATGGTGTTAACCTGGATATATCCAGACTGGAGTCTTGCAGACATCTGAAGTTTTTTTTCTGTGKTGTTGTTGTACCCAGAAACTTCAGTTATGAACTGAGGTCTCCTGCACTATACAAAAGAACAAATAAATGGCCCTTTCCCACAAAGGGTTTGGAGTTTTTGCTCGGATTGATCATATTTGCTAACACGAGATACCACAGTTGTGTTAGTGGGCCTATTTCTGAGTCTGTAACAGAAGATRTATCACACCAACCAAAGCTATTTCTGTACCATAACATAAATAAAAGCACCTATGCAGCTTATGATAGTCTTCTGTTAGAAATGAGAATAAAGACTTCATGTTTGTATGTGCTTCTTGATATCTGTGCCTACAGCTGATCAATTTATTTAGATGCCCAAGATGACAGCTGGGTTCTGAATGTCTCTGTGGGTTATGYTGCCAGTCAAGTGTTGTTAAATGCTTTAGTGACATGGGGACTCTCTGGGACTTAAAATGCTCCTGAATCACTTGAGCACAAAAAAGCCCTGTATGTGTTTTCAGTTTCCCCATCAAACTGTTAGCTGAGTCAAATGCAATTTTAAAAATAATTCTGTCCAAAATATTTGCCAAATTAGTGCAGGTTGCAGTCTTTCTGACTTGGTTTTGTCAAAGGAATAAAAACCCCATGAATTTCCCTTTCTACATTTTTCACAGCATTTGTCTCCAAAGCACATCTCAGTCTTGCACAAAATAAGCCTAACCAAGTCACTGATAAGTCAATTCARATGCTACTGAAGGGCATTTAAAGTCTAGGATTGAAATTAAAGTCAATTCAGAAATGGGTTCTAAAAATGTCTGCTTTTCATGCACAGGAGTTACTTATCATTATGTTYCGTTAACACAAATGACACTGCTAACATTTTAAAGCATACCTGTTCTGCAGCCTCATGTAGAATAACATCCTGGTGCCACCACGAGCTGTAGCCTCCCCGGGTATGTTCCACAAGCACAGATCTGAGTAGTCCCTTTTACTAATGGGTGGTGGTCATCAGTCACCTCTGATGGTTGCTTGGGGTTGCTTTCCCCCCACCTCATACCCCATCAGCCATAACAAAGTCCGTGGTCCAGTACTGCTGCCAGAGGTTAACGGGGGAAAAAGGCGCTTTGGCTGTACCGTTAGTGTGAGTCTGCATTTGCTTTTTAAAGGATTAAACTACTAAAATGTTTTTCCTGCAACATTTCTTCCTTGTACATGAGCTTAAATTCATGTTAAACCTGTCTTCTTCCCAGCCCTCTTCATAGGACTTCTTCAGAGATTTTATATAAGCTGTAATTGCAAGACTTAAGGTTAGAAAAATGTCAAGACMCTTAGTGGGATATTGGAGCCATCATGGTTTTCCTCCCTTGATAAAGGAGGGAAGGCAGGGAAAATGCAGCTTTTTTTTTTTTCTTTTTTCTTTCTCCTTCCCCTCCTTAATATGTTCTTGGAAACTGCTTTGGAGATGCAGCCCTGATATATACCTTCTCTTGCTCCCCCCTAATGGAAGGGAGGGCAAAAATAAATCTTGAGATGACAAAATGCACTATAGTTTTCATGTGTTGTCGAAATGTCTGTGAAATTCCTTTCCTGTCCTTGGTTATTTTCTCTCCCTTTATAAACCAGCCTGATAAATTACGCAGTTGGTGCCTTCCAAAGCCAACTATTCAGCTTTGCAGGTTTGTTAATTGCACAGGGAGCTGTTTTATCAATTTAGCTTTGAAAAACAGCTTTTCACACACTTCCCTCCTTCCCTCCTCCCTCTGGTGCATTAAAACCCAAGGTTTTAAGCCACTTTGTGGACTCATTATTAAGAATGCCAGCCAATTAGCCCAATACAAGATGAAGGCCTCCAGCTTCTAACCAAGCAGCAGACTTGGATCTCTCCCTGCCAGTGCACCATCATTGGTTTCGGTGGACTTTTGTTTCTTACTGCTGCATGTGGTGAGATTAGGATGTAGGAATCCATTGCTCACTTTAAATATAAAGTAAAGCAAACCCAAAATGTGCGCACAAAATCAAATCTGTGTTTTTTCAAACTGGGTTTTACAACTATAAATAAATAAGTCTCCCTTTCAGACCCCCACTGGTTTCTTATGAAAGCAAGCTACCGTTGCAGAGAGCGCTAATTGGTACGTCTGTTGGCAGCCTCAACAGAAAGGCCACAAGTTGAAAAGGCTGAAGAATTAATTTACTGTGCAGYCTGGAAAAATAGCCTTTCCAGCACAGGTCAGCAGCAGCCTAACATCGGCAGCTTGTGATAAATAAATAAAAAAAAAATCTTAAGTTTTTCCATGCTAATTCATGATTCAATCATGGATTATTTTTATTTAAATGTAAACCAATGCAGTTGCACTAGTTAACTGGAGGTTAAAGGCTTGTGGGTTATCCAAACAACAAGCAGCACTGAATGTGGAATGGGTGGAAATATCCTTTAATTTTTATTTGTCCCTGTCATATCTGACATTTGTGATTTTTAAAATAAAATGTTGGCTGCATTCAGTGGCTACATACAGAGCTTTTGGCATCTGCCTTTAGATGTACAGCCTCTAGGATAAAGACAAACAGTAGGTAGCTGGGAAGCTGTTCTTGCTAGACCCATGCTAGGAACCCCCTTAATTTATTTGACATCATCTAGTGGTAGATCTTTGTAAGAAGCTTCTGCTTGTCTCTRTTGATGGTATTGGTTTAGTTCAGGTGGGAAATATTCTTTCATCACCAAAGGTCTGCCTTCGGGCCTCAGCCGTGGCACCAGCCAAATTGGGTGTTTCGAAGACAAGCCATGTATCTGGCTGGTGTCCGCATGGAGGGGTATCAGGTAGCTTCCCAGGAGGAGCGTCAGCAGCAGCAGTAATAGCATCTACTCCAGTATTCCTCCATGTCTGCGCTCTGCCGTTGTTTCCAGTTGTATAATGTTGATCAGTCCGTGGTTGAAGATAACTCTGTGTGAGAAGAGCTTATTGAACGGCAGAAGTTTCAGAGAAGAGCGGTGTTTTCAAAGTGCACTTTYGCTGTGTGAAGCGGCAGGGAGTTGGAAGACAAAAGCTTGGCAGGATGTAGCCCTCAGTCAAGGGTTTGCTTTACAGTTTCCTGAAAGGTCTTTATAAGCTTTGATAATCCAACCTCACGAGTGAACTCTGCTTTTTAAGTTGGACTTTCCCTATGGGCAATACTTCAGAAACAATTGTGCCTGTTATTCAGTGATGCTGTGGTCAGAGAAGAAAACAAAGGCAAGCAGTTCTGGTGCTGCCTTGGCTGCAGCGTGAAAGGATTACGGGAAGTTTGTAGTGTGTAAGGCAGGTTGTGTATTTGTGTATTTGGAAGCTTGGCAGATGCCGTATCCACATAATATAGCTGCGTATACTGGTCCATGGGACGATACACAAGGAGACGTGCGTGTGTCAAGGTGCTTGTTGTGGGCTCAGTCCTGTTCCTACTAGACCCCACAAAAATGTTCTCCTTGATCTTAGAGTAATTAGAGAAAGCTTTGAACAAGGCATACATTCTGGACCGTTATGTAGGTCATAGGCAGTACCTATCTCTGTTGGGTTTCTTGGTGAGGCAGTGCAGATGTCAGGATGGGCTGTTGCAATGCCCTGATCACTGAAAGATTGAATTGTTGTGCAAGGGCACTGGGATGATGAATGTTTCTATTTAAGAGTCTGGATAGACAGGTGGAGAGAAGAGATCTGCTTCAGTTTCAGCATCGTGTTTCCTGACTCTTTACATCCCTTAGGTGCCTAACTTTAATGTTGCCTTAATGCATTTTTAATGGAATGTATAATAAAATGCTTCCCTGGACAAGTGTAAATTGTGCCAACTTTCTGTTCATTGTGTGTATGTACTTTTTAGCTGTACGTTACTGGCAGACTCCTGGAAGAGATATATTCTTCATATAAACCAGTTAGAAGCAGGTAAATTTTTGGCTCCTGAAGCTGCTTCCACTGAAGTGAGCAAGTTCTGACTGTTGATTTCAGAGAGAAGAGGACTGGGACACTCAGACTAGGTTCATCAATATTTAAAAGCATGTAAGTCTACAACAGGATGTTGCTTGATATTATATATATTTGAATATCACCAAAAATCTCAGGGAGTGTAAACAGTGCAGTGCAATGACTTGCCAGCACAATGACCTGCCTCATTAAACTACTTACAGCAATGATTTTCAGTGGAGATTTAATCACACATTAAAACAGGAGTTCTTGAGAATGCAGCAAACCAGGAAAGTGAAGAACCTGACATGAATTTTTCCTTTAATGACCATCCCACTTATGTTTCTTGAGGGTTTAAAAATAAAAATCAATATGGATTTTTAGTGGTACTTAATAAATAGGAACATGGAGAGTATAAAAATCCTAATAACTAGCTTGTGCAGTAAAACTTGATAGGATACCTAATGAAAAGGGTGAGGACAGTAATGATGGACTCCATTGTCTCTTTTGTGTTGGTCTTTTGATACTAGAGCACACAGTTGGTAGAAGAAGATTGTCTTTTTGAAGCAGTTTGTGCTCTTTGAGCAGGGTAAAGTCATAAAAAAGGATGATCCAGTGATAAAAGCGATAGCCTTGGCCTGAAGATATAAAAGTTTAGTTCCTTGCCTTGCTTCGATTTGTACAATCGTGACCCAAGTTGCCAAACATTTGTCTCTGTTTCCAGTCTGCTAAGTGGAGATAACATTTCACCTTGCGTGGGAGTTATATGTAGCGAGCCATATCTAGACTGAGAGATGCTCCAGTATTGCAAGAATTGGGATAGGGAAGGTGTATCATAACTGAACGTTGCAAAGACTTGATTAACACGAAGGAAGTAGGACGATGCCTTCGGCATTGCCTGGTTTGTGGCAGGCAATCAGGCTTTTGGCCCCCAAGTTTAGGAAGCCCCATCTGCCACCGGCTGAGCGCACGGCTCAGACAGGATTATCGCAGCTGGAGCTGCTGACTTGCAGCCTGGTTACAGCCCGCGCCGGGACTTGAAGGGACGAGCCTTGGCTTGCTCTGGTTCAGCTTCATAACAGAAAGAGTAGCAAAACCAGACTTTTGGGGCACTTGTGGCTACTTTGCCTTCRGGCTGGATCTCGACTTGCTCTGTGCTGTTGTGGGGACACAGCGTGTACTTTGAACAACTTACTTGCTAGCAGTTGTGGGTATCGAGAGCAGTGTGCAGGACAGTAGTAAAGGAGGARAGAAAGGAGCTGAACTGTAGCTATTTCGGTTTTGTGAAATTTGGGGCATTTGTTCAAAATGCATCGCTGTATGCTCACCTCCAATAGGGAGTAATTAGTTTCTCTATTAAAGAAGACATTTGCGAAGGCTATTCCAACCAAAAAAAGTCTTCCCGTGAATGTGTGGCAGGTGGTGTGAAGGGAACATTAGTTTCTTTGGGGATTTGCTGCCTCATTTCTCGCATTACTATTGCCTTCCCTCTCTCCTAAAAAGTCCTTACCAACTAACTGAGACTACTGCAAACAAGTAGCTGTGGCTGCTGGAGAGCCAAGGGGCAGCTGAGAGGTGACAGCTGATGGGAGACTTGCCCCATTCTCCCCTTCTCTGGTTATCTGTTGCAGATTATTTAGTTATTCAGAGTGGTCTTTTAAAGGACTTCTGTAATTTTAGCTGGCTTTTTTGGTCATCTGAGTGTGCAGAGTGGGTGACTGTCCTCCCGCAAGCTTGACTCTGGTGTGTGTATAAGCCCTTACRCTCTCGTGGTAAGTTCTGATAGTGAAGCGTAACTTATAGATTCGCTTTGCTTGCCTCTAATGATGGGTTAACAGTAGGTATTAGCTTTAAGAATTAAGCACCAGCTTTATTTCTTCTGAAATAAATTAATTTCCTTGCCTGGATAAGCTTAATATACAGTGCAGGGCTCTCATTTGGAAAGTGCCTTACAGTATCTCTGCTACTTGAATCGTTACCAGTAGAATTTTCATTATCAAGTTTATCTTCCTAAATACTTTATGGCTTCAATTTTTACTGTCCTGTGGAAGGTAGAGAACTGACTTTAAAGGGCAAGTAATGAACAGAGAAACCTACGGTGAAAGATTGCTTGCCTGCCTGTCTGCTCCTTGTGCCCTTTCAGATGGTGAGTCGGCAAGTGATGCTGTCTTTGAGTTATTAATAAATGAATCCATTGCTTTGATACTGAGGTATTKTGCTGATGGTGGAGGTGTGTCTTCTGGGGTCCCGACTGCTTGTGGTTAGCAAGCATCCCAGCACACTTCTAAGTAGGTGAATGCATCTCAGCTGGTAACCACTTTTGCTCTGATTTTGGACAAAAAGTGTGCATTCTGCATAGTATCCCTTCCTGATACTTGACTTTTATAGGTATCTTCACAGTAATAGCCAATGTCACCATTGCTTTTAACACCTCTGCCCCATAAGCTTCAGTGCTTTGGGGTGTACCTTTCTTAGGAAGATCTCTTTGCATTGCATCCATTCTGCTGATGTTTTATACAAATTTCATCCTAGGAAATCATTTGTTTGCTATGCTGTTTTCCTGAGCTGGACATTCAAAGCTGTTTCATCTAATCTCTGTTCTCTGGCATTTTCATTGCTAAATCCAAAGTATAGTCTTCCATAGTGGGGTGAGAGTGTGAGGGAAAGCAGTACAGCTTCTCTTCCCTTCCCAAGGCGAAATTTTGTTGATCATCTGACAATGGAGAATGGGGGGATCTTTTTTGGATGTAGAATAATTATGGTTTAATTGAGAAGGAAGCCTTCTGGTGGTATTTTTCATAAACTCAACAATTTCACCTTAAGGCAGCCATGCAGTTGTCTCTCTCTTCACATTTCAATAGGGGAAGATTAATTTTCAACACCTACTCAGGGCCATGTTCCTCCAAGCTGGTGTAGGAAGTGTAATTCCTATCTCCCGATGCCAGCTGATCTACCTTCCTTCGCTTCTTTTCCCACCCAAGAGGATGGTAGTAGGCACCATTGTCTCCCAACACTGATTTCTACCGGTTGCACGATATAGTTTTGACTAAGAGGGTATATACATGCAGTGTAATCTCCARTAGCTGGAAGCTGAAGCCAGATTTGGAATGGAAATAAAGAACCATGTGATTTTTGTTGTTAGTTTATTTTAACTAAAGATGGTGATTAGCTTAAAGATCTTTCCTGGACTCATGTTGGGAGTCTGTGCCGTTGCAGACGGGGGTATATTTTTCAAAGGCTAATTTCAGGAGCCTGGCTCAGCCAGGGCTCCCTGTAGGGTTAAAAGCAGAGAGAGTGCACTCTGAGGGCAAGATGGAGCAGAAATATCTCTCCCTGCTTAACTCTCAGGGACCCCTGGGAGGTAGCAGCCTGTGGCTGAGGTTAGCCTTGGAGAATATTCACCCTTTYCCCTGAGCCTTTACATCAAAAGAAGATATGCTCCAGCGTGATCAGAAATGAAGGCAGAAGCATGTGTTACGCAGGAGGTCATCAGAGCTATCGTCTTTTAAATCCCGTGGAGGCAGCCTGCAGGACCCGCTTGGTGTTTCTCCCCTTCCTCTGCCGAGGGCTGTCGCTGGCTGAAGGTCGCCCTTCTGCCAGAGCTGTGAATATGGCATGGATGCAGACAGGGTTCCCGGAGGATACATTTGGTTAAGCTCTCTTCTCAGTTTGATCTTATTTATCTTATGTAATGCAGTGATCTGACTGTCTTTTAAAAAAATAAATAAATAATCCAAACTCGTACTGTAACTGTCTAAAGCTGTTATGAATCTTCTGCTGAGCGGTTTCAGTGTTGCTGGGGTGGAAACAGTTATGCCAGCATAGAAAAGATGATCAGGAATTGGATTTAAAATGCTTTCACTTCTACAACCAAGGTGATCAAGCAGGGAGGTGAGGCTTGGCTCGCTCAGCGTGCATCCCCATGTACCAGGCAAGTGTCAGGTAGTTCACATGGTGTTAGCCTGTTCCTGTGGCCTCATCAGGAGATCATTTTTGTCTGTCTGAATCGTTTGGTAGTGACCCACGCTGTGCTACTCTTTTTTTTTTTTTTTTTTTTTTCCCAGAACCCTGAGGCTTTCCCCCAGGGATGTGTGTGCTCTGCAGCACACGCATGAGGTGCTCCCAAGAGAGATGGTGGCTGGGATGGGGTCGCTACCGCCTCAGCAAGTTGTACGAATAGGAGAAGGGGTGACCGATTTGTAGTCATTTTGTGCCCCGACTTCACACTGAAGAGCTGCTGGAAGCAGGCAGGGACTTTCTTCTATGTGCACATGCTGGGATTGGATTTGCACAGATCATTGCACGCACAGATTGACTGCACTGTTAGTTTGTGGCAATGCCAGTGAGATGGTGATCATGGTGGGGACGAGATGCTGTACTGCTCTCCTGTCACTGGGATGAACTGTGCAGCCCACGCAGTCGAGGCATTAGGCTGCAACCGCGTAAATGTAGAATGACTGTAATAATCCAAACTGCTGAAGTATTTTCCTTCTAATTCTATATTTCTAGTTCCTCAGAGTCTTTTYCAGGCTGACCTTTCACAGGCTTTGTCTTTTGTGAAGCCATAAAGCTCTTTGCTTGTCACTGATCCCTAAGCAATGTAATAACTTGGTCAAATCAAACCTACCTTTAAAAGTACAGTAGTGGKGTGAGCAGTGTATGCGTGCTGTATGCTGTTGAAAATCTGAATTCAATATCATGTTAAAGATGTCGAAGCTGTTCCTRCTGATCTTATAAGAAAGCATCAAGCCTTGAAACACCTTTAAGTACCTGGAATTTTACTTGGGTGAGCAGTGCTGCTGGTGAGAAGGAGATGGACAATTTGGTGGGAGTAAGTACCCAGAGGGAAAAGGATGGATAAAATTTCTTGAGCTCCTGATCCTTCATAAGGTGATATTTTTTTTTTTTTTTTTTTAAAGCAGAAACCTGGAGATCTGGGCATGGCCTGATGGCTATGACCATTATGACTATTAAGTGAACATGCAGCCAACATGGTTGCAAATTTGTACCTGTGATTATGGGGAGAAACAGCTGCTTTTGTCATCCTCCCTCCCTGCCRAATTTGTGGATGATTTTCTATCAGATGTCTGCAATGCAGACGGCTAAATTATGCAAGGGAATCTGYAGCTGTTGTAGTTTATGCTCTCCTACACCGGTGAAGGAACTGTAAGCTGCCTCATGTCAAACCTTAGAGCTACTCTTTTACATGATGCATAAGAAATGTTTGCACGTTAAAGACTTCCATGGCAGAAGAGAATACATTTGTGTTCTCGTATAGGTGGTAAGAGGGCTGGGACTTGTGTGTATCCTTGCCCTGGCTGCAAGGATTGTGTCTCCCCCCCATGTACATACTCTTGCTTTTATAAATACAGGTGTATGTTCAAAGTTAACAACAGGGCACGCGTGAGGGCTGGCTGTTCTGCTGTGTGGAGAGGTAACTGCTCCTCTGGGATTAGGAATGGAGAAACCAAAGATGTATCCCCAGGTGTTAAATGTGTAGACAGCAAAGGTGCATCTGAATTTTTTGAGATTTTTTTTTTTTTTCTTTTCTTGAAGTTGTCTGTAAATCTTCTATGAGTGTAGTCTGAACTGCCAGTGACCTGCTTGCTGAATGCAGGACATGCTTTGTGCTTCAAATTTATTTTCTCATCAGGCTAATGGAGGTATTTTTGGTATGCAGCTATAGATGGATAACAGTACTCAAGCAGTCTGTCAATGGCAGAAATGTAATTATTCTTTAAAATCTTTATTTGCAATTTAATTTATCTCTAGGGTTCTTCATGTCAGAAATTCCTTGTCCACAGCCGCCTGGATGTTGGCTTTTATCTCTTGCTTGTCATGTACACTTCAGATCCTCAGACAATGTTGTCTTGAAATGAGAGGACGTGACAAAAAGCATACTGTTTATTATATAGCCATAATAACCTGAAAGAAGCAAATACTGAATGACAGAGAAACAGATTTATGTTCTGGGGACAGCACTAAGACAGCATATGCAGGAGCTTAGCTGGAGCTGCTTGACTGGTTTTCTGCCTGTCTTCTGCAGGCAAAACTTGGTTTTAACAGTAGAAGTGTTTGCGTTATTTCACTTCTGAAAATGTTTGGAGCAACTGTGCTCTGTATTGTGAGTCTTTGCCATGGTGCCAAACAGGCTGCTGTAAACAAGTGTAGATACTTACTTGGAAAAAAGTTGCTTGGTGCATTTGTTAATCTTCCCGTTGTCCGTGTGCTGCTCGCCCTTGCACGTTAGCRTCATTCTGTCCACACTTGGCCTTTGCCTCTGCACTTGAGTATGGTCACGCTCTTAGAAGGACAAAGTGCTGAGCAAGTGTTGTCCTCTGCCCTGTGGTGGGCTTCTGGAGGGAGATGACTTCTCTGCGCTGGGGCGATTTGGGGACCTGTGATCGCCGTYGTTCTGGGGGCACAGCTGAGCTAAGCTGTGTGACAGCGTCTGCGCTGAAGGAAGGAGCTGTTTGTCTGCCTGACTGCACAGTGCAAATGAGAAGATTGATTATAAATAAACTGGGAAAACAGAATTCTTGCTTCATTTAGACATCTGTTTTAAAAACGGTTAGCAAGGCCTGTCTTGCACCAGATATCCTAGCACTGATTTTTGTAGGCTTTGACTTCTTTTTCCTGTCTTGTAACACTCCTCCTTTACACTTACTCTGTGTGCTCTTTTCTGTTTGAGCACCTTGGCCCTTGCAGCCTGGGGCTCCTTTTGTGCAAGAGGAGCAAGACGAGGTGTTGAGAGGTCAAAGGAATTGTCCAGAACTGTTCAGCAGAGCCAGGCACTGAACCCCGACTGGTTTCTGCTGCCGGATGGAGAGTAACTCTGACTTGCCCCTCCAGGGGAGCTACTTGTCCTCTGCGAGAAAAGTCCAAGGCTGTGGGAGTCCTCTTGTGTAGAAACGGGCAAGTCCCTTGGGTGTTCACCAGCCGTGACCCAGAGAGGCTCCGAGGATGTCAGTGCTTGGAGTAGGCTGCGGGGCATCCTTGTGTTGACTGCAACCTTCCTCTTCTCACTGGTATTGAACGAGTCTCTTCCCTTGCTTAGTCTTTTAGTTTTAATGTCAGTATACACTTGACACAACAGTGCATCTTCTACGAGCACATCTATCACAGATGCCCACTACAGACCTGCAGGCTTCCTTCCACTGTCTCAGCAGACCTTATGCAGAACGTTGGAGTATCTGGGCTAAGGGCCTGTAGGGTGGTTGTTATTTTCCCATTCATTTTATGAACAGAAAATGTCTAAAGCTAGAGGAGCTTAGCACAAAGGGATACAGCTGCTGCTGAACAACATGATGTAGCAATCAAAGGAGAGGCAGTGACCTTGGAATTCATTTAAATGACTTTTTCATTGGCCTTGAGAATTTAATGGCAGTCCTCACAGGATTATTGAAAGGTAGGATAAATAATCATAGGAGAGATTAATTGATTTGCAGTGTGTAGGTCTGACTTCTAATTCATATCTCCCCTTTTCTGTAATGGTAGGTGGAAGCAGGCTGTAGCACGCAATAGCAAAATTCTCATAAAGATGGCCAGGGAAGCATTGTTTATCGTGGGAGAAGCTCTTAAGATTTGTTGTCCCTCTTTCAAATTCAGTTTAATGTGGTGGYTTTTTTTCCAGGCTGGCATATCGTGCTGTCCTTTGTCAGGGGTAGAACAAGCGTTGCATGATAAAGATTTGAGGACTTCAGTTTGCATTTAAGTGCTTTGAAAGACCTGATCCTGCTTCCCCTTTATTTTAAGCATGAGTGAGTTAGCTTTGTGGCAGTCAGTAGTGCTGTGTCTGTGTGATGTCCATGAAAGAACCCAGAACAGTGACATTTCATAGTCTGGATATCTCTCCAAAATATTACTTACATGAATTTCAGATGCTTTGAATTGTTTTTCATTTCCTGGGCAAAGTATGCCTAGCTTGTTTTTTTTGTTTTCTTTTGTTTTTTTCCTCTGCATAGGTTTGTGAAAACTCAGGTTGTTTGATGCTTTTGGTTGATCAGATCTAATGTTAATGATGTGGAATATAGTGTAGCTTGTGTGGTTACCGTATCTAGAGCACAGTATGAAGCTTGCTCTGGCTGGAGGACATGCTGTGTAAAGCCCACCAAGGTGAAGTTACCCCTGCAAAAAAGTATTTTTTGGTACAAATTTGAGCTAGCTAATTCAGAGAGGTTCCCACGTATGTGAGCTGGGACTTGAGATGCTCTTTGTTAAGAAGCGAGGAAGAGCACAAAATGAATAAAGTTCCCTGCTCCTAAAAGGAGAAATAAATCAACTCGGGCAGGTGTCAAAGGGAACTGTCAGCCTCTTCCACGAAGCCATATGCCTGCAAGTTTCCTGTGGGTGGCAAATAAATCATTTTGCCAGCCTCTTTCGTGCTCTTAACCAAGACAAGCAGTGCTGAGACAGTAACTCTTCCTCAGCCTTTTCCAGCTTCTTCCTGAATTCACCTCTGAAGCTGTCGCATCAGGTTCCCAGCTTGGTGGCACACGCTCCCACCACCACGTAAAACCAAAGCAAAGCTTCCTCCTCCAGCTGAGATCCCCTCATTCTGCTGCTCCTACCACGTTAAACRTTGTTTTTTGCTCAAAAGGAGGACGTGGGGCTTTTTAATGCTGTGGTCGCTATGCATATGACTGAGCTGTATGGACCTTAGCTGATGTTTGAACTGGAGTTTGGTCTGGGATCAACCGTTTGTGTATTTGCTGTAATTCTCAGGTGGGATTTGCAGTCTTTATCCAAACATATCCACCCTGTTCTATAAACATGCCCTGAAAACGTTTCATGGTGTGCTGCAGTGGTTGGAGCTCTGCTGAAGTCACTGTTTGCTGTGGTGAAGTTACACCTCGATGTCCTATCGCTTCTTGGCTGCCAACACTCTTTGACTTGTGCTGTATAGAACATGGTTGGCTGGTTGAGTTCGGGCTTAGWTTTGCGTCTGCTGGCTTCGGCAGTCATCCCGTTATTTGGAATCAAAGCAGCGCTAAGATTCAGAGTCCTTGGTTTATTTTCTTTTAGACAGCGGTGTAGAACAGCCCCAACCCTGTTGCCCATACACCTCAGAAACAGCTTTTGCTGAAGCTGCATTGAAACAGATTTCTAGCCGTATCTTCTGATACCACTTTCAAAAGCTCAGCAAAGTCTGGGYTTTCAAGTGCCTGTTGCAACAATAACAGCCGAAGAAAGAAAAGCTGGCTGCTGCTGCAAACAGGAGGGGAGAGTGTGGTGACGGATTGCGCTGAGATGACATTGCACCGGGCGGGCGAGTGCAGCGCGTCTGGGTCGTGCCACGCACCTTATTACAGCTCTCGGCGTCTCCGGTCTGCGCAGGAGCCRGCCCTCGCCCGGCCCGGGTGTCCATCGCTGCCGCTCCGTCCCTTGGCGGTGACCCTGCGGGGACTGCAGGTGCGCCGGTCCCGCGGGGGCCGTAGCGGGGGCTGCGCAGGGGCGGGGGGGGGGCTGGCCCGGAGGCCCAGCGTTGCGCCCTAGGCGCTGAAGCGAAACTCCACGTCGCGGCAGGAACCTCACCGGGTCCGGAAAGTTCAGCTTGCTTGGAAGCAATTGCACTGGCTGAAAGCAGTTTAATTTAAACCCAAATAATTTATTTTAAACCTGCTTTTCTCACTCATGCATTCATTTTACTTTATTGTAATGTCAGCACTTAGCAGTGAAGTAATGGCAGATCTCTGGAGAACTTCGCACAAGTGAGAAAGCACCATTATCTTGGTTTTACAGGCCCTGCTTATGTTGAGAACATATGTGGTGGTGTAATTACACTGATGTGATTAAATCAGTGCAAATGCTTGCTAGAGGGACATGCTACACCGCTGTAAAGCGGGGCTTATTATCAGTGCAGTTTTAATTCAAATTACATTACTCAGTTAAACTGTGCTAGTATAAGCCTCCGCTTAAAGTCAGGAAGTCATGTGAGGGTCTGTGTTGTTTCTTTCTAAAGCAGATAAAGATTTGGAAACTGAAACGGGTGAGGTTGTGCCTTGCCCAAGAGCATGCTAGAAGTGATGGGCTTAACAAGTACTGTGTTTATAGTACTTTCTGGGAGGAAAGAGGTGTGGGTGCAAATTCAGGGGTCTTATTATTATTTTTTAATAGATTAAATTCTTTGTTTAAACCATAGTGACTACTTTGGAAAAGATCCTAAATCATACTAAGGCTTTACAAATAAGTAAAATGCATACTAAATTCTGGTAAATCTCTACCACATGGTTTTGGATTTTGATAATGGCTAGATGGGTCAATGAATGACCATGGTGTATACAACTTAATTGGTTGGTGGTTTTTTTTTGTYTTTTTTTTTTTTTTTTTTCTTTGGCAGGGTGTGGGCACTGTAAGAAAATGAAGCCAGAATATGAGAAGGCTGCAGAATTTCTCCATGTAGCCAGTGATGTAAGCTAATTTCCTTTATTATATCCTTCAAATAATCAGTAATAAATAACTGGAGTAATAAAAGTGACTTTTCTCCCTACAACAAATTCAGCTGTTCTCATCCTCCCACAGGACCCTTCAAAATGTGCTTCCAAAGTACAGTCTCATCGCTAATGCATGAGCCCTGCCAAAGTCTTAGAAGGAACATTCTGTCTTAAATGAAAACAAAATCGAAAAATGTTTATGTATTCTGCTGTAGGCCTTATACATGATATGATCAAATCCAAAATGGATTTTTTTTTTCCGTTACTTAAAGGCATCGAATGTGAAGAAACACAGGCTTTTATTTATGAATTAGATTTGGAAAAAACCAAAGGGGGTTGATCCTTCTTTCAAATATGCTGGGTTTATGGTTGCATCACTCCATTAGCTTCATCTTAAGTGCTCCATCAGCATGGCTGGTGAAGAGAGAGCCAATAATGTAAGTATTAGTGTTATTGATTCAGTCTCACGCTGTGTACGCCATGCGAGAGGAGTAGGATTAGTCTCCCCCGTACTTGAAGCATCTTCGGTGGAAACATCCAGAGTCCCTTTGTAATTGTAGGAGAAGAAGAAGGAGATGAGAAAAACAAAAATCAGATGAATCGCATTGTACAGGTGTCTGTTCTCCTGTGACTCTAAAGGTGGTCCATGCAAAGATGCCTGCAGGTTAGGGAAAGATGAATTTGCCTAGAAGTAAACTTGTCCTTAACAATGCTCGTTTCTTCTGGGAGAAATTGGGATTTGCGGGAGGAAATGCCATTCCTGAGAACAGCTCTTAAGCATTATAAAGTGAGTTATATACAGGGAATCCTGTCAGAAACGGGAGGAGGACAAGTAACGCTCTGGTTACATTTAGTCCATAAGATGTCCCTTCCTGGTTTTGCATCAGTCCTGTCTGTCTTTCTGTGTGTCTGTGCTGAGTACTTGAGAAAGTGAAGGCACCTAGATCATGAGTGATTGCCCCCAACTCCACTGTTTCCTGCCAAAGAGGTGTGTGTATGTTGCTGGGATTTACAGTTAGTGGTCTCTGTTTTAGAGTCCAGGTGTCCTTGCAGCAGTTGATGCTACCGTCAACAAGGCGCTGGCAGAAAGATATCACATCTCAGGGTTTCCTACTTTGAAGTATTTTAAGGATGGAGAGGAGAAGTACACTCTGCCACACCTCAGAACAAAGAAGAAGATCATTGACTGGCTGCTAAAGTAAGTTTTGAGGGTCTGAGATCGTATTTGGGTTCCTGGTTACTGGCTCCTGAAGACTGCTTTGGTGAGGAAGTAAATCTTAAACCTAGCTTCATTGACTGCCTAAATCCCTTGCTAACAAAACCAAATTGAATTCCAGTATTCAAAGCCATACAAACATGTATGTTAATTATGGTCTCTAATACATCAAATCCTTTATTTGCTGCAGGGTTTTTCATAGTTGTCCCAGTATTTCTTTCCCAAAATAAATATTTTTCAAATACACCCTAAGCCTCTTACCGGAGAAGGAATAGCAACGGCTCTGAAAAATAAACAGAACATTTGTTGTTCCCTCTTTATACTAAGCAGCAGATTTCACTGTTAGTAACTGAATTTCTGCAGTTGTACTTTTCTCTTTCCAGCATTTCAGAGCCAATGCCTAGAATACCAGCTACGTGGGGCTGAAGGAAAGCCAGCGAGACCAACAAAACCAGTACCTTTGTCTGCACTAACCAACTTTTCTTGGGTGGTGTGCTAAAATATGCAGAATTAAGTTCAATGTATGATGAAAATAATTTCATTTCAAAGAAGTAAATTGCTGGTATAGTTCTCTTTATAAGTATTTTGGAATAAAATATCCATTTCCTTTAGGGTACTGTAAGCCTAATACATTTTCTGCATTATTCAATGGGGAAAAAAAACTGCCAGTGTTTTGTGGAGTTTTTAAATCATTTAACCATTGAGTGCGGTTGGCGTGAGGAATGCAGTCTTAATTTTTCCCCTCTTATTTGGTGGGGGGAGGGAGGTTGTATGGGGTTTTTTTTTAGTTGGCTTTTTTTTTTACTTTTCTTTTTAAATTACATCTCTGAGTGCTTCAAATCAGGTAATAGATATGGTCTGGCAGCATCTTTGTAGCGTGTTGAGAAGTTTTATCTATATTTTACATTTGGACACAGTGCTCCCTTGGCCTCCCTGCATACTGAGGCTCCAGGCTGCTGTGTCAATGCTGGATGTTAAATCACTGTCCTAGTTTCACCAGTTTGCTGGAGTATTTTGAGCACTGCCTAATTTATATTGAGTTATTAAATAGTCAGGTTGACACTGCCTGTACATATTGGCGGGTGAATAAGCAATGAGGAAGAGGGGAAGGGGTGTTAATCCCTTCTGGATCTTGCGAAGACTTTTGTCTGCAGCCTCAGGTAGTCAGCAACACAGGGGAAGCCCAGACAACTTGTCTCCTGCTCTTGATTGCTGGATGTTCTCCCAACTAGAGACACAATAGAGTAAGATCCTTGTTTGCTGATCAGGGATAAAATTACCACAGCTGCACTGAAGTTGGTGGAAATAGGGATGCATCGGGGATGCAGGCTGGAGATAAAAGTACAGCTTGTGTAAACCTATCCCAATGAGTGGTCTAGTCACAGCCATGCGGGTTTTGGCTCCGGTCCCTCTGTGGTGACTGTAGTCTGTGCTGCCACACTTGGTTGTCACCGGTACCTGGGTAACTTATTTCAGGTCAGCATGGGAAGGTCTGTGTGAGATGAAGTCACACCTCTGACTGTAACTGTAATCGATGGTAGCTCACACTGACTGTGTTTGTGTGAAAATTCAGAACAGCTGCCCTAATTCTTTTGCTAACAACTGGCAAATCAGTATCAATGGAAATAAGATGGATGTCCACGAAGTGACCTTGAGTAGGACTTTAAAAATTGAGTTTTTCTCCACTTGGTTTTTATGTACCTGATACAACTTAAAATGGTGTCATTCAAAGTGACGGGAAAGTCTGAAAAGCTAATTTATTACCAAGGCGACATATGAAGGTCTTTATACTGTGGCACCATTCTGATGGATTTATATAAGTGATCACTATTTAAGATACAGCAGGAATGAATTTAATGAGTCTGAGAGAAGTCTGTGAGCTGGTGAATAGCAGAAGTTTTGTTAGAGGCGCTCTAGACGTGCGGGATGGCTCTGATCTAGTCAGTATGTGCAGTCATAATTGAAACCTGACATTCTCTTTATCAAGGTAAAATATTCCAGTTCAGTCACCCCCAGTCTTCCAAGTGGAACGATGCTGATTATTGCATCCTGGCTTTAATATCTGAATTCAAGAGAAGGTCATGAAATTCTTTATAGAAGTTTTCATGATAGCGATAAAGAGTACAAAAAGGATGTTTCAATGGAAGATGCTGTTCTATATCGGTTGCCTTTTGATTCTATCTGCTTGCTGTTCTTCTCAATTCATGCCTATGGATGACACAGTGATACAAGAGCAAAGTTTTTTCCACCCAGATGGTGGATGCAATGTAGGAAATCTTTATTCTGCATTCCTACTCATATGCCTGAGTACGATCACTTAAATTGTATTTTTATTGAGTTCCAGAAATTAACTTGTGTCTTTTTTGTTGTTATCTGGTGTTGGAAATATCGAGCACATTTTTCTACTGCACAGGCACGCTGAAGGTTTGTTCAACCTCAGTTCCCTCGTGATAGTTATGACCAGGACGTGATGCCCCTTTGCCTGCTTCCAGAAACATTTTCAAACCAACCTAATTTCCTTTCTTTTCTAGTCCTGAAGCACCGCCTCCACCTGAGCCTGCATGGGAAGAAAAACAGACTAGCGTTATCCACCTTGCTGGAGAAGACTTTAGGGAGTCCTTGAAGAAGAAGAAGCACACCCTTGTCATGTTCTATGCACCATGTGAGTAAATACCTCTCTACATGGATGGGTTTTATGAACCCTACGGTTTATGAAATCCTGAATTAATTCTCTTGCTATCCCCAGACTTTTAAGGGTAAAAAGCTGATTCTGAATATAAGTGCATGGGACCGTCATTGGCACCATCGTTTGTATCTTTATAAATGGAAACAAAACAGTATACAGTGTTTATTTAAAGAGTTACTGCATTAATGCAGACACCAAAGCAGGCAGGGGTACAAAAACAACACAGATTTATTTTCTTCTGCTGCATTTTATGGTCCATATAACAAAATGTGATCCTTTAAGTAGCACAATGGACATGGAGAGCCTGACTCATTAGTGCAGCACTTCAGTAGTGAAATCGATATAGTGGTGTAGAAGGAATCCGTCCCCAGAGGCTGAGAACAAATTTTGATGGAATAAATTTTGTATGTAATAAATCTACATTTAAATTTCCACTGGGAATATGGGCATAGCTTCCTCCTCCCAGATTGTTTTGCGTGCATCACACGCACACTTTCTTTTTGAAGCTCCTGAGAATATTTCTAGAGAAGTTTTGAATCAGACCCTTTATAAATGAGGTGAATGGGAGGGACCTCTTCTGTTTTCCTGTGTTGTCCCAGAGACAGGCAGACTTGGTACAGGTTCTTAACTTTTGGGGGGTCTGTCAAAGGGAGAAGATAATCCTGGCACTTAATATTAGGTAGTATTAACTTGCCTTTGTAGCACCATGACTCAGCCCCCCCAGATGCACGAAAAATTCTTCCCTATCACATGGCCAGCCCTGCAATTAATGGATAACCTTCAGATAAGCAGTTACTAATTTGTTCCCATTAAAGTGAAGGTATTTTCCAGAAAGGGAGAAAAAGTTCAGGTCCTTAATGTTTAATCAGGCAGCCCCTTATTTTGCTTTTCTATTAGAGAATTAAACATGAATGCTTTTGGGCTCCCACGAAGCCCTGCTGGATGTGGGATGTGGGAGAAGGGAGGGGTGCAATTCAGAAGGGAGATTTCTGGAAGGTTGTAAAAGAAAAGGGAAGGGGACTTAATCCCTTCTCAACTCCAGTTCCCACCACCTATTGACTAAAAATTGCCCATGTGCCAGGAATTTCTGATTCATGGACCTCAACTGGTTAAGAGCAAGCCGTAATTTTAAAATCAAATGATTGCACACGAAATCGTAAGATTTAGGAATTTGCCGTCTCTTGAGTTCTCCTTACCTGAGGAGTGACTTTCTGTGGAAGAGAGAGATTTATTTCCCTTTTGGTTTTTAGCTGCACCTTTTTAAGGCACTTTTAATTCTTGGTCTTTTTTAAGGCCATGTTTAAAGCAAAGACACTATGTGCAGTGAGTATGTAGCTCTCAGGGTTGAAAGCATGAGGCAACTTGCCTGATGGGCTAATTATGACACGGTTGTTTGCGGGTTGACTTCTACCCTTACACTAGGAGGGGTGAATAAAGGTCAGCCTGGCCCTGTTTGTACGAACGGGCTGTAAAAGCAAGGCTTGCATGATGTAAGGCTGTTGGGTCCTTTGAGGCTGCCCTTCAGACACTTTCTTCTTGCACTGTTTTTGATAGTTTTGCATGAGACTGCCTATATACAGGACAGAGAGGCGTTAACTGGAACCACTTCTGGCCTTCCCGTGACTCCTAAGTCAGTCAGTGTTGCTGTTGTGTTGTCAATATGTGGGTCATGCACAGGTTCTGATTTGTCAGATTTGTTCTCTCTAAATGTGGAAGTGTCTGTGTGCAAAGCAGAAAGCAGGCGCACAAAGGGAGTGCAACGAGCCTGCCCTTTTGTTGGGTGCAGGGGAAAGTAGCAGATGAATATTTTAAATCTCTGGTTTCTGTGAAATAGTCATTAATGCAATAGAATGGTACAAATCATTCTTCAGCTTTTCTGCAGTGATAATGTGCCTCCTGCTAAATTTGATAGATTAGCTTTTGTTTACCATTTTCTCAATCTTGAGACCTCTTGGAGCTTACATTGCCAATTAGTCTTAACTTGCTTATTTTAGTGCAGAAGGAACACAGCTAAAATTGCCAGGCCCCCATTATCTCAAATAATTTTCTTTTTCTATTCAGATCCACATCTTAGGTCAGTGCAGACTCACAGTATGTTACTCCATTCACTTGTGACTCTATGACAGTATTTGTTACACTTACACATATGCTGAGATATTTTAAGATGCGGGTGTGTGTATACATGCATATATAAAGTATGTTTATATATAAATATTTATGCTAAGAAATATATCTCATCTGTCATTAGAATTTAAAGCAGGAAATTGAATATTCTGACCTTTGTAAAGCTTTCAGCTAGAGTGACAAACCTTTAGGCAAAGGCCACCGATATATATCTTACATGCAAATTAAAATGAGATCTAGCTTTTCTGTGGCAGCTTCCAGTCCAGATTACTTAATATGTATAGGAGAACCATCAATCTGTTGCTATGCCGATAACTCTGGACTGAGCTGAGCGGTGCTTTAATGGTACTGAACAGTGCTTCACAGTGATTTAGCTTCAGAAGAAAAGACTGCTACATCCACATGGAAAAGATGGGGAACTCATTACTCCATCACCCTGAATGTGGGTGAAGTGTAAAGGTTATTCCTGGTGCCTGTGGAATATTTTAAGGACTGAGAATCAGAATCAAAACTCTTGAAATTACTGGGAAAAAAATCTACTCCTGTGGACTTGACACCCACAGAGAGTGATGKTTTTGATTTCACATTCCCATTCCCCCCTGGTGGCATCTCTGTGCGCTGTAATGACGGATTTGGGGCAGGAGGCAGCAGTAGGGGCAGGTCCACAGTACTGACTTGGGACAAAAGTGCCAGCTGCAGAAAAGCTAATGCTACTTGTGCCAATAACTGCCTTGGATTTGATCTTCATCCAGGTGTCCACTGGGTAGGTCTGTACCCTCTGTGGCCACCACGCCATGCAGGCTCGTGGTGCGGGCTGGCACTTGTCAGTGCTTCTCAGGGCTAGCACTTGGAGCAGGCTGCTGGCATCTGTGCTGCATAGCACCTGACCTGGCTCTTCTCTGGACCCTTGTGGGGCTCTTGTGGTCCTAAGATGTAATTGTCATCCCACTCCCTTATCTCTGAGTTCAAAATTCCTAAAATAAGAGAAAGACAATGATACAGTCCGCTGAAGTGAAGCATGATGGCACAGGTATGTGTTGTGTCCTGGGGACTGCCATGAGGGGTTTGAGGAGCATTTGAAAGCAGTAGGCTTATTGCACCCAGCATTTGAGAGGTGTTTCGGGAGGGTTTATGGGATCTGTGTCTGTATTATCTCCATAGACCAGTCCTTGGAGTACTGGATACCATCAACTGCTCCAGGTTTCCTTTTTTAACTGCTTGGCTTCATCCAGAAATGGGGAGAGGAGGTCTGAGTATGGTTTGGTGTACACACATAGCCTGGTATGTGGATGATCAGGATTTGGGGGGCTGTGGACCAAACTGGGAAGTGAGCCAAATGGACAATAGATCCAGCCTAGCCCAGTTAGACTGCAGTGCTTAACCAGCTATGGCCAGAAGTACACTAGCTGCATGTCTGTGGTCTACGTCCAGAGCTTGTTTCAAGACTCGCAGCATTAAATGCCTAGCATCCTGGACTGACCAGCTTGCATCAGTGCCTCTTCTGGGATCAACGCATTGACTTTTCTTTCTTCTTTCTCTTATGTCCTCACTGTTTGTTCATATGGCTTATCTGAATGTGTTTTATCTGCATTTTTATGTGCTCTCTCCACTCCTTTATCCCAGATAATTGAGATTTGACTTTGCCAATGCGTTAAATTTTATCCTCCTCCTACTATAGCACTGAAAACTGTGCAAAATAGAAGTAGTTGCTTGTGATTAGTTGTCAGAATCACAAAGGGCAACAAAGTTCCGGTAAATAACATGTCTTCTCAGTTGGAGATGTTTTTGCTGCATTACTCAAACTTAATTAAGGAAAAAAAGTGTAATTGAAGCTAGGTGAGCATTTTTCAGTGAAACAGGGAGATGTAGATAGGTCTTCAGTCTTCTGTCTGGGAGAAGCCCTTGGAGTCCTACATGGAATTTCTTGTCGAACCAATGCAAAGACCCATACCAAATTAATGACTCTCACATTCTCTAACTAAAATTCACATGGTTCCCTCTTCTGCCTTGTTCAGCAATTCAGAGCTGGGGACACAGACTCCATAGATGGGCATCCTCTATTGCATTAGGCAGACCATCACCAGCAGGTCAAGGGAGCTGATCCTTCCCCTCTGCTCAGCACTGGTGAGACGCGATTGGATTGCTGTGTCCAGTTCTGGGCTCCCCAGTACAGAAAGGACATTGACATACTGGAGTGAATCCAGTAAAGGGCCATGAGGGTGATTAAGGATCTGGAGCATCTGAGGTATGAGGAAAGGCTGAGAGAGCTGGGACTGTTCAGCCTGGAGAAGAAGGAGGATCAGGAGGATCTTATCAGTCTGCATAAGTGCCTAATGTGGGGGGTGAAGAAGACAGAGCCAGACTCTTCTCTGCAGTGCCCAGGGACAGGACAAGAGGCAAGGAGCACAAATTGAAACGCAGGAAATTTTGCTTAAACATAAGAGGAAGTGTTTCTTTTTTTATTGTGGGGGTGGTTGAACGCTGGAACAGGTTGATCAGAGAGGGTGTGGAGTCTCCATCCTTGGCAATATTCAAACCCCAACTGGACACAGTGCTGGGCAACCTGCTCTAGTTGACCCTGTTTTGAGCAGGGGAGTTGGACTAGATGATCTCCCGAAGTGCCTTCCAACCACAGCAATGCTGTGTTTCTAGGAATATTAACACTGGAGTTTGAAATACACGGTAGTTTTTTGTTTTGTTTTGGGGTTTGTTTTTGTTTTGTTGGTTTTGGTTTTGGGGGTTTTTTTGCCTTTTTTTTTTTTTTTACCCTTCCTTTTGTTTTGTTTTGTTTTTTTTACCCTTCCCATCGAGTTCTGATTTTCTTTAAATAGGAGAGGCTTAATAACACCCCCTACTAATTCTTGCACAGAAACAGAAGCTGTCCACTTGTGGCTCATAAGAATGAGACACCAACACATGAAAACGCATTCATACCATTTTTTGGTCGAGATTGCTGCCTCCAAAGAGACTAGAAATGAATCAACTGTGTCAGAAACAGGAATTATATATAATAGACCAGTCATTAACACGTCCAAATGACAGGGTGGGGGGCACTTATTTTTTAGATCAGTCACTTTTAGTGGAAGGGCTCAGCAATAAGCAAATTCATTCAGTTCCTACTTTTGTAAAAACACAAGGTAATAAGCGGTCTTAAAAACTAAAGACTTCAGCAGCAATGAGAAATAATAGGGGGAAAATGCTCCCTTTTAATGGTTCATAAGGGTGGCAGTTGCCAATGTTATTAACTTGCCAAATGGCCTCAATTTCTGGGACTCAACAGGGTTCGCAGAATGGGTATTTTTAATAAATACTTTGCTGGGAGCTGATTTCCGGCTCTCTGTTCAGCAGTGAAACTTTCACTTCACTGGAAATTATTTTTGTCAGCTGAAAAAGGTTATTTTCTGGTGAAGCCTGACCCACAGGGGTTACCCAAAGAACACCCAGAAATAAACCGTACTGAGGATTATTTTAATGAGGTAGTTTTGTATTGAGTAAGTGGCTGTATTGCGACAAGAGGATGTGCAATTAAGAGACATCAGCCTCCTTGGCTCTTCACTTACTTTTTTTTTTTTTTGTAGGGTTTTTCTTTCAGGGCTGGAAGAAGTGAATGGGGGTGCTTCATCTGTGTTGCACCTGATAAAATCACAGAAGACTTTGGAATGGTGTTAGAGCCATTAAAAGGCTGTGTGTTGTTCCAAGCTGTTAGCGGGAAATGGTACCTGGGTATTGTTCTGATGTAAAACAAAGAGAGTTCTTTGGCTTCCAAGTCAAGCAGGAATCTTGGCATCATCACTGTCTAATGGGTCATCTCCTGGCCATCAGTAAGAAGTAAGTAAGAAATCAGATAGGGATTTCTTCAGCAGTAAGACATCAGATAGGGATCACGTTTTTTTCAGTTTTAAATGAGTCCTGCCCATCCCTGTGTGTTTCATCAGCAGTGCATAAAATGCTGAGAGCTAAAGCAAACTTGCATTAATTTTACCCACAGGCTTTGTTCAAAATATTAATCATTCTGTATCCTGGTGTGCTCCTCTGTCTTTTCACAATAAAAACTGCCCAGTTTCTTCTGTCCAAGTTATGCATTGAGGAATATACCATGACAAAAAACCACTTAGCGGAGAGTCCTTGCTAGAGTGGGTTGCACTGTGTGCAGAGTGGGTGCAGACGGTGTTTTGGCTGTTAATGCTAACAGCCAGGAGGGCCAGTATGCTCCTCCAGCCCTGCTAGCTTCCTCGTGGGACCCAAGCTGTCATCAAAAAGCTGTTCTAAGGCGGCGGTAATGTTTCCTTTTCATCCCTCCCGTTTTTTGAAGTAAGCTGGGACAAAGCTGGTTGCACCGTATCTCAGCCTTTGCAGGGGAAGGTTTGGTGAGATAATGCCGTGTTCTGGCTAAGCTGGACTGCTGTAACAAAACATGGCGATTTTGACTGACTGTGAGGCAGCCGGTGGCTGTTGGCCCTGAGATGACCGGTCTGGGTTTCAGTGCTGAGCAGACCTGTGTGGCATAGTTCTGTATGAAGGAGGTACAGAGGGGGCTAAAATACTCAAGAGTTGAGTTAATGGGTCCAGACGCACCGAGCAAAGCAGCAGCAAAGATTAATTCAGTGTCCCATGATGGCCTTGGATTGGCTCCCACCAAGAGGTTTTCCTGTCGCTTGCAAGCACGTCTTGTTAAGTTTTCATTAGGAGCCTGTATCAAAGAGCCTGAACAAAATGTGTGTGTTTGTAAATGAAGCTTAGGCTCTCAAAAATTATTAAAAACATGCTGAACAGAAAGAATACGTTTCAAGGCAAAAACCCTTGCAGGAAGGATTTTCTGGTTGTTGACTGAGGCAGAAGCAAGGTCTGGACCCTCTGATAATGAGGCTTTAAATCCTGCGTGGGCTGGCACTGCAGAATTTTGATATGTTAGCTCTGTGGCTAACTGGTTTCTCTTCTGCATTAGTGGTGCTCTTGCTACAGGCTCGCGTTAGCGAGGTGCATTCCTGTCGGTGTAAATAGTGCTGATGCCACAGAGCCTATTAACAGGCTGGTTTTGATAAAGGGTGAATTTATAGAGTGGTCTCTGCAATCAGGCTGGCAGAACTGCTCTTAGCCCCAGTGTTTGTGTCAAGGATATTAATTAGCGCCAGGAGAACAGTTTTAACTGTTCTCAACTCAGATGTTCAGGCACTTCACAGGACTGTGCGTAGCCGTTACTCAGAGGTGGCTGTCGTGGAGCTGTGGCATTAAACTTAAATTTGTCGGGGTGATCCAGCTACTCTTGTTTTGTAAAACAGTATTCATACTTGAAATCTGTCGTAGCCCTAAAATGTTAGAGCTGCTTGAATTGGTGTGAAGAATATTACCTGTGAGAAAGGGAAGAGGAGGGAAGCGCATGCCCTTGCCCCCGTGAAATCCTCTCCTCGCAGACACACAGCTGTGTTGGTGCAATGTCACGTAAAGTCTGTGTGGGGTACATTAGGAGACATTTAACTGTGAATATGCCACCCACCCTTACGCACTGTCCTCAAACCCATTTCTGTAAGACAGATGCTTTTTCCGGTGAGGCAACATTATCATAATGGGGGCTGCTTTTGAGCCTCACTTAGCGCAGGTGTAATTCAATGGTGCCAGCACTCTGCCGGACCGCTGCTACCTCAGAGCAGTTTATCTTCTGATTACCAGCTGCATCCACTGGCATGTTAGATGGCAGAATGATTTCGTTTGCTCTTTAACTGATACTGACTTGGTTAACTGCTATTACCAGCTTCGTTTGTGCCACGCAGGCCGGTGACACGGTATCCTGAAAATCCAGGTCTGCTGGAACTGATCCTTAAGTTTTGTTCTGGATGTAACTACTGCTCTTTAACCCTTTCTGCCCAGAGGTGGCTGGCTGTACAGCTTACCATCTTAAGGATTGCTTGTTGCCAAATGCCAAGTGCTGTCATGTCATTTGTAATTCACTGCAGTCGTATCCTTGCCTTTTGTAGTGGATAAAACAGTCCAGGAGTTTTGTGCCGAGTCTTTCTCTTCTTTTCACCTTTGCAATTTTGCCTGTTCTGATGACTTTGTGGCTGCTATTGCAAGTGTTCATGTCTAAGGCTGTGGTTTCCAAAAATTTGGTTTTTGTATCACTCATCTCCTCTGTATGCCCCCAAAGTGCTACAAAGTAAGAGTTCAGATAGCTTGGGAAAAAACGCGACAACACCCACCAGCAGGCTATGAAATTGGTAGTAGGTTGCCTGTTGTTGTTAAGAGTAGCGAGGCAAGCCCTGGTTGACCTGATGCTTAACTGAAAACCTCATGACCTTTGTCAAATCAAAGGACAAATCTCCCTCCTTTCAATTACTAATATCTTGTGTCTTAGAAATATGATTATGCTATGTGTCAGGTCATGTCATAAAATGAGCTTTGGTTCCAGATATTCAATTAAAAGGCCCTCCAGTTCTCTACTGGTAGAACAAAAGCAAATTAACCTTTCAGTAACATCTCCAAATGCCTTTCTCAAATCTGCCTGTGGATTCAATAACTTCTGTAGCTACATGGATTGTGTTGGTTTAAGCAGTATACCCATTTTCAGCTCTTATCTGTGCCGTTACTGTCTGTGGCCTGTCTTTCCTTGATTGACTAAGTAATATTCTTGTTTTAATTCTAGTTAATCACTTGGAACCCTTGAAGTGGAAGCAGGCTTTGCTTTACTCTGTGGTCTAGAAGCTCCCGGGTTTGCTTTGATAGCTGTGCAATGTGCTGCTTTCACTTGCTTAGAATTGCAGTAATTTAAAAACCAATAACGGAGGGCAGTGTCCACCCCTGCTATTTAGACGGTGATGATTTCAAGCAGAGCTGGGGAATCGGAAAGTCATTCCCTGCTCTGCACTTCACATGCTGAGGGCTCCGTCCTACCACGTGCTGAGCCCTCTGAGGCCCTGATGGTTTTGCAGTTGAATGAATGGAGTCAGCACCTTGCAGCCCTGCTCCCCATCAAGCAGGATTGTGAACCCTGAGAGTCACTTAACCTCTTCTTGACTCCATTTAACCTTGGATGTAATGACAGAGAGAGGGGGATAATCATGTCTGTCTCTCTTAGGGGCAATTTGAAGCGTAATTAATTGATATTAGTTAAAGCATTTGAGATCACCCGTTGAGAGGTTCTAAAGGAAGCTGGGGGCTGAAGGGGGAGCAGAGCCCTTCCTCATGCTGAGGATAGAGCACAGACATCACAAATGCCATGGTCTCACAAATCACTGGGCTTTCAGATCTCCTCTAAGGAGTTGGCCAGGACTTCACTATGAAAATACTGACAATTTTAAGTTAGTACACATGATATGGAAACAGTCTACAACATTAAAATGTATGCATGTTTAAACTATCTCTTGGAAAAATCTCATGTAAAATATATGCACACCGCTTTGTTACTTTATTTACCAGATTTTATTATGTGCAAGATGTTAAAAGGACACATGGAAATGACATGGGTGGGGGTTATACATCATTGGGTATTAATGGTGGGCAAAAAGTATAAGGTAGTGCTTTCTGAAGGCAAAATGCCAGATCTGCACTGGTGTTAGAGCCATTTTAGTTGGGATGCTCAGGTTAGGGTCAGCAGGGGCTGTCGTCCTCGCCCGATCTGTGGGGCAGTGCTGGCACGCTGCAGCTCCTGGCCGCTCGGGAGACGGTGATACAAGGACCGCAAAACCGTATCACTGCTGTAGCAGTTTCAGCTCAGTGATGTGAATCAAGGACAGGCTGCAGTCTGATCAGGTGGAGAACCACTGCGTGAAAGCATCTTTTTTAGAAAACCATTTCCTTTCAGACTAAAAATCAGTAGTGATGGGGAATGTGAATTTCATGTCTGAGTTTGTCTGGCTTCAGCACACAGCCAGCTCTGGAGGTTACTTAGCCTTTGGCACCCAGCTTGAATATCTTATTGTAATGAAAACTAGACTGACTTTTCTCAATTTCTGTCACTTCTTAATCTTTGGATTTAAGCTATCGACACACTGAGCTTCCTGACCCTTTGCCATGAAATGCGCCTTCCAGTCCTATTATTTTTCCTATGGGTCTTCTGAGCCCCCTTCAGTTTGAACTCATTCTTGATTTGTGGACCCAGAACTGCAAACAGCGTTTTGGAGGTGCCAGGCATAGAGGCCCTCTCCACACCTACTTAATATTTTCATTTATATATTCAGTGAAGTTCCTTTTGACAACTCCATCRTTTTCTTTCAAAGCTATATTGCTAGTATTGTTTGGATTTCTTTTGCTTCTAATACATTTAAAGCCCCTTATATACTTAAAACACCATCATTACCTCTGCTGACTGTAGATACTGCTTTGATGTCCATTTGCTTCCTTTATATATTTTGTACAAATTGTTAGCGTTTGATTTATATTCATTAAAAACAGCTTCACCTTTCTTCTATGTGCTATGCTAATACAGCTTCCACTCTTCTAAGGAAACTGAATTAACCTTGTACTGTTCAGCTATAGAGAGGTTAGGTTATATCACTGGGCTTTGTAGTTTCAAATTAAACAAAGCATGAAGTAACTTAAAGGATGTTTTTCATATTTAAGCAAGTAGAAACCTGTGTTTTTTGGAAAGAGAACTTGATTCCTTTAGGCAATTCTGAAAATTTCACACAATTTTATTTTAAATGTAATACGGTGACTATTGTCCAACAGGGTGCATCTGTTTCATGTACTGCTCTGGAGACATCTTGATAATGGCATCTGGTCCTAATACTTTTGTGCACTGAAGTTTTAAGAATCTCGAAGTTTTTCTTTTGACTCACTATCATCTCCAAACAATTCACTTGGTTAAAAAAAGAAATCCTGTCCAATGAAAAATTCTCCATTTGAATGTAATAAAGATATGTAGGTTATTCACTTGATTGTTCCATTGCTTTGAAATCCTCTTTGCATGCCTTCTGCATCCCATGAGACCCTGCAATTATGGGAAATGCTTACAATTCTGAATACAGGATATTATTTCTGTGGATTTATTGAATTGCTACCCCAACATATGCTTGATTACTCATATGTTTGGGGCAATGTGCACTTGGTTTTTAATCAGTTTTGTGTCTGTCTTACCTTACCTGACAAATGGGTTTATATTGTTTTTTCCTCAGTCTGCTTTTTGTTTAAAAAAAAAAAATAGTTTGCAAGGTGATGTGAGCACTTAGTTTTTCTATTTCCCCATGCGATGTCTTTGTTTTACATGTATACAAATGTTTTGTGGCATCATGTTGGAAACCACATCCAGCTCAACCCTGCAGTTCTTTATTTCTTCAGAGTCCTTAAACCAGCGTTTCCATGAGGATGAAGCCAGCTTCTGTGCTGGCCTCTCCAACACCTTTCTATGCCCAAACCAGTGCTGGTTCATTGATTCTTTTCCTCAAAGACACCCAGAGAAGGTGCTGTACCATGCGGTTGTTCCTGCTATCAGTAAATTCAGTCCACGGAAAATAAGCTGGGCTATATATTTTCCACCACTGCATCTCTCAAAAGACCCACTAGCTTTTCTTTAAATGCCTCTCTAATTAAAGGAGATTTAATCAGACTTCCTCTCCCCCTCAGTGGTAAAGGGTCTGAATGAAGCCTGCTTGCTTGATATCCCTCATCTGCTGTTCATCAGCCATTCCTCTTGAATTTTTACCCACAGAAACCATATTTTTCATGTACTGGATCAGTCGAGAACTACTTGGTTTTCAAGGTGAGGAATGTGACCGTGCCCGCCATGACTGTATGCAGTGTGCCTTCCCAGCCCTTACCAACTTTACAGCATGAATGGTGGAAAAAAAACCTGTGGAAAATCCTGGGTTCATGTAAAATTTTAAATTTGTAGTGCAAAGGCAAAGAGAAGTTAGAACCCCTCTGTTGCAGGTGTTCTCATTTGGATCCACGGACCTGTGGTTTAAGCAGGCAGCCCTCATCCCCTGGCAGGCTTCAGCGGTCAGGCAGAGCAGAAACCACCACAGGCTGCATGGGGGGGCCTCCAGAGTGCAAAACTTTGAGCATAGAGAGGTGACAACCCCAGGCAACGTTACAGGCCTGGGGAAGAGTGGCTGGAAAGCTGCCCGGCGGAAAAGGACCTGGGGGTGCTGGTCGACAGCCGGCTGAACATGAGCCGGCAGTGTGCCCAGGTGGCCAAGAAGGCCAACGGCATCCTGGCCTGTGTCAGGAATAGTGTGGCCAGCAGGAGTAGGGAGGTGATCGTGCCCCTGTACTCGGCACTGGTGAGGCYGCACCTYRAATACTGTGTTCAGTTTTGGGCCCCTCACTACAAGAAGGACATTGAGGTGCTGGAGCGTGTCCAGAGAAGGGCGACGAGGCTGGTGAAGGGTCTGGAGAACAGGTCTGATGAGGAGCGGCTGAGGGAGCTGGGGTTGTTTAGCCTGGAGAAGAGGAGGCTGAGGGGAGACCTTATTGCTCTCTACAACTACCTGAATGGAGGCTGTAGGGAGGTGGGTGTTGGTCTCTTGTCCCAAGTAACAAGTGATAGGACAAGAGGAAATGGCTTCAAGTTGCGCCAGGGGAGGTTTAGATTGGACATTAGGAAAAATTTCTTCCCCGAAAGGGTAGTCAAGCACTGGAACAGGCTGCCCAGGGAAGTGGTGGAGTCACCAACACTGGAGACATTCAAAAAACGTGTGGATGTGGTACTTCAGGACATGGTTTAGTGGGCATGGGTGCTGGGTTGACGGTTGGACTCGATGATCTTAAAGGTCTTTTCCAACCTTTATGATTCTGTGAGAACGTCTGGCCAGAGCTGTAATAAAGCTGTATTGTTTGCTGATTGGGAACAGAGAATGGCCTTAACACATGCTACCGCATGTGCATTAGATGTCAACCTCTCTTGCTTTCCCACCAGGTGATGCAAGTGTGTTCTGCATTAGGAAATGAAGTTAGCTCGAGATTTGCAGAAGTGATTAGAGGTTTTGAGCGCCAGTGCTGGGATCCTGTGGAAAGGCTGGATGTTCCAGGAGCAGATTTCTTTCAGATTTCTCAAGTCAGGCACAGGAAATTACTGTTCAGTTCATATCTGCTGTTAACTCTGTTGAGATCAAATTTGACAATGATGTAAAAACGAAGAAAGAAAATTGGTAAAGCAAAGCCCTGCACCTACGTTAGAAGGCTCTGCTCCCAGAAGTGCTACTTCCAGTGTTGCTCAATTGAAAGTCCACCTCTTGGCCTTGTAGGAAGCCTGTGTGCCTACCATAGCACCCAAATTATTCAACTAAAATTAAACGGAATTAATCTTCCCACTTCTTTAGTCCATAGTGTCTTACTGTCCTATAAATAGTACTGAGAAGGGGCAGGACCTTTTGATTCTTGACATCTTACCCACACCTTCAGATGCCACCAGTTTAATCTCTTTCCGTTGCAGCCCATCTGGAAAATCCTTTGTAAGGAGCCTGCACACTTCCTATCCTCAGTGCTCAGTACATTTCCTTTCTTTGCACTTTCCAATCTGGAAGATAGTGTTAACACTTAAAATAAATGTGTGATAGTGGGTGTGAAGAGGGAATGGGGAGAACAAGTTTTTCGTCTGTCAAAATGAAGACATCAACCTCTGCTTTTATTTTTTTTGGCATGTGTGCTTTAAATAGAATGACTGGGTTGAGTGGCTTCCAAGTGTTTGCTGCATTTGGCAATCCTTCTAAGCTGTAACAGATGAAGTTCTGCTATTCCATATGATGTGCTCCTTCCCCCTTTTTCAGTGACTCCTTGAAACTCCTTGGGAATTCAGCATAGCATTCACATCTGTTCCATGGATGGATGTCCAAGGCTAACAAAATGCCTACTGGACTTGGAGGCAGCTCTGCCAAAAGCCATATGGTTGTGTTTTAGTTTTTAGTAAAGGAAGAGGTTGGGCCAAGAGAGAAGTGAGGGGAGGAGGGATGGAGCTTCAGATCAGTAAATGAATGTAACTTTTTGTCATTTGGTATTAAAGTGGGAAGATGAGAAGATCACAGAGAAGAGGAAATATAAGCTGTGAACATAGGTTCCTTTATCAGTTGTTTTGAATTACATGGCGGTCCTCTCCTCTGTGTGATGTTGTTGACCACAACCTGAAAGCATGTTTGGTTTTGCCTACCTTTTCCAAAATGCCGTAACAGTCTAGATAATCGGATGTTTCCTTTTGGCCTTACAAGATGTGCATCTTTTCTCAGAACCATGCTCAAAGCCATTCTCAGTGCCACATATTGAACACCATGCGGCAGCATGTGCAGTGGTGACTCGCTAGGGTGGACGGGACATTGAGCAGCTGCTGATGCTTCTCTGAGCAGTCACCAGCTAAACGGCCACTCGGGCTGTTTTCTCACCAGCCATCTGTTGGCCCCTGTAAAATGGCAGCTTGCATTTTTAATAGCCATTGGACTTTTCTGTGTCTGAAAGAATATGCTTGTTATTTGTTGAATCGTGTTCTGGTTTTCTTGAAGTGTGGGGCTCATGGAGAGCTCTTACCTGCTGCAACTTTAGTGGGGGCTTAAAGAGGGGCTTTACCAAATGCCCCGTCCTCTGCAGATCCAGCACCCGCGAGGTGGCAAACACATCGACTGATGTATCATAAAGGTGTTAGAGGGGAATAAGGAGACATGAAATCTCGTGTTTCTCTTGAAATATCTTTTATTGAGGGTTTGAAAGTTGCTGTTTGGTGAAATCTAAATTTCAAGCTCAAGATCATAAGCAGAAAGGGGAACCTGAAAGGTTTAAGTTTTTAGAAGCCTTTATGTTTTAGTGTAACAGCTGGAAGTGCTTTCCAGTAAAGAACAGCATGTAAGCATGTAGACTAGAACAACTGTTCTTGTTTTAGGGGTGCCTGATTTTTCTCATTTTTTTTGTCTCTGGAATTCTTTTTAGATGTTGTCACCAGTTCTGATTTATTTGTGTAGAGCAGTGTTAACAAGTCAACCGAGGCAGTCACCCTGCAGTACAGGAAATTATCCAAGATGTGTCAAGAGGCAGGCTTGGCTTGACCTGAAGGCTTTTCAGTATCAGGCAGATAGGACAGGCAAGTGGTGAGAGAGAAAACGGGTCACTGAAGTAGGCTGATGGACATGGGAGCAGCCTGGAACCCTAGCTGCCGCCTCCTCCTCCTCCTTCTCATTCTTCTCTTCCTCCTCCTCCTTCTCTTTCTTGACCATTTTCTCCGAGGCAAATGCCACACAACTCAACAAAGTTAACAGTTTGCAAGCTGTAGAGGACCTGCAAACACAGCTGCCATCAGGATAGACTGCCGTTATGCTGCGTAAAGAGTTTGAGGCCATTAAGATGGATTTGCAGAAGTGCCTCAGTTTCCTAGGAAATGTCCCCTTGACTTTTCGGTATTCTTAGTTACTGCATAGACTCTCGGTGTATTTATACACTTGTGTGTCTTTGTAGTGCTTTCAAAATCCTATTCTGAAGAAAAAATACTCTAAAATTCAAAGCAGTGCATATAAGCAATGAAGTTGCATTTTGGTGAAGGTGAAAGGGGTGTGCAGCCTTTCCTTTGTGGAAAGGGGTGTGCAGTCTTTATGCACAGATACTGTTTTTCTTGTCAGCTAAAAGAGTGAGTGCAGTTTATGACAGGGTGGCTGCAAGCCTCTTAAGAGGGCATTTGTTCAGTACTGACTTAGAAGTAACACGGCCACTTGTTCATCATTGTAAAATACTGGTAAACAACAGTAGCATAAACTGTAATTGGAACTTGTAAGCAACTCATCTGTGCTCTGCTCTGTTCCTATCCAGAAATAATAGCAGGATGAACTCTTTTGCCTTTGCTAGTGTTATACAGGCTTGACAGAAGTGTGTCCATTCCTTTTTTCCCTGCATCTAAGCAAAAATAGTGTCCTGAGTCTTTGCTTGGGAACAACCTCTTCATGCTGTGTTTAAAAAAAGTAATTTGTTACACATATGCAGGTACTTTCCTTTTCAAAGCCTTACTTAGTATTGATATTTTGAGAGTAGTTTAGATTAATCGTAGACAATAAATATTGCTTTTGAATTAAGAGCAGTCACATCTGAATCTTGAATCAAGAGAGCAGTTCTTGTTCCCCTTCTGTGGCTTCTTCTGAAATGTTTGAGTAAATTTAGTATATGTTTAAGCAAGGGATGGACTGACCTTTTGTTCAATGCTGCCGTGGTACAAACAAGTATCAGCCCATCTCCCACACAAAGCTGTGGGGTTCTTGTGTGCCGTGTCTGTAAAACTCTTCTGGGGTTGCCTGTTTGTGGTGAACCGGAGCAAGGTCTCCAGGAAGGCCATCAGCGGTCATCCTAACCTGGGGCTGGACCTTTGTTCTCCATAAGTGAAAGATGTGTAGCCTGTTGGACTTGCTTCTCTTCCCCTCCCTTGTGTTCCCGATGGCTTGGCTCTAACACAGGCAATTCCCAAACACTTCTAAATGCTCCCGGCGACTTCCTTTCCAACTTCCAACCTCCTCCTGTTCACAACTGTGCTGCCTTTATTCCCATGTCCAAATGTAGCTGGTATCTGTGGCAACAGCAGTAGTAACCTACGTGGTAATACCCATGAGGAGGTACAGCAGCAGGGAAATGGTTTGTCCGTTTGTGGCTAGCGATCTTAAAATGCTCTTAAGGGACTGGTAATAGAGAAGAGTCCCCTGCACCATGCTCCCTATATGGGATGTTGTGTAATTGTAAGTATACACTTAAACTGCTTGAAGTCAGAGGGATTTTAAAGACGTGCTTAAGTTCATGTAGCTAACACATGGTCTACAGATGCCTTGTTCCACTCTTCCCAGAACTGGAGAAGTCTTGTCTAGAATTATTTTTAATACAAATTTTCCACTAATTCACCTTGTGCGTTGAGTTTGTCCCAGTATCTCATTTACAACTAATCTTTATGCTGTTTTTTTCTTCCTGTGTCAAACAGGGTGTCCCCACTGTAAAAATGCCATTCCACATTTTACAACCGCTGCCGAAGTCTTTAAAGAAGATCGAAAGGTAACTTGCTGTTAATTATTTCTGAGATATTTAAGAATGTTTTCCACCATTTGTACTTTGTAGGCTTTGCTTATTGATAAGATGGTAGGCTTGTAGATAAAATTGCTGTTACATTAATAGAAATATATCTGCATCTTAGGGGTTGTATCTTTTTTGGTCAAACTGAGTTACACTTTTAACCTATTCTGTTTTCCTTAATTTGTTGCCTTTTCTGTTTAATTCTTTGTGTAAGAGTTCTTTTCTATGGAGCAAAACATTCTTTCTCATGGAAAGATTAATAAAAGATAATTTACATCATCTTCATTCCTCTTCAACTTTTATCAGCCATTGGGGTGCATGTAGAGAAACCACAAGTTGTGTGACAGTCCTGAAGACCTCAATCATATAACTAATCTTTGCTTGCATAGCATAAATATAATATATTTCTGTAAGTTGGCTGACTTGAGTCCAGGACGTAGGGCCCTTCTAGGTCCCTCATGCTTCTGCCTTGAAAATAAATCCGATGGCTGAAGCACACCAGTTAATTTCACTGGAGGCATTCAAAAAACGTGTGGATGTGGCGCTTCGGGACATGGTTTAGTGGGCATGGGTGCTGGGTTGATGGTTGGACTCGATGATCTTAAAGGTCTTTTCCAACCTTAATGATTCTATGATTCAATTTCCTTGCATCAGCTGAACCATTTTAACTGAGTGCGTGCATATATGGGATTWAAAAAAAAAACAAACAACACCTGAGCCACTGTATTTGACCAGATAACTAGCTAGAAACCTGCTTATTATCTTTGAGTGAACTGTATTTCATTCTGATCTCCGAATTTGTTCCAACTTCACAATTGCTTTGTGTTTAGGTGTGGCATGGAAAAGATTTGGCAGTTTAATAGGGAAATTGCTCTCTACAGCTTCCTGAGGAGGGGAAGTGGAGAGGGAGGTGCTGGTCTCTCCTCCCTGGGATCCAGTGATACGACACATGGGAATGGTTCAAAGCTGCGCCAGGGGAGGTTTAGACTGGACATTAGGAAGCATTTCTTTACCGAGGGGGTGGTCAAACACTGGAACAGGCTTCCTAGAGAGGTGGTCGATGCCCCAAACCTGTCAGTGTTTAAGAGGCATTTGGACAATGCCCTTAATAACATGCTTTAACTTTTGGTCAGCCCTGAAGGGGTCAGGCAGTTGGACTAGATGACTGTTGTAGGTCTCTTCCAACTGAAATAGTCTATTCTATTCTATATTCTATTCTAAATGAAGAGGTAATTTTGTAACAGTTATACCCCTATTAATCTGCCTGCTACCATAACAGAAGAATTTCTGTCATGTTTTTTGTTCTTTTCCTCTCATCTTTTCTGTAATTCACAGAAGATGCATCAGATTGACAAGAAACAAATCATTCTTGTATCACTGACTGCATAAAATTAGAAGTCCGTCACTTGTGCCCTCTGGCACACAGATTTAGAGGCATGCAGCTTTCAGTTCTCTTACTGCTGTAAATTTGTGTGCTCAGATGCCTTTTGGTTACTTGTTTGTTTCCAAGATCTCTGAGAAAGTATCCTTGTTTTCCCACTTTTCTGGTAGTTCCCAGTGAAGCCTCTCTTTCCTAAACTCATTAAACTTTCAGTCAGAGGAGATGAAGCAAATGTACCAAACAATGTGAAACTTGCTTATTAGAGCCCCAGGATGTATTAACAAGCAATCTGAACCATGGCACAGTTTATTGGACGTGGTGGTGGTGGTAAATGCAGGCTTGTGAAGCTTTCAGTTCAGACTGCAGGTTATGAAAGGACTCCAAGAGCAGAGCAGTGATTGACGGTTGCAACTCTTGACTTCAGTTTAAGGCTGAAGTGGGGAGGTATAAAATGTAATGAGTTAGAACAGGAGAGCCAGTAGGGAATATTAAGGCTGGTACAGTTTCAAAGAGGTGTGTGCAGTTAGGGAAAACGATGTTATTCCACCTCAGTGACTTACGAAAGTGCCAGGGATTGATTATCTGGGGAGCCCTATGTAATTGTGTACAGCCATAACCTGCCAAGGTGCTTCTTGCTGCCAGTTTGTGCCCTTGTGGAAAAGAAAATAAACCTGTTTAAGACTTCAGAAGGGTAGATGGCTGTTCCCGCAAGCAGCACTGGGCATATTCCCATGTTTCAAACTGGACTGAGCCTTCAAACTTTGGCTAATTTACAGTTCTGTAGGGTTTCAAACTTCTGTAAAATTACTGCTTGAGAGGGAAGAAGTATTTCTTCCAGGGAAAGAGCTAATTTTCATTTTTAGTCTGTAGTAGTGTCTTTTTTTTTTTTCCCCCTGGAGAAAGGTTTTTTCACTTTAACAGAGTATGGTAGCATTTAAACTGTATCTTCTTTTCAGTAGAGGGATGGTCCTTTAATTAAACGTTTAATTCTGCAGAAGCAAAAGAACAATCAAAAACATTCCAGCCTCGAATTGGTTATAAATGGTATCTTAAAAGGTATCCTTTGGGAGACTTTGAGTTCTTTACATTGGAATTTTGAAGATGAGCAGAGCTTGAAGCTGTTAAATACATGTCTTTGGCTCTGCAGATTCACTGCAAGGGGGTCGTTTTGGTGCAGAAGCCCCCCCTCCCCTCCTCCAGGGGCTGTGTGTAATGCTGTGTACTTTTTCATCATTTGCACTGCTGGAGTTGGAGTTTAAAAACGCAATGCTTAGAACATTGGCCCCGAATATCAGTTGTTGTTGACCACATCACTGCTGGTGGTTTTAGCAGAAATCCTGAGCCTGCTCGCTTGCCTAGGGCAGGTATGTGCCTATTGCAAAACACTGCTCTGGGTGTAACCCATAAACCAGAGCCTCTGCAGCCCTCCATGTACCTGGAGAAATTCAGTGACAGTGAGACCAGATCAGTGGAGAGGCTAGTCCAGTGAAGCAGTTAGCATGTTGCTTTCAGTTATTTAAAAAGAAAAAAAAAAAAAAAAAAGGAAAAAAAAAAAAGCCATCTGGAGCATTCTTGCCTTGGGGTGCTGTGGTCTTTGCATACAGCTGCCAGGGGAAAGCCTTTGGTACGTGCTCCACAGCTCGAGTCTTGGCAATGACCAGTGTACGTCAGAAAATGCAAATGTGAGGATTGTCACTTTGCTGAACAGATTGAAGAGCAGGAAGGCATGTTCAGTAACTACTCCAGAGACTCTTGAAAGGGCACCAGCTAAATCTTCAAAAAATCTGCATTTTGCCTTTTGGCTGATCCTAAAGTTCAGCTTGAAGGAACTGATTTGTGATGCTCCAGCTTGGATTTGCTGAAGAAAAAGCTCTTGACTCCTCAAGGCCTCTCAGTAACAAATCTCTGGAACTCCCCCAAAGGGGCTGCTGTTTGACCGATCTTCACCATTTTCACAGAAGACTGTACCTGTACAAGTGCACTGACCTAAACCCAGAGCACTGAAACTGGGTTCTAGTGAGTTTGTACAGAAACAGCTCTGGCAGAGATTGCTGGAAAGGGTGCAGCTAATGGGGTGAGTTGGGGTGCTAGCGGGGGGCTGCAAGACAGCAGTGAAACTGGTGAGTCCCCAGTTTGAATCATGGTTTAGAATCATTATACCAACCAAATCACTGTACAGAGTTATCCAAATGAGCTAATATTTTAGTTTGGCCAAGAATTTGATCCCTATTTGCTTAAAAAGCATGTGTTGAATTTCTTTTTAATTAGCCTCATTAAATATGGTGATGTTAGCACTGTACATCATGGTGCCTGCTAATGGATCTTCCCTTTGCAAATAGGCCTGCTTTGAGAACAGCTGATGAATTGCAGCTATGGTAATGCTGCTATGGCACTATCAGGGCAGCTAATAACGAATCTTCCATTTGCAAGGCCTTTCACGTTAAGAACAGTAGCTGAATTGCAGCAAGCTTTAGCAGGCCAGTTCGTAACTGACATTAGGATCTAGAACAGGTAATATAAATAGAAACCTATGGAGTAATCATATAGAAGAATGTGCATCTGTCTTACTCATAGGTGCTTTTAAGACATTTGGCAACAATAGACTTTTTTTCCTAATAATCAGGTAATTGTTGTCTGGAATTGACCGTACTTTAAAAATATTGCTTGGCAGCATTCTTTTCCATGCTGCAATTTTACTTTTATTTTAATTTTTTTTTAAGCTTATCATATATCATTCCTCTCTCAAATCAATATTCAGTTAGTTATTCACTTCCATTTTCATAACAAAAGTCAATATTAGCTCCAGCAGAGATTTATTTCCTTGAATCAATAAAACTAGTGTGTGGCAGTACATATTTTAACAGGAGAGCAACTAGGATGCAGGGGTATTTTTACTATATCATCATATGGTGACTGGGAGACAAACTGTTAAAATGAAAGAGGTTGAAGAAGAGAAAGGAGTTACCTGGAAGGTCAAGGGTTCCCACTTTCAATTTTCTACACATCTATTTGAACTGGATGTAATTGTGTTCCTTACCTGCAAGATCCCTCTAGAGCAAAAAGTTGTTTTGCAGTTCTGTTTGAAGGGAACTGTGATTCCTGATGTATGATTAGATGATACTGCAAGTACTTCTTTTTCCTTCTAGCACTTATGCAGTAAAAAAAATAAGGTATCATCCTCCTGTTACAGTTGAGGCACACAGAGATCAATGGTCACATTTTCAGCTTAGCTCCACTTCTAAGCACCTAAATAAAAAGTTCTGATTTTTGCAACAGCTTGGCGTTCGTGATCAGACCACTTCATCTGAACAATATGCCATGCTCTATTTCCTTTTTTAAGAGCTCTTCAGCGCTGGTCATATATTGCTCACATTCTAATGCTGTGTGGAATTAAGTTTGCAACTCTGTAGTTAAGCTCCCACTTCTTTGGTAAAACCATGAAGCATTGCTGTGGGACTTCGCTTTTCAGATAAAGATATTTTCCAGTCCCAGATGTTGCTAGAATCGTGTTAAACTATACTGACTCTGGAATAAAGGATAAATGCATACTAATCTGATATTATTTTCTGATTTTTATTGTTATGCATAATTATTATGCATTATTATTACTATTACGCATACTAACCTGGTATTATTAATTATTATAAGCTGCATACCAGTTGTGAGGAACTACCAATAACATTAAGAAAGCTGGATGTACTCCAAGGAACTTCCTCTAGGGTCCACAGTCTCTGATTGACTATCTTTTCATTTGATAACTATTCTATTCCTGCTACAGCTACTGAACAGGATGGTGATAAACCTGAACGGCATTGCCTCTGGAGAGGGAACTTGTATATAATGATGTATTGTCAATATCTGAGGCAGCGCAGCTTTGGGTTATGGAGAATCCATAATCCCATGGAGTTCTGTGCGTGTTGCAGATATAGCAGTTAAGGTTTTTTTTCTTCCTGAAATGTTTTTTCAGTGGATTTTTCTCTCTGGTTAAAGGAAAGTTAGGAAAGCTCGAGAAATTAAATTTTAGCCCCAACAATCAAAATCTCCATAAAACCAGTCCTGTCTTCTGAAAGCTGTTATGTTGGGTTTTTCCATAATGGACATACATATATATATATATATACACACACACACACATACATACACACACAAGTCTTTCTTGCTCTCACAGATTTTTAGAGGTTTTTTCTCTCTTGATGACAGGGAATTCATGAGAGGTGATGCCAAGTGTCTTGGCTCCTGGATACATATCAGGGATGTCTTATGCTTAATTTGTCTGAAACTTCCAGTTTAATAAAGTTAGTATTTTTACAAGGCAAAGCATATAGGTCTTGCTAACCTATGCTTCCCAGTGGACTTCCATGTAACTTGTTGCTGGTAGTTAAATATGAAGATCATTTCTGAGAGTAATATTCTCCAGAAGTTTTTAACCACATTTTGGTAGAGGCTTTTTGGGTTGTTATTTTTCCTGACTCAGTTTCCTTCTTTAGCGATGCAGAAAAACTGATCGCTGCTAAAAAGATTGAGAATGAGAGGAAAACCTCCCTGCAATGTATCACTGCTCACTTGAGCCGGGACTCAAGCAAAGCCTTTCTTTTTGTGGGCTGCATCTTTTTATGCACAGCCTTTCAGTATAGTCATGAAGTAATTCACCCTAACTGAAAACTGCTGTAGGAGATTCCTCTACCAGAAATGGAGTTTAATATTCATGGTCCACGAAAACACAAACAGAACAAAGCAAAGGGCATTGGTGCTGTTTGCTGAAATTCTGGTATGTCTCGGAGTTCAGCTGTCTGAAGTTGATGGAATTGAGATTGGAATTGGTCCTCAGTCCAGAAGTGCGTTTTGCTACAAGTGTTTTCCAGCATTACTTTTCTCTTCTTGCAGTGCACTATATTTGATCTTCTGCTGTGAGACAGGCAAGACAATTAGGACTGTGATGCTATGGTAATGAGTGCATAGAGATGGTAGCAACCTCTATATTTAGGCTGCCTTAACATTTCCAGTCTAAAGTAATCATTCAAGCTCTCGTAAGTACTCTTACTCAGCTACTGTTTGCAGCAGGCATTTGAAATGCAGCCTTGGATACAGTCTTGGGAAATAGATGTCTCTCTATGAAATTTTGCTCAGGTCTGTATGCGTTACAAGGCTTTTGAAAATTGCCGTTTCTCTTCTCTCACTGGCTGTAAAAATAACCAAATGGGAATGTATGTTCTGAAGAGCTGGGCTCAAAATGATGTTTGCAGGAGCAGCAGTGAGTCCATGGGGCTGTGTGGGAGCTTGCATCAGGAGCATTTCAGAGAATGACAGACCATGGACATGTCCTCCAAACGCTACCCCAAATGTACGTGTCCCTCACCATTAGACCCATTAGATTAGGCATAGCGTTAGGCTAATGTGACTGTTGCGGCCAGACTTAGGCTGGGGTCTTTGTGCATTATTTCAGTGCACAACAAATGCACTCCATGTGCTGTAGAAGAGAGCTGTATCTCAAGCAGACTGCTAAGCATTTCTTTTGGAAGCCACCTCCTTATAGTCCATCAGTCATCTGTTTTGAAGCAACAAGTAAAGATGTGCTGAACAAGGTTAACAGTGGCTTATAGCATTGCATTCCTCCACTGTACCCTCTCCTCACTGGGGGCTATTCTCACAAAAGCATTTTGTAAATGAAATTGGGCTCTTTGCTCCAACCAAAGCCAGTCTAGATGTTTCCAGAGAGGTACAGATAAAGAAGGCTTCTCTTCCTTCCAGTGTACTAAAAACTAATTTTCTTAATCTCCAAGACACTATCTAAGAACAGATGGGTCATCAGTCACAACAGTTTCATGCCTCAGACCAGCTAGGAAGGTCTGGATGAGTGCATATATACCTTCCCCTTTTTCTGGCTGTAATCTCTCCCTGTGTGATCTTTAGATCAGCGAGGAAAAAACCGGTTTCATTTATTCTTCCTGTTTTCAGGGAACCAGAACTTCCAGTATTCTTCCTACATTAATACTGTGACATGAAATAAATGTTTGTCTCCATTGTAAGCTTTCCTTTACACAGAAGTAGCCAACAGGGCTCTAAATTTTGGCTGACTGCTAAGGTCAGGAAGGCATAAATACTTAGATGAAACTCTTTTGCAGTGTATTATTCCTAACCTTTCATTTTAACTGGCCCTGAATGAGTAGGAGTCTTTCTGTTTACAAAAAGAAAAAAAAAAGTGTGATCATACGTGTTTTTAACAGCTCTCAAGAGTCCCGTTTCTGCAATAGCCTTATTAATGTTTAAAATGGGAAAACAGAAACCAAATATTTAAGGTAAGAACACTGCTCACTTTATATAGTGCTTTCCATCTGAAGATAGACCCAAGCGAGATCTGACTGAGTATTGTCTTGGCTTTCAAAGCCAAAACAAAACAAGCAAATTAACTGAAGTTGGCTTTGCCAATCTCTTTAATTACTGCTAGGATAATGAGATCAGGTTTTCTCGTTTTGACAGTGTCACCATGAAACTGGAGGGCATTGTGGAATATTAAGTGATCTTTTAATTATGGAAGAACAGTTCAACTGCAACCCTAAAGTCATGCAAGCAAAAGGTATTTTGATCAGATTGTTTGAAGGAGGCTTGTGGAACGGAAATTTCAAGTTAAGATGTGTCTGCTATGAAATTAGTGCTTGATATATTGTAACCCACAATTGCAAAAATCGTTCCTCTCATTTGTTTGGGTTTTTACATAGCTTGTATTTAAACCTGCTCGCTCTTCAGCAGAGCTTGTAACGGGGCTGTGAAGGCAAGCCTGCGTAAGCAGCAGGGTACGTTCAGAGCCAGAACTGCTGCTCGTGGGAATAGTCAGTGTGAAATCACAGCAGAGGGCTCGGCTGCTTGAAGTAGAAGCCTATGAATTGCGTTTTGTTTCCACATCAGAAATGTTAAGTGCAGCCCCTCCTCAATACTTCACAGATTCAGGTTTCAAATGTCAAAGGCTCTAAACTAGGGTTAGCCTGAGCTGATGCTCTAGGGCTGTGAGGTTGCGCTTCCTCGCTCTGCCTGTGCCRAAGCAGGCAGGGATGGAGGGTGTTGCTCTGCTGCCAACAGGCTGAGAGACGGCAGGCTGTTTCCTCCTCAGGGTTTGTTTGTGTGACAGTAGCATCTAGAGGTTTCAGAAGGAATTAAAGCCCACTTTACTAATGGCTGCACATAACATACAGCCCCTACCTTAAAGGATAGACTGAGGTAAGACAGGAAAGGCAACATAAACCCAGGCTGAGATTGCAAGCAAGCAACCACCTTCTCTATGGGCATTACTTGGTAGACAATGCTCTGGCCTGTCACCCATCCCCATTTGACCTTGGGAGAACTGAATGGAGTTTACAAAAGCTATTTGGGGTAGAAATCATTAATCTATTAATAGCCTGCATAAGTGACCAGCCATGTTTGTCCAAGAACAGAAGAGGTAACTTTTCTGAGCATTAGCCATGCCACAGGAAGGAGGTTGGGTTAGGTGGGTCRCTGCCGTTATCAAAGTCACCCTGTCACTGTTCATCACTTAAAACCAAAGTGCAGGAAAAATATTGCAGCATGACAGAGCTGTGACTGTCATGCTTGGACTTGGATTTACTAACACAGCCTCTGGACTTCCCTTTTGGAGTCTAATGCAGTGCTCAACGGGGAGGCTAGGAAGGTGATTTCCTGCTCTGTGAGTTGAACCCGCCTTGCTGCGTAGGCCAGGTGCTGTGCGAGCAGCGCAGTGTTTCACGCAGGCTTTTGCTCTTCCCATTTGCATGGCTTGACCTGATGACCACCCTCTGATCTTCCTCCACAGCTGAGCCATTACAAAAGCCATTGCGTTTTTGGCAGAAGACTTGGATCTCTCCTAGTCTTAAGTCTAAGCTGCAGCAGCATAACCATGAAGTAGAGTCTTGCTTTGTCTTCTGCTGTGTCATGCTGATCTCTTGCATTTCAGATCGCCTACGCTGCAGTGGACTGTGCCAAAGGACAGAATCATGACCTGTGTAAGCAAGAGGGGGTTGATGGCTACCCCACCTTCAACTATTACAACTAYGGGAAATTTGTGGAAAAATATACTGGAGAGAGAGGGGTAAGTGAAAGCAAAGAGTCATCACCTCATACAGGGAGGAAGGTCTCCTCTGCCTGTACTGCCTTGCAAATGAAAACTGCGGAGTAAATTTTTACCATGCTGGAAGGATGTTTAATTGCTTCTGTTACTGTCTTACATGGATGAATCATTGTGTACCACACCTCTGTACATCTCTGCGTTAGGAACATACTTGGTCTATTTTAGGAACGTGAGAAGAGGAAAAAGGGAGTAGATTTGGTAATGCTTTGTTGTGTATTTTATTCTTTAAGCTGAAGTCTGCAAGTGAATCTGGACCCAGTGAAAGTGAAGGGTCTATTGCATGGGCTGCTGCTAGATGCATAAATGCCAGAAAATACAGAACTTACTCCTGTCAGTTCTGGATCTGGATTGCGCATGTACTGCAAATGTGTTATGGGTCCACCAGGCTGCCAAATGGTGACAGACCATTGGTTTTATAGCAGGGACAAAGCTGTCCTTTGGGGGAAACTAAATCTCTCACTCGCCCTGAATCASATTCACTCCTGGAGCTCAGGATGGAAAGACAAATTGTGCCATCTAGCCCATGGGCTGAAGTTTCATTCTTTTGTCCTGCTGTGGCCAGCTAATAATAGGCTATGAGTACAAGGGGCAGAAATGGCATAATGCTTTCCATGGTTGTAAAGTGCCTGAAAGTAAGGGAGCAATCCAATTATTTGTGTGCGTTCTTTGTCATAACCTCCTAGAGGGAGGMTACTCCTCAGCAGTGACTGATTGCCTGGAGAAGCTAGGGTCTGCAAGAAAAACTTGGGGTCTTCAAACCATCCAGTGATTTTGATAAAAGAGCCTTGCCTGAAAGTTATTGCTGCTATTACAGCTCACCAAATTATAGAGAAGCATGAAGAAAAAAGCCAAATTCTGAGGTTCTTTGTCAGTCAGGATCTTGGGGAAGTCTTCATGGAACTTAGCCTCCCAGCTTTCTCCAGCATTAGRACCCCAGTAATTACCATTTTATGGTGATGATCCAGGTGTTGTTATGGATACTGCGTTTAGTTCCAATTGTGGATCTTTTCTTAAAAGTAAAGATGGGTGCAGTAGCCAACAATTAAGTAGAATTTCAGCTGCAATTTGTATTTCTAACCCATACTTACAGAAATGATATATGAAAGGAAGGCTCTGTGGTGGCTGATAAAAAGAATTTAGCAAGACAGGAGTGCTCTGAGGCCACAGCAATTGGGAGATGATTATCCCTATGCTGGAAAGTGGACTGACTAATCCCCTACRTGCCTCCAACCCTTTCTTGGGTAGAATTAAATTACCCAACAGGAACATCACAATCTCTCTGCTGCTGGCAACTGTGTTCCCCCTCCACCTCTCCCGGGACCTATGGTCTTCTGCTTGTGCAGCATCAAATTAGGTTTTATGTCCTGTCATGGTAACACTGGAGGCAGTGCTTAGCACTGTGCATCCCATGGAGTTTCCAGGTCTGTTCACAAATCTGTTTCAGTAACAAGGGATTGCATTGTTAAGGGACTTCTCATCAGCATGACAACACCTTTTGAACCACCTTGGCCAACCACCTCCTACTTTGCCAAAGATATCTCAGGAGAGAGCAGTGGGAGCCAGGGGACCTRTTTTCTGTTCCTGATTCTGGCACTAAATCAGTAGATGTCCATGAGCATTTAGTTCAGTGTGGTCCAGCTGGAATATCAGCATTTCATGTGGGCAGGGAAGAAGAGAGGCGACATCAGCTGCCGTGGGAGCAACATGACATGCTACAGCAGGAGCCATGGCCGGTAGAGCAGGAGCTCTCAGCTCCTTGCCACCCCACACTGGAGCACTGGCTATGGGGAAGAGCATGACCCGCAGCAGTAGCCTGTAAGGGGTCCTCCACACCTCCAAGGGAATTGCAGTTCCAGAGGAGAGATTTTTAGGGCATTTCACCCCAAGCACCTTGAGCAAGGAAGACTCAGGACACCCTCTGACCCAAGTGTACTTTAAATGACTTCCAGACATACAGCTTTGAAAACTGGGGTCCTTTCATGGGGACTGTTGATTGCCAGATGACGTATGGCCAAAACTTGTCACTTCATTTTTTTTTTAGTGGAAGAATAGCGAATAGTTTTAGAAGAGTGTTTTGTTGTTCAGCCTTCTCGAAAGCTTCCCAGCTTTGGGRTTTGGTTTTGTTTTATTTTGTTTTCTTTGTTTTGTTTTGCTTTGTTGTTCCCCAACATTGTTTTAAGTCAGACTTTGACTTCTGTTTGTTGTTCTCTACCTCTTTGTATTTTCCCTCTTTATCACCAGTTTTGACTGGTGTGTTTTGGGATTGCTTAAAAGTAAAAATGGTCACATTGGGTGGGATCAGTGTTACTTGCCCAGACAACTATAGTGTTGGTGTACCAGTAGACAGTGTGTTCAAACACAGGTGTTCACACCTCCACCTGTCTGAGCCTTTTGAAGTGCCTGCAAGTTGTGTTCAGAGCTTTCCTTGGAAAAGGAAACTGCTGGCATCCAACAGCCTTAGATAATCGGAAATCGTAAGTTTTTGAAATACAGAGGTCAGCATCTAGGCATCCAGGTTTGAAATTGTTTGACAATAATTTTGATAGTAACTTGAAAAACTGTAACTCCCGTCATCTGAATGTGTGGAAAAGGAGGAAGATCATGAGCAAAACTGTTAAGGGATGAGGAACAGTGGCAAATGTGTGTATAGCCAACAAATGACCCACAGATCAGGTTTTACCTTGTCCTGTGAGTTTTAGGGCCTTGTTTTCTGTGTCCCATCTCTTCAAAGTTTGACATGTGAAATCTGCGTGGATATTTTCCCCTTGCATTGCAGCGGAGCAGCACTGGACCAGAGCACTGCATGATGAGGCAACAGAGAAGCAATAACCACTCCTTAGTTTATATTCTGCCATGGGATACAGAACCTAAAAGTGTTCTTGATGCATTGTTCTGGTTTGTTTGTAAAAATATGACCCATATTTTTCTTTCTTCAAAACCAGGAGTCTGGATTCACGACTTTCATGCGAACCCTGAGAGAAAGAGACCATGAAAGAGTAGGAAAGAAGAAGGATGAATTGTAGTTTCTGCCTCAAAAGAAGCTTTCCGCTGCACTGTGAATGGTTCCAGGTCTTTTGTTAATGCACCTGAGACTTCACATATTCTCAAGACAGAGACTTTTTTTTATAAATAGCCATGGCCATTTTGTACAATTTTGAAATAAAGTGAAACCACTTGATTTTTAAAAGGAAAATAAATTAGAATGTTGCCATAATATTTTAAAGAAAACTCAGCATTTTCTCTCATGTTGTGAGACTATGCCCACTGACACTCCTATGCAATATTTTTGTAGTCTGTAGTGTGTCTGTAGGTGGTGTTGTTGATAGGGTGAATTTTTTTTTAAAGGTATTGCAGTACATGTAAAAAACAAAGGGGAGGGGACACGTTTTTTGGTTTGTTGTTTTGGTTTTTTTCTTAAACCAGTGAAGGAAAATGGGACTTGTAAGACACAGACTTATCCAAATGYATTCTTGTGAAATAGTTACATGTTCTTCAGTGAGATTTGGGGGAACAATTTTAAGGTGCTCAGGGATAAATAAGGTATCTGAGTTAATGAAGACATTAACATTGACCAGTCCAGATCTGCTGATTTCATTTAAATCTCTCTGGTCTTTAAATCAGGACTGTTTACATACCTTTATAGAATCTATTGAGTGAATTAAGCCAAGTGTCAAAAATCAGCAGAGCATGGGTAAAATTAAACTAAACCCTCCTTTTTTGGCATCAATATTGTCAAATGCATCTGTAAGTTATGGCAGGAGTGATTTCTTATAGGGGTATACAGTTGCCCTTACAGGGTATAGAGTCTCCCTTCAAGTTATGATTGGGCCATATCAGATACGTGTTGGAAAGTGTTATGTTCAACTGTTTTGATAAATGCATAATACTTTTGATAATGCAGTAATTATGTATATTACATGTTTACATTCCAAAAGTTTATCTGCATTTGTATGTGGGATTTTTCCTTTTTGCTCTTTAAGGAGTTGCATAAACAATCCCTCTCTGACAAAATCATCACTGTAAAACCTGTATTAGCAGCAGTTGGAATGTGTTACACTCTTGATGCTTTAAAAAAAAAACAAAGACATTGATCTGGAGGTACTAATGTCTTCACAGGAGGGGAGAGGGAGGGACAGGGAGTTGTGATTCACTTTGAACTAAAAATAAATTTTAAAAAAGACAAGTATTTTTATCATTAATCAGCCGTGTTTAGCTTCTTCCCCACTGGGTGAACAACCATAGCTGGTGGTGGTTTAGGAAGAGCCAGCGCACGCAGGACGGGTGCCCACCACCCCTTTGCTGGGGACAGCCCCGTGTCCAGGTGTGCCGGGCGGTACGGGGGGGTGTCGGCGGGGCGAGGGTCGGCCTCCGTCTGCCTTGGCGCTCAACGGGCGGACGAAACAGCTTTTTACAGTGAAGAACTGTGCTTTGGGTCTGAAATCTTCCTCTTGTTCCTCAGTCTGCCCGTCTCATTTTCTTTTGCTAGTTTGGATCCTCGGTGAAGGCTGTGCTAATGGACAACTCGGTGCTGTGCTGTGCTGCTCAGGAGGTGAATGGCATCTTACCTCCTTCCTGGATACTTTTTCCTCCTCTCTCTCGCCCAATTAATGGCACTGTATGTTTGGCACTCRTTAAGCTGCTGAAGCCATTAGTGAGTAATCTGGAATACTGGTAGCCTGATTGGCCTTGTATGGTAGCCAGCTTGTTAACCATGACATCAATTTGAATGGCGATGGAGCTGTGCCAAGTTATCTTCTCTTATTAGGCACCTGATGAGTCTCTTCACTCAAAAAATCAGCTGCCTGGTAGCACATAATATCCTAGTGTGAAAGTAGCTTAGTTTATTAAGTCTCTTACTGTGTTTGGGTTTTTTTTTTCCTTTAGCATAGTTACTTCATGTTGTGTTTCGTACTTTTGCATAAGATCATGGTAATTCTTTCTTTCAAGCTATCCTCGCATTCATAGCAAGCATTTTGCTCTGCATTTAGGAAATAATACATATTGATGCCATTTGATTTCAAACAGGAATTCTTTTGCTTACCAGCAAACTATCAAGTATGATCAGTCCAGAACTTCATGCATTTTTTTTGATCTCAGAGTCAAAGCAGCTGGCATTAAAGAAATAGTCTCCAGAAAAGCTTGAGCATTTCTGTGCATAGGCTGTGCCTATGTTTGTGCTAATTGCTGAGAAATGTAGACTTCTTCCAAAAAAAAAAAAAAAAAAGAAAAAAAATCATAGCTTGCCAGTGGTGACATCACTAGTCAGGATCATTCTGAATTATAGGCTTTAGTAAATGTTTAGGATAGGACAATTGCACACTGTGCTTCAGACCAGTAATTCCTTACAGCTGGTTACACCATAATAAAATTAAAATTAAGGATTCTCATTTTTCCCTTCAGTCTTTTGTCAGTTACTTCTTGGACTTGGGCATTCATTTTTTCTTGGCTAATCATGTGTTAATGCACAAATATAAAATATTTGAGAATAATTTGCCTTCTGTTACAGGGTCATGACTCATCTGGTTTATAGTCTAAATGGTTTTGGAAAAATACAGTTTTGAACACCATAAACGATTACATCAAATGGCTGACAAAAGCCTTAGTTACTGTGAACTAGAGTGTACCATGAGCTTGGAGCGTTGCTTCCAAGCCTTTTTAATTAGTGGACCAGGTCTGGATCTCAGTTACACTGTTGTAATTCTGTTGCCTCCAGTAAAGCAAAAGTTGGTGTTTGTATTTGCTAGTGAAGTCAGTTTATGTTTATATTTGCATCAGTCAAGTTGAAATTGGAATACTGTATTTTTTTTCTACAAACTGTGAATGAAAAGCATSTTACATGTAAGAGCTCTTCTTTTGTGTAATTAAACGGTTGGTCATTTCACACACTCAGACTTTCCAGCCTGTCCTAGTAGATGCGTAGCCCAGCGTTCATAACCACATAGGAATTTCTGCCATGGTTAAAAGTGAGTAATCTGGGCTTTCAAAACATGAGTCATTTATCAGCAAGAAACTTCATTGCTGATAACAAATGGTTTGCTGTGAATCAGAGATTCTGCTCTTACAATTATGGGTTTGGTCTTTCAGCCCGTTTAAGGTGTGATTCAAAGGTCTTGGACATCTGCTACACAGTTAACCCTAAGCAGAGTAAATCTTGTTGAGGAAGGGTAAAACGTGGACACAGCGGAGAGGCTGAGCAAGGATTGTATATCTTTTGTTCCTCAGCGTTGGCTTAAACAAGATATAAATAGCCCACACGTCTGTTAGTCCTGTTGTGTAGTTGGACCAAGAGATGAAGGGGAGCAGGACCAAGCATTTTGTGCAGACTAGTAACAGCTGGATAGGAAATGGTTTTCCCACCTAATGAAAGAGCCAGAGATGTTGAATTTGTTTCATCCATCAAAAGGAGGGAAAAGGGAGCCTGGACAAGATCCCAGGACAGTGAATACTCTGGGATATGGGAGACCCAGGTTGGAGTCCCAAGATGAACGTAAGTTTATATCCCAGTCCCCTGCAACCCAAGAAAATAATTTGGCTTCTGTTGTAAAGGAGTTATCCATCTGTCTCTGACCCAATAACTACGTCAAACTAGAGCAACTCCTACAGGAGAGACTGGAAGAGACTTGCTTTCCAATCTGAATCAAGRAAAGCAACCTAGCAAATCTCCATTTTCTCTTTCCTCCCCCTGTAAAATTGCATTCTGGATCTGATAGCCCCATTGACCCCCACGCCCCTCCTAACTTGTTGCAGTTGGGTGAAACAGCCTTGGGAATTCTTCTAAACTCCCACCCAGATCAAATTAGGTCCCCGAATCTTGCTGACTTAAAATTTTCCCAACAGTCATCCACAAAGATGGATTGATATTAATAGTGAAAAAAAAGATTAGAGGGATAAGGTTTATGTTCTTAACATCATTTAATTTGGGAGTAAAAAAGCAGATGCAACTCCCATCATGAGTAAGCTCTAAGAACATGCTTCGGACAGAGACTTGTTTCAGATGGAATTGCTTCATGGCTGATTTTGATYTTAGAGACTAACTGCTTTTCAAAAGAAAAGTCAAGACCTAGTGACTTAGCCTACAGGTGTTTTCTTAGTCTGTTTTCCTTTTAAAAAATAAAAAGCAAAATCACTCTCCATATTTTTGATAGCACTATATTACGAGAAAGGAATGTTGCCTATGTGGATTTCCTAGAATAATACTAAACCCCTGCTAACTGCATTTTGCAAACTATGAAACAAGCTATTCGCTCAAAACGACACTCGGGGGAGTGAGGACTGTTGTCCACGTGCACCTCATTTTAATTTAATAGGCTTACTTTAGTGTGATTGCGTCCGTAATGGTACACTGGGATTGCAGGAGTAAATTCTGAAAACTGAGRGGGGGGGAAAATTAGCTTTTATCAGCAGGTGCTGAGTGTCGGGGCCAAACGCTGGCATTTCCTTTGCCTTTGGCAGCCCAGCATCCCTGAGCGTTCCATGGCTCTGCTGGAACCGCGGGTGTGCAGCCCTGYGGCTAATCCGGCTGTGTATATAACTGCTGTGTGCTGGAACTGATTTGGAATCAAAATTTCTCCTGTTATTTTCTTTGGCTGGTTGTGAGAAGATGCTATGCYTTCTCTGTGCATCCTGCTTTTATTTACCTATTAAGGAAGGCAGGTACTTCGGTGTTTCTRTAAAGGAAAAGACTCCAAATGCCATTTTATCTGCTGGCAACCAGGACTCCTGGAACGCCTGACTGACCAGTGCCGCTGAAACACTCCCTGCGAAGCACCCTCGACTGGCTCGGCTTTTGCCAAGGTTTTGGCAGGCGCTGTATGATGCAGTRTTGCAAAAAATCTCAGTATCTAAGGCAGCGATTTCCAGACTGTGGTTTCCGAGAAGTTAAGCTGAACTGTAAACTCTATGTATTCATCAGCCCCGTGTAGCTGGTTTTGAGGTCAGAAAAAAAGATTTAGGGAATTGCAGCTCCAATGCTGGCCCATAATTAAAGCCAGGAAGATGTCGGGGTGTTTCCACCCAGCTGCAGGAACTAGCTCTGGGTTTGTAAGATTCCTGCCCCTGGAAGTCCTCTGTCCTCCTGCCCAGACTACTCACCACTCTTGCAGGGAGACGGTGSTCCTTAAGGAACAGTTATTCTGTGTTTGCTTAGAAAGCATCATAGTGCTAATTATTCTCATTAGCTTTGAGCCRCTAATAAATTATCTTTCCTATTGCTCTTCCATCACTCAGTAATGAGAACCATTTAGTCAGATTTTGCAGATACTGCTCATTCCCTCTCTACAACACATGATTCCCTGCAAGCATTCATCATAGGAAAAAAGCTTCTACGTGAACAAAATCTTTTCAAATTAGTCTCTGGTGCCCCAGTTAAGTGCGTGTCTACATTGCAGGCATGCAGAAGAGCCTTCTTCATTAATATGTGCAATTCTGCGCGAGCTGATTAGCTCTTGCAGCTGTTTTGGTAGCAAATGTGTAAATCCGTCACGCTCCAATGGCCAAATATGTGCACAGCTAAAGTATGGAGAAGTAAGAAACTGCAAGAGTTGGGACTCTCTACTTGGAAAAAGAGGTCCTTATCCCATGCATTAAATTGGAGCTCTGGATTTATCTAGAGCATTTGTCACTCCTCTGCTTTGTCATTTTTCTGCTTGCAAAATGAGTGATTCTTCCTGTCATGTTGAYGGTCCTCTCAGTATGTGTGGGTGTTTAATTTTGTGCCTAACATTTGTAACAGACACTTGATATCTAGTCTCAGTTCCCATAAAMCAACAACAGCCACAACACAGTGCAATCTTTCTTGCACAGTACGTGAAACCAAATTAATCAGTTACTAACTATGCATTATTAATAATCCAGTTACCATCACTTTTCTTGTTCTTTTTGGTTTGTAAAAAACTTGGCGGGGGGGGGGGGGGAATGAAACTAGGTTTTCTTAAATGTCTGGTTTTTAGCCAGGGCAGCGCCGCACAATTAAAATAATGTAATAATGTATCTGCCAGCACACGGGAAGCACTAAAAAAACATCACCTGCCTACGGGAAGGGGCTGGTCTACTGCTGCAAAMATGAAGTGCCCTCAGTCAGTTCCTCCAGGACAAACCAAGGAAATTGGCCTGAAGAGCTCCCAGTCTGTGCTTGCTTTTACTCCTCTTCATGCCAAGCAGCTGCAGAGCCGACCCAGCCTCCAGGTCTGGACTCAGCAGCTCAGGCCAGCCAAGCTCCACTTTACCTTCTCTCGGCGTGCAGCACAGGCCCAGCTTGATCTCCAGTGAGAGCAGTATTTTGGCATTATCTTCTGGCCATACCGGCTACAAGGACAGAGCTTCCCAATTCCCAAAAATTMCGGCATGGGAAGCCATCTTTTTCCAAGCTGAGCATAAACTCTTGAGATAACATTTCCTAGGAAAATGTGCAGCATAATAATGAAGCTCCAATCCTGTAGCCTCCAAGCTGCTGGTGAGGGGATGCTTATTACTGTACCCCGTCCCATGAGCGTGGAACAAGGTCCAGTGTTTCCTGTTGCATCCCCAGGATGTACTGAGRCCTCTCCAAGGGCATGGGATTTGCTTACCGAGAGGGAAAGGACAGCTCTGCGCTTGGGCTGGCCTGCAGTGGGTACGCAGTCCTCCCCAGTGACAATATGGACAAGACACGGCAGGCTGAGGCCCTCCCTTTCCCCTTTTCAAAGAGAAACAAGCTGCCTTCAAGGCAGACCTTCCCTGATACAGCRGGAGGAGAATGGGGCCACGGGAGAGCTGCTGCAGAAACGCAGAGCCTCTGCGTGATGCTGCCCAGCTCCCTGCAGGTCCCTGAGCGCTTTGGGGTCCGTCACTCCTTCCACCTGCAGGAGACCGTAAAAGGACAGCCGCAGGACTCCTGACTTTCCTAAAACCCACCTCTCTGCCAAAGTCTTCCTTAGGCGAGAGAGCAGAACAAAAGGAGGGACTGCAGAAGTCACAGAAGCAGAATTCACCATGTAATAAAGTCATGTCTCTCTGGCRAGGTACCGCAATATTAGGTGCACGAGGTGTATTTTGGATGGATGTATAATCTTAATTGTTGTGTATTGTAGTTGCAAGATCCAGGTCCTCATTATGCTAGATGCTGTACAAATATATAAGAGACTGTCATGCATGGAAAGGCTTTTATTATGTAAACAGTCAGGTTGGGAAAAAAGTAGTGTTATCTCTGTTTTACAGATGAGGCAGTGAGAGCAAAAAAAGGAGAAAGCATTTTGCCCAAGGACACGCAAAGTCTGTGGGTCAGCGGTGGACTTGAAATTCAAGTCTCGATTTAGTTTCTTACCAGGTCTTCTTTCAATTTGTGTACTGCCCACAACATAATTAAAAATTAAGCACAAAGAAGACAATAGCATGTGTAATTTATTTCTATCTGTAACAATCATCCAGTACCTCTCAGCCAAATCCTCCCCAACTCTTCTCTGTTTCTTTAAAACCTGTATTTCTTCCATGGCCAATGCCTGTGAGCACCTTACAAGTCAAGTAACTGTACCTGTTGTCCTCTGATTTTCTGCAACATGTATCCTGTTTGAGCTGGACTACAAACCTGTTTGGGAAAAGACCTTGTTCCATGTGGGGCCATGTCTCAGTTGGAGCAGCCTGCTGAATTTATATTCCAATCCTTTTAAAAAGTGGTACTAATATTAAAAAATACTAAATATTCTAAAAATATTTAGAATAAAAAAGGATGCATATACATTTCTGCTAGTGAATATAGCGAGGCATCCAATATGTTCATAACTGCTGTTTATAACTGAATTTATATTCCAATCCTTTTAAAAAGTGGTACTAATATTAAAAAATACTAAATATTCTAAAAATATTTAGAATAAAAAAGRATGCATATACATTTCTGCTAGTGAATATAGCGAGGCATCCAATATGTTTATAACTGCTGCTCAACCCTACCTGCTAGTCAAAAATGCATATTGATGTAAATAACTAACCTATACCAAAGACAATTAAAAGATGGATTTCACTCAAAAGGCACAATATAATTTGCTTTGTGTACATCAGCATTTTATGTCAGGCTTTAGGAAAGAATGTGGGAGGAGAGAATTATAGAAGTCACGACAGTCACTGGAAAACAGAATAAAATGGAATTGGCATTTACTAAGGCTAGATAATACCAGACTAATTCAATAGCTTTATTTGATACAGTAATTAATTAGCTAGACAAAGAAGGGAAATCTGACTGTCTGGACTTCAATAAAGTAACTGATGAGGAGCTGTGTATAAAATTTTATCTCCTACCGGGGGAAGTCTGAGATTTACAGAGTAACTGCAAGGTATACACGGTGGTTAGAAGAAGAGAAGCTGAGCTGTGTTGGAAGGGAATTATTCAGAGCTCCTAAAAAGTAAGTCTTAAGACTATTATTTTTTTCATTAATGACCCATTTGGAAAACAGAGGTGTCTGATCATTAAAATGCATCAAAGTCACAAAGTTAGGAGGTATCATTGGTGTAGAGAAAGTTCAGAATATCSCACAGCAAGAACTGAATGTCCTTAAAGAGCGAGGCCACAGAAGCAGTAAGAGAGCTAGCAGCAGAAAAAAATCTGCGGGAAACCAGCAATGAGACAGAAAGATTTTTAACCGTTTGCCCCAGTGCGTTGTGGGCATGAAAAAACTGAAACTCTAAAATGCAATAGGAGAGACATTTCCAGAAGAGCAAGGGAAGCATGAACGTCCTTGTATAAGACCCTAATAAGATTTTGTTTGGAATGAAACRCATGATTCCGATCAATCACGTTAAAGACAGCTGGATTCTTAATGRAACGGGTACAGAAAAGGGCTGCTAAGATGAGGAGGAAACTGGAGAACCTTTCATGAAAGGAAAGTGTGCCTACACAGCTCATTTAGCCTAGCAGCTGAAGACCAAGATGCGGTCTGATTACTCTTTGTAAATACATCAGGTAGCGGAAATATTAAAGGCAGGCAATCTTGGCATATGAGCAAGTGGGTATAAATTGGCCATGAATAATTTAGACTATCAGTTAGGTGTTCTTCATCCACTTGCATAGTGAGGGTGCAAAAATTATAGGGACAAAACCATACCTAGTTTTAACGTGAAGCTCACAAAATGTATTAAATGGATTATGTGATCCAGTTGTCTGCAGTACCTGGGGACTGGATTTGATAACCCAGAAAGTCGTGCGGGTCCTGCATCTTAGTATATTCCTATGTCTTAGCGGGTTTTTATTATAGTGAGCTACCACCTCCATCTTATAATCTTATTAGATATTACAGTACCTAATAATCCTTTCAGTCCTAAGAAACCTTTCCAGCCTTCTGAATTAAATTTCAAATAGAACATCCTAACTGTGGATTACAAAGCCATATGTGTTTTTTTCCTTACTCAAGTAAGTTTGTTGTGGCTATTRTCATAAACAAATTTCTTTAGGGACCAAAAGTTCCTTGAAGATAAATTATGGTGTTTATGGCACAACTGTACTAGCAAATAATGATTTTCTTATTTATTGTAATTGTTTAAATGGCTCCTAATGAAATTTTTGGCCTCATGAAGTGATCAGCTTGGAATGACTTTCCCTTCTATGAAAATATTTAAATACAAACAAAGTCTGCCAATGTGTTCAATTACAGTCATGTAGGGAACTAAAGGGATTATGTATACTAGGAGTATATTCATGCGGCTTTCCAGATCAGCAGCTTCTATCAGAGAGGGAATAAAGTAAGCGGAAAAGCCCCAAAGAGAGAGCGTTACTGTTGGAATGGCTTGGGACATGATCATCAGAAAAGCTCACTTGCGTTATTTCCATAAGCCCACAATGCTGATAGCCCTGTAAATAAAAATGCATTAACAACATGTCGCTTTTCAAACTAATTGAGATGCAGCGTGAAGATTACTTTTCAGAAATATGATGTTCTTTATGCAGGAGATCATGCTGGGCCCTGCTGCAACAAGAGCCATTGGGATAATGCTGTATTTTGTTCCAACATCTGCATTTATTACCAGTGAGATACTTTATGTGACATTACGAGGTGGCTTCAGACTTGTAAAGCCCTTGAGAATTAAACACTATTGTTCCATGAAAGAAACTCTTCTGCCCAGCACAGGCCCTTATGACTGAATCAGYGGAGAAGGCTTTTAAAAGACAAGCAAGGAAATAAACTGGATATTCCGCTGATGATTTTTATGACCTTGCTCACACTTCTGCTGATGCTGTGTTAGCAAGAACAGTTTATTCCAGCGAATATAATCTTAGCTCTTGTGATTATGGACACAGATTTCTCTAAAACCTCTAAAATCAGATGCAATTTTTTTAGAGTGTAGAATTGTGAGCAAGGTTCTTAGCCAGTGCCATGATTTTAGGAGCCTGATTTGGAGTTTTAAGCACTCGTGATGAAGCTGGGCTGCACTCAACATAAATTCACTGATTCAACATATCTGTTTTTTCATGGGAATTGGCATTACCATCCAAGAATCAGGAAGCACACTAATGGATTAGTAGTTTGGTTTCCAGCTAAAGCCCCAGCTTGAATAATACCTCCAGCTTCAAGCACCAAACTTTAAGAAAGGTAGAGGAAAAAAAGGTCCAGAGAAAGGAGCAATAGAATTATAAAGATGTTAGTAAACAGAAGGGTTTTTTTAAAAAAGATGAAAGGCTTTGGGTTTAATTAGTCTAAATCAGAGAAGGTTTTTATTTTCCCCGTAAAAATGGGTTACCAAGTGGATCAGCAATCTGATATATTCCACAGTTTAATTTGCTGCAAAGAAAACTGAAGCTGAATTTTCTGAGTGAACTTCTGAGGGTCCTTTCAGACCTTTACCTCTGTGTTTCTCTTCTGACTCCATCACCGATGAGCACAACTACTGCCAGCTCCTCAGGCTGGATATCTTCCCTTGGGGAAACGTGATTTAAAAGTCGTGTTTAAATCCAGTGGACAGAGCCTAAGGTTTGTCTTCCCTATGTTTAGTCATCTAAAACCGAGGCGTATAAATGYGGCTGGACCTGTCTGCTCCCCCTGCAGTGACTGAGGAGAAATAGCAACAAAGAGCTTCACAGTGGGCAATTTCCAGATCACTAAGCTTTGGTGAGATAAATCCCGTCCTAACTTGTCTCCGAGTGGCCGCTGTTGGGTTTTGCCTTCAGCTGGCTGATGACACATTAAGCAAGCCCATGGCTTCATGATTTTGCTGTACTCATGAAGGCACACCTCGCTGCCATCTCTGAGGGGTTTGACACCACCGGGACTTCTTTGGCACCAGCCCTTCCCRTCCAGCTCTCTCTTCAACCTCTGATGCTGTCCATACTCTGTCTCGTACTCCTCCTCATCTCTTCACCTCTTCTCCTCCTTTTGAAACACCTACATTCCTCCACTTTGGTTTCCCTTTGCACTGACTGGATTTACTTCTTAGGAATCTCAGTCTTATCTCTGGCTGCAGCTTTCACTAATTTATTCACTGCGTGGTGCCCCTCTAACAATGTTCTACTGCTTTCGTGTCTTAGGGGAGTCAATGGGACAAGAAAAAAAGCTATTTTAAGTGTAACTGGCTCATTAGCCATGCAAATTCTTGAATAACAGGTATGATTTAAGTTCACCATGAGAGCTGTGAGCACTGGAGCTGTAACCCCTCTTCTGACTCTGCCACTACCTGCCTCAATGACCTTGTGCAATTTATTTAGCCTTTTGGGGGCAGGTTCACCTGAAAATAAAGAATATTATGTTTTTTTCCCCTAGGAATGTGTAAGTCAAGTAATAGATGTGTATATAATTTTTGAAGTCCCGTTTCTGTAAATGCAAAATGCTTATCTTTTTTCCTTCAAAACATTTACAAAAGGTCAAGAGAATTTTAGGGTTGAAAGATAAACAGTTCAGAAGAACTAGAAAAAATAAAATTACACATGCATGCATTTATCACAAACCTTTAGGCAGCCTCTAATTAAGTAATCACTACTTCTCAGCACTATAGTGGATGCTATCAGAAGCTGTTAAATTGTGTAGCAGCTTGTAATACTGTGCACTCTGTTTATACAGGATAAGGACTCTCTGGAAATCATTCAGATTAACGTATCATCTTCCAAACGTACGCTAAAGTTGTGCCTAGTCAGTCAGGACTGGGATGTTCCCATGCTCAGCTCTACAAAAGCCTGACATGGGACACAGTTTCTTCCTGACAGGCCAAGACACTCACTTGGAGATGCGAAGGTGCTCATTCAAACACACAGACCCTCCATCCCTTGCRAGGCTTAAGCAAGACTTGTTCATGGTCCACGTCTTTGGCAGCTCCCCCCAGCAACCAGCTTTCACTGCGAGAAGGATGCTCAGAAAAGAGTCTTTTTCTTCTGGTCTCCAGGGTATCACTGTTTTCTTGCCRCTTTTATGTTCAGAGCAAAACTACCTCACCGAGCACCTGCAGGTGACCTCCCCTGCAGTGGCCCCTCTGCTCACCCGCGTCTGCCTTCCTCGCCCGCATSTCCATGCCACCCGCCTCACCGCTTCCCTGTCTCATTTTGAGTCTCCCCTGAAAACAATTTTTCTCTTTTTACCAGTCTTCCCTCCACCTCTGTTACTCAACTCCACGGCCGTAGTTAACCTTGTACCCCTTGCTGCAGCCTCGTTTGACACAGAGAGCTCGATTCCTCAGCTTGGCTGAGCTTTGCTTAAAGCACGCAGGAGAAAGCCTGGAGGCTGAAAGGGCGAAATTAATCTCCAGCAATTGCAATTTACACCTGGTTGTAAGATCCAAGAGATCATTTTACCACACCTGTGTCACTGGCATTCACAGACAGGGTCGCAGACTTGATGTTGGAGAGTGTTAATGTGCTTCAGTGCCGTCCTCCTGATTACCTTGCTCCTGAGTAAGGCTCAGTAGAGCCCAAAAGTCCAGAGTGTGAGGTTATTACCTCTACCCCAACACTCTTTGCAATGCTACAAGCACTTAGTGAAGCAGTAGCAGATGGAAGGAGAAATTAAAAGGCGTTAGCGAGGAAATAAGCTGCTTTCATTTGAGATTTGAGCCAACAAAGTAAAACTGTATGATATGGTAGGAAAACAGTAAAGTTGAAGAGCGATACAGGGTGAAAATTATTCTTGTATCAGTAAAGAAAGTTGTAAAACAGGAACCTCACTTTGGGACTGGTAATGAGATTTGCAAACTTTCATTTTTGTATTGTCATTTATTGTTGAAACAGTTGATTTGTCTGGAAACAAGTGAAATTAGTCTAGCAGCTGGTTGCCACCTCAGTGCACTTTTTCTGGTGACAACTACCTCATCATYGTACATCCTCCCCATCGGCAGTCACGTTTGCTGCCCCATCAGAACTAACACCTAACACATATCTTGTTATTCCTACAGCATCAAGCAGATGCCAAGTTCTATATGCGTCCATTAAACCTGGTTGAAATCGGCCAACTACAGTGAAAAGTTATTACACAGGAGAACCCCAAGAGCACAATCACTAAACCTCAGTTCTTTTGAAAATGAGGCTAATTAAGAATTAGCCAAAGATGTCTGAAGCAGAGAACCAGCAACAGCGAGGCTGCCTCCCCGCCCCGACACACGGGGGCCTTTCTGCAACACGAGCCGTGTTGGGACACTTCAACCCGTGCGACCAACGGCCACAAGCCCAACCCCACGGCCCGGCAGCCCAGCCCGCCAGCCGACGCTGCAGGCTGCGGGGGCAAAGTCCGAAGAGGCGTTGCAGSTTAACCGGGCAGCCCTGTTCTCAGCGGCGGGGGAAGGCCGGCGTGAAGCGACGCCACCATAACGGAACGAAACGGAGCCCACCGCGGGGTGGGGAAGGCGCCCCCTCCTCCTCAGAGCCAGCACCGGGGCCGCCTCCCGGGCCGCCGCCGGCCGCGCCTCAGAGCCCCCCGCGCGAGCACCCCCCGCGCGGCCCGGCCGCCGAGCCCCCTTCGCGCAGGCCCGGCCCCGACGTGTCGCCATGGCGACGCCTCAGCCCCGCCCCGCCTCCGCGTCACGTGAGGGGCGCTCCCCCGCCGGCGGCGGGGGGGGCGCGGGGCAGACGTGGACGGTACCCACAATGCCTGGCGGGAGGCCGCCGCCGTGGCCGCGCGCCGGTGCCGCCGCCGCCGCTCCGCTCCGGTGAGCCAGGTAGCTCGAGCCGCTCCCCCGCGCTGCCGTTGCCAGGCGACGCGGCCTGCCCGCCGCCGGGGCCTGCCCGCCGCCGGGGCCTGCCGGCGTGAGGGAGGGCGGGAAACGGGACGGTGCTGGAAGGTGCTGCCACAGGGCCCTGCGTGGGCCCCGTCTCCCCGGGCCGGGGTCTGGGTTGCCGCCTGCCTTCCCCTTTCGGCTCCAGGCCCGGGGCGGGGGGGCTGCCGGGGCACCGCGGGGCTCCCGGTGTGGGCGCGGGTCTTGGTCCTGCGAAGCGAAGCGACTCCTCGCCGGTTTTTCCGCCTTCCGGGCCGCCGCCCTGCCGGGGGCTGCCGTGCGCTAGAGGGTGGCCGCCCGGCCGCCGGAGCCACGGGGTCGTCTGCGTTTGCTCATCAGCAGGGATGAGAGAGGGGTGCCGGCGCTTCCCTCGGCACCGGCGGCCTCCAGCCGTGTCACCCGCGGTTTGCTGCTGGCAACGAGCGCCTGGCGCAGCGGGGGGTCAGGTGCGGGAGGCCGTCGGTGGCAGCTCAGGCCTCCTCGTAAACGTCGTTTCGTGGCAGCAGCCTGTTGTAGCAGGGATCTGTCGCTCTCCTGGCTGGTTGTGTAGGCGTCAACGTTTTTGTATGAAGTTTTGCAGTCTAAAGCAGTGCGAACCCGTTTAAGTCGGTAACCACATCACCTCTTCCTGCTCTGGCTGCCATTGCCAATAAGGCAAATGATCTGCTGCCATAGAAGTAGGTGGTGGATGAAAGGGTCAAGTTCCCAAACTTTGGGATGCAGCTTGTTCCGTTCCCTTAGGTTTTCAGAATCTTGATTCTGTTTCTGAGGTGTCTTTTTCCTCTGCTTTATGGGAAGGATTATATGGGCTAGTGGTTTAGGATTATTTCCTTGTCTGATCATACCTGATGATGTCAAAGTGGCTTTATTTGTTGCGTCCTTCTGTAGTGCTTTAGTTTGTAATACGGATTTCTGAAGTATGCTGTACAATGGAAAAATTAAGACTCTGCCTGTAGAACGCAGCTGTCACAACCCTCAAAAGTGGGGACAATAAATTGTCCAACGCTATTATGTACACTTGAAGTAACCACAGAAACTGTATCTTCATCCTGCGTCAAGCAGGTGTGCAGCTTGCACCCACTTCCCAATTTTGTTTTTTACGGAAGGTTATGATGAGAGGCAGACATCCTGGCAAGAAATGCCTTGATTAAGTTGGTGCTGAAGGCTAGCAGGTGCAGGAGGGTAGGCTTGCCCTTACACTAGATCTACTTAGAATCTTTCAATTTTTGTGAAGCTGGACTGTTTTTTAAAAAATTGAAGTATAAAGCAATTACTGTCAGATCACAAGTTGGAAAACCAATTTGTTACAAAAGACTGGAACGTATACCACTTTCTAGGACTCTTCTAGATGTTGCCTCAGGATCACATACCATCATAACACAAAAATAAACGAGATGATAATTGAATCTGTCTTCAAAAAAAAAAGCACAGTAAAACAGGCTCTGGTTTCCATCATCTGAGATTTCCCGCTCATGGGAGGAAATGAAGCTGAAGCCACATGTGATAATTCCGATTTGTGAAAGCAGTGGAGGTTGACATGTGTATGAGAAATTGGACAGCTTTGGGGAGGGTGGGGTAACAGAGGAATGACCATTTCAGTTGACTCTTATCTGTCTGTGGCCAGCTTTCTCCATGTTCCTCTTTTCAATGAGTTCTCCTAGCCCTCATTTGCAGGGAGGGCTGTGTAGTGTCAGTGTAAGGGGAAATCAACAGAGATGGGCCAGAAGGAGATGCACACAGGGAAACATAAGAATAGCGCAGGCACGGAGTGATGCTTCCGTGGKGTACTCTCCCTGTTGGTCACTGTTTGGGGGTCAGAATCTCCCTGAGCAAAGGGTAGTATTTTAGTTTTAATAACCCTTGTAGTTTTTCTGTGAACTTTTCCAGTGGCCTCTTGAATTCACGTAACATTTTAGCATCGACAACATCCTGTGACAGGCAGTTCTACTGGCTAACTGCATGTTTTGTGAAGAATCATCTAGTGTACCCGTGAGCCTAACACCTGCTGGTTGGATCTGCTAGTCCTCAGTTCTGTCATAGAATGAGACAGTGAAGCCAATCCCTGTTCATTTCTTTGCCCCTGTAATGGATTTATAGACCRTTTGTAGTAGAAGTGCGGTCTTTTGTCATCTTCAGGTGTTTGATGGATTATAGAATTTTTGGAGGAAAACCTATGAAATTTGTATTGGTATGGTGAATTACTTCGTGCAGTTTTGGATAAATGTTTAAAAAAGACGTTTAAAGATAATTCTAAAACCACTATCATATCTTTAATGTTCTGTCTTCGATCTCTACCTATATAAGTCTATATCAAATTTACCACTTAACTCCTTCTTGCCTTATTGTTTTGAGAGCTAAGTAGCTCTTTCATTTTGAAGATTTAGTAAACCTTTTTTCTATATTGATACATTTTCAAGTAAGACTGAATGTTCTGTTACAGTATGTGTATTACACATCACTTTACATGTGCGTGATCTTGCCACCAAAGTGATTTTCTTTTATTAGCTTCATTTTTTAGATAGCTTTCTGATTCTGCTGTTAGAAAGCTGAGGAAAAAGTACATATTTTCACTGGGTGGGTTTTTAAGATGGTGGTAACAAAACCTGGCTGACTGGTGATCTTAAGACTGTGCATCTGAACACAGTTTTTACCTTGTGTGATTTCATAGTACATTAAGAGAATTGGCAGGTTTTAATGGAGGCTTATCTTCTGTTAGAGAGCCTAATTTCTCTAAGTAGGAGTCTTGAAGAAAGTAACTGGTTTTATTCTAGATTTATGCAATTATTTATTTACATATAGAATAGACATAAAAATTGAAATAATATCTCTAAAGGCTATTGAAAAAAAATTGAAATAATATCTCTTTATCCTTTGCTTTGTCTGTTGTCCATGCATACATGCTGTTGTTAGTGATATTTATATTCTTTGTCCTTAGTTGTAGGAGTAAAGCAACTATGGTTAGATTGAGTATTGAAAATCTTAATGCTTTGGAAATACAGCTGTGGTTGTGTTGTATTATGTTCCTGAAATGTTCAGGTTTCTGGTCAGAGGAGGTTATAGATTAATTAAACTTAGTGTATGAGGTGAATGATGGGATTCAGAGTCAAAGGTTGCGTTACCCTGAGTTACTCATGTACTGTGCAGACGGATAACATATTTTCCCATTTTAAGTGGCTGAAGTGATGGGACTTCCTCAACTTCACTTAAAGAACATAGAAACATTTTAATATTTCTGTTATTCTAGTTTTCTTTTTACTTGCGTACCTCTTGAGTAATCTCCCTCGGGTGTGTTCAGGCCTCTCCAATAAGCATGCCCTCATAAAAAGAGTTTAAGAATATTGCTAGCCAGTAAATACATTTACTAACTTTTTCTGTTTGTTCTTATCTCATCAGATAGCTCAAAATGAACTTTAACCTTCAAGATCGTTTAAAAAGTGAACAGAACAATATTTTTCCTTCTGAGAGCTGGCTACAGGATTCTGAGTTTCTCCTGCAGTGCTGTCCTGTTCACTACCTTTTCCTAAAACAGGACATGGAGCTATGTTCCTTTCTCCACGTTAGGTGCTAATGAAGTTATTTGCTTCATCAGAGGAAATGCAGATCCATGAAATTACGTTTTGTGCAAGTAAGTTAATGAGGGGAGTTTTAAACTTTGCTATCACATCATTGTTTTTATGTTTATATTGATACAGCTCCCAGAAGTCCCTGTCAGGTGGTAGTGGTTATTGGTGGTAGAGGTGATTACTGTCGGCGAACCATTACAATTTAAAGCTCCTCTACAATTTTGTCATGGTCTTGAGCTGCTGCCGTGGTTATATGGTTAGCAGCATAGTTAAGAAAAYGGGTGCTGTGTGCATTCCATGTGAATTGTCCCGCTGGGAACACATGCATGAACTCAAACAGAGATGGGTAAAAGTTTCTAGAACCGCAGGTTTAATTTCTGGAATGCTTCACTCCAGCAAGCTAATCTAGAGCAAGTAGTTTTGTTTTCTGGTTTTGTGTCCAGCTGATCAGAGGGACTAGGGAATTCTGTAGTGAAGTGCTGAAATAACAAGCGTACCTGATAATATTCAGCAGAAATATTCAGCAGACTAGAGGCAACAGTGGCTTCCACTGCTGTTCTGACTTCGGTGAAAGTCTGATATGCTGTGCAAGTAAAATACGAGGGTATTATTTTGGAATTTGTTTAGCTAATGTGATTCATCTCAAAGCAGGTTKAAGTTTGACTGCTGATGAAGCTGAATTTCTTAAATTGAAAATTACAACACATTTTCAGTGTTTTCATTATTATATGCCTCTTGCTCTCTGACAAGTTGTCATGGTTTAACCCCAGCCAGCAACTAAGCCCCACACAGCTGCTTGCTCGCTCCCCCCTGGTGGGATGGGGGAGAGAATCGGAAGGGTAAAAGTGAGAAAACCCGTGGGTTGAGGTGAAGACAGTTTAATAAGGAAAGCAAAAGCCGCGCATGCCAGCAAAGCAAACCAGGGAATTCATTCACCACTTCCTATCGTCAGGCAGGTGTTCAGCCATCTCCAGGACAGCAGGGCTCCATCACAYGTAATGCTACTTGGGAAGACAAACGCCATTGCTCCGAATGTCCCCCCTTCCTTCTTCTTCCCCCAGCTTTATGTGCTGAGCATGATGTCACATGGTATGGGATATCCCTTTGGTCAGTTGGGGTCAGCTGTCCCAGCCATGTCCCCTCCCAACTCCTTGTGCCCCCCCAGCCTGCTCACCGGTGGGGTGGGGTAAGAAGCTGAAAAGTCCTTGACTCTGTGTAAGCACTGCTCAGCCGTAACTGAAACATCAGTGCGTTACCAACATTATTCTCATCCTAAATCCAAAACACAGTACTATATCATCTACTAGGAAAAAATTAACTCCATCCCATCCAGAAACCAGGACAGGAGTAAATACCCTTGAAAAACCTGAATATTGATTATTATTCAATAAGTATCCTGAAGTATATATAACCTTTGGGTAGTGGGAAATAAGGGAGGTGAGAGTTCAGAGAAAAGATAGCTATTTCCTCTTTTATGAAGAGGTAGTGCTATTTTGGGAAAATTTGTATTCCTAACTTTTCAGAATAGAGTCCTTCAGTTGCTAAGGCTGGTAAGGCACCCTTAATGCGATAGTTTGAAAGGTGCTGTAAACATGTCAGTATTGCATACGAAAGCATAGTTCAGCTGTATTCAAAAATCTGTTTTCTTTTGCAGTTTGTGACTGTATGGAACTTGAGTAGCATCATCTGAGGGAGGCAAAAACCATTTTATTCATGATCTCTTAAGTGATAGGTGTAGTATACGGTAGGAGTCTGCAGAGCAGTGTTAAGAGTTGAGGAAGTGTTTGCTTTTGGCATCATATAAATTCTAGCAGTTCGCCCACTTGTAAGAGGACAAATCTGTGTACTGATACTTAGCAGATAAGTAATCCTTCTTTTAATGCTTGTCTTGCTAAACTTTTGGATGTTTTGATTTAACGTAAGGTTTGAAGAATTTGAAGGTTTTAAAAATGTGTCTTCAGTCTTGAAAGACTGTCTGTGGGCTATGTGTTTATACTGTTAAATGCCTGCTATAAATTTTCTCCTTCTGATCAAGAAATGTTTAATACACAACTTTAAGTGACTATATTCCACAAAGCTTTAATTATTACACTTTGAAAATTAAATACTGTAAAAGCATGTAAGCTTTGCAAGCACCATTTCAACCTGCTCACTATTTGTGTAATACTGATAGACACATTTTGCAGATTTAAAGAAAATGGAGAACCAGATAAGAAAAAAGGCATTTCATGTTTAAATTCCGTTGTGAGTTGGGAGAGCTGGATTACATTCCTTGCTGTCCTGATCCTTGATTTCCTATTTGATAGTGCGTAAGTTGTGTAAGTCTCTGTTTGTCAGGGTACTTAAGCATGTACTCAGTAACGCAGTTTCATGAAAGCACATTAATATTATTGCTCGATCAAGACTTGGATCACTTCTCCATCTGGCATATCTTTACAGTACACGTTTTTCCTCTCCAGCTATTGTTCTTGTTTGTTTAGACTATAATTATTGTCTTACTAAACAAGAAGACTCACAGCTTGAAGGGTGCAAGTGCTGCAGTAGTGCTAAGGCCAAGTAACAGTGTTTCAATCTCCACAGGTATCTCTAGGTGAGGATTTAATGGCAGTTCACATTAAAATATTTGAAAATGTGACACTGATGTCAGATGTGCTGCTGCTCTGTGGTTCGCGTAGACTAATAGGTCCTATTCAGTTAGGACTCTAATCTGAGTTATAGTTGAAAATCCTCCCTGTGCCCCATTTTAAGCATGAGCCCAGCATACAGCTTGGAAAGTTTGATTAACCACAGTTGACTCCGTTGTTTTTGCTTTTACCTTAATTCTGATTCCTCATGATTTGTGTTCTGTTTTAGGTTGTTGTTAACTCTGTTGGCAATGTCTATGATTTTATCTGCGTCTGTGGTCCGCGTGAGGGATGGACTCCCACTGTCTGCATCTACTGATTATGACCAGAGCACGGGAATGCAAGAATTTAGAAAATATTTTAAAATGCTGTCAAAGAAACTTTCTCAGCTTCCTGATAGATGTACTCTGAAAACTGGGCAGTATAATATAAAGTAAGACTTCTCTTTTATATATTTGTGACGTCCTGGGTTGTGTCTGTCTGTAAGTTAAAAAGTTAATAGTTCACGTTAGAAACGATTAATCAAACTGACATTAATTCTTGGCAGTATTTATGTAGCAGAAATTTAAGATTGAGAAATTGTAGAAAGATTTGAAACCTACTCAAACTTTGGTGGAAGTTCTAGTTTGAAATAGGCAGTATTTTTATAAATATCAAAGTCCTTGACCTACTAGAAATATTTCTTTAAATTTCACGGCTGTTTCTTACATGAAAATGACCAGACTTGTTCTTCCTCATGCTACTTCAATGTTCTTCCTCATGCTAGTTCACCTAGTATTCATTTGTTTTCTCTTTTTAGTCTACACACATTTAAAAAAGTACCCAAATACTTTCATAACCCAGTATTGTGTTTAGGATGTTATGGAATTAGGCCCTTTTGTTGTACCTTCAGGATTTCTGTTGACTTCAGAGAAAGGCAGTGTGTAGTAAAGTCTTGAATGGTTGAATGGAGCCTGCTTATCCTACTGCTCCATCCAGCACTTTCACAGTGCTTTTTGTTTTCTCTTCATGCTTTTGCGTTTTGACTTCCTTTTTTTTAATAACTATTCCTAAATTTTTTGAGCTAGTCAATTTGATAGAGTACCTGCATGACAACACTGATTAAGTGGTAATTCAGAAGATGCTCATTTTTCCCGTTTGTAGCGTGAAACTTGGACTATTGTGAAATAATTCTTTGAATCTGTTGTTTACTCAGAATTTTGCTTTATATGTGACCTTTCTCCTTAGTATTGGTAACTAGGTGCACCTGTATGTAGTTGGTAATTCGGTTGCACTTCAGCTGAGATAAATTCTGATTCTAATTTAGATATGCTATATTAAATGAGGTGAGTAATTTCATCCTAGCCCCTGGCAAACATGTAGAAGTTGCAGTGGTGGGAAGTATACCACCTGGATGATCCTAGAAGGTGCTCAGCCATCTCCATCTCCCATTTTTATACGTGAGTTTTCAGCATTTCTCAGGAGTGGGCCCAGCATGGACTAAATTTTTCCAGTTGATGTTTTCTTAAAACCTCAGCTGTTGTTGGCATGTAAACTGATCAGCTTAAAAGAAACTTTCAAGAATGAGACATAAGGCTTAGTCAGGACATTTTTTACTACTTTTGTCTTTGATGACTTTTAATAGTGTAAGTTATCCATCAAAATTTTGAAGAAATTTGAATGTGTCATGAAAACGTGACCTCTATTTAATGAATTGCCTAAATGCAATAGGGATATGTGTATTGAAAACTGTCCCTTTCTAATTTCATATTTGCCATCTCTGGTCATCCTTGCAACTATCTTTGGAGAATGATGAATCCCGTATTCTATGGAACAGTTTTATTTCCTCACATATTTTAGAAAGAACCAACTGCACTCCTCCCCAGTCTGAAGATAAGTTTTTGCATTTTTGGGATGCACCAGATCGCGTATTCTGCATTTGAGATGAATGAAAAGCTGTTACGGGACAAACCTGCTGTGTTTCTGTATCCCAAAAGCTTTATTTTCTGTTCCATGTATGTGAGAGTGTGTACGTATGTATACACACCCCCCCCATATATATGTACACATACACATATATGTATAATACAGCTTCTCATATGATTGTACAGTGTGGTGTTGAAGTAAAACATTGCCTAAAAGTAAATTGCTTTTCTTCTAGAATAGTGTTGGACTTTTCAGTAAACATTAATTCCTTTGCTACCCCAGAGCTGTTTTTGCTTTTCTAATTATAGAATACAAGATCAGACTAGCGAAGCAGCGAATTACCTGGATTTAAATTTGAAATTTTGAATTTGTTGTCTCAATTATAGCTTTATAAGTTCTCTGGGAGTAAGCTATATGATGTTGTGCACTGAAAATTATCCCAGTGTCCTGGCTTTCTGCTTCCTGGACGAGCTTCAGAAGGAGTTCATCACTACCTACAATATGATGAAGACAAATACTGCTGTCAGACCATACTGTTTTATAGAGTTTGGTAAGGATCTGACTTTTTTTTCCTTGATTCTCATACTGAGACAAATGAGTATTTAAATAGATGTGCAACTTAATGCACACAAAACAAAAATGTCCAAGGCAGTTTATAGCTGTATTCCAGGTGGATTTAGAATCTGATTTAACTTCTGTTACAGTCAATAAAGAAATACTTCTGTGGGCATTAAATTAGGCTACTAGAGTTTTATTCAAACTTGTTTATAATCCTTCTGTTCATTCCAGTAGATTTTGGTTTAAGCCTTGTGTGACCAAATCTGGAATTCATCTTCTCCTAGTTAATAATACTAGGAGTTGTTTGACTTCATACCTGTTGAAATACTTAACCTCTAAAGGCATTGAGCTTCATAAATTTCTCAAGTAAAAGACTGCAATTTCATGTTTGCTCTTAGCTGTGCTGTAATGTTTGTTCAGTACGTGAAAGGGAGAGATTTTTATTTATCTTGTGATATAGTGAAGCATTTAATCTTCTGTCATGCAAGCTCCAAATAAAACCAATCTCATATATACCAGATAACAGCTGTTACATATTCCATTAATGTCTGTCGTTTTAATACTATATGTTAGGCAGTTATTTTAAATATTCTTATAAAATGCATTAGAGCAAAAAGAACTGCAGTTTTAGGAATATGGGGGAAGTTATTCCAGTTGGTTAATTCCTGTCTATAATTCAGTCAGTCAACTTTTAACAATTTCTGTATAACGTTGTTGTCTTCCTTATGAAGATTTCTATGACCACTCTTTTTTTCCCCCCCAATGCCTTCTTTGTTGTACTAGTTGTTAAGTTAGAATGTAGGTCTATTACAGTCTTTATATCTGTATAATATGGTATTAATTTTCTCCGCCTGAGTATTTTGCAAGCACGTTTCATACTCAAGTAAGTTTGTACTTGAAGTTAATTTTTTCATAAGGATATTTACTAAACTAACAGAAAAGCTAGAAATGCAGTAAATCCATTGTATTAGCAATGCCTTCAGTCTCATGCAGTGAAAAGTCATTAGTTTATTCACAGTTATTAAGTAATCAGGTTTCTAGAGCTTAAATTCTTTTTACTGCAGAATTAAATAGCCCATGATATATTAGTCACAAAACAGAAATAGTATTAAAAAATCCAAGATAAATACAAGCATTTCAAACAATATATTTCAGTTTGTGAAGTATGTAGTGCATAAAGCTGCATGGTCTTGGATTATTTAATTAACAAAAGTCCATAAGGATATAGCTTTCTGTTTTAAATTTTACACAGATAATTTCATTCAGAGGACCAAACAGAGATATAACAACACACGTTCTTTGTCAACAAAGATGAATCTTGCTGACATGCAGACAGAAATCAAACTGAGACCACCTTATCAAATTTCTGTGTCAGAACTTGGTTCAGCTAATGGGTTCGCACATTTATCTGTGGCGGAATATAAGGGTACTGGTAAGATATCTGCAGGTGAGTTTCAAACTTTTGTTTTTGTATCCTTAATGAGACAGATGCAGGGTAGTAGAATTAATCTTCGGTAATTTTTTTCTTTAAAAAAAACCTTTTTCACCATGATGTTCTTAAAGCATAAACCTGTCATGACCTTACACGTATTTTAGCTGAGATGTCTGTTTTGTCCTCTGCTCAAAGTGCCTATCTTCCCAAGGCACTCAGAGGGAGAAATGGGTCTATTCAATGGACTGCTTTATTGAAGGAAGAAAAAAAACCTGCATGAAAGTAAGCAAATGAAGATGAGCACTTAACAAGATGATCATCTTTTCTTTCTCTGACCTTTTTAGATTTATGAAAATTTTTATTATTTCTGCCCAGTAAGACCCAATGATGACATAAGCTAAAAGCATTGTGTCAGGAATTAGAGCAGCTGGAGGGAGAAGCATCACTTTAGGAGGCATCCGTGATTGTGAAAATCCAAAGAGCTGTGCTGGCTAAAAGTTGTACTCTCTTAAAATAAGTGCCTTGTGTACGATATTAATAATAGCAATTTTGTATATACTTGCCACATTCATTTAAGTAGTCATTAATTTTTTGAAACTTTATTTCATGTAGGAGGTGGATATGGAGTTGTGTGGTTGAACTGGGCTAAAGGTTTGTGCAATTAAGTGAATGCTCTGAATCAGTTTGAGGCCCACCTTTAGATGTTTCCCAGCAGGACAAGAAAACTTAAAACTCGCAAAGTCCTTGCGCTGATACGTGACTCCACACCTGAAACTGACATAACCTGATTTCAGTCTTCCAAGTTTAGTGAAGCAAAATTATAAATAGAATAAAAGGAAGTGTTGATTTTAGTTAGTTAATATCGTCCCCTTTTTTCCCAAAAGTATCTCTGTCTGTAAGGCTAGTTATCCTGGACAGCCATACACCGATGCCGTTCACTTTACGGTGAGATCAGCTTAATTTTGTGCAGTTTATATGTATATATAAAGTGTATTATCCTAATTACTTTACTTACTCATAAGGATTCCTCTAGAAGATTGAAAACTACTTTCTACTGAAAATGAAAAACAAACAAAATCGCTAGGGTGCCCTATTTTTACTGCTGGGGCCCTGATCCTGAGAATTCTAGGTGCTATGAGACAGTGTAGAAATAGCTTACAATCTCTGTATTTGCAATTTAACAGTATTAGAGATAGATTCTGGAAAACTAATAAAGGAAAAGTGTGAAGATGTTTAAATTGTTTAGAAGAGTTTAGGAATCTTTTAAGATTTAGGAATCTTTTAAGCAGCACTGTACATACCTTTAATCATCTACTGCATATATGTGTGGGCTGTTTTTAAAAGTATGTAATGCTTTATACATTATAATGTATATATATAAACATTACGTAAAGGTATGTAATGTGATACCATTCTTTTGCCACTTCTGATGCTTACATCATTGTTACCTCTTAATGTTCTAGTGTAATTCTGGCTTGTGGAAGAGGTTATAGTGGTAGAAGTTGCAACTGGTTAACTGTGAAAATTGTCTGGATTCAAACTTCCTGCAGTTGGAAAAAGAAGAAACAATAAGCGTGAGAGAATTTGGCCTGTGTCAAAATTGGCTGTATTTTTGAAGTTGTCCATGTAGTAGGAGATGAGGCTTTTCTCACTTTTCTGAGTAAAAGTATTGGAAGATCATACGGGGCCTAAATTAAAATGCGTAAGGACCATTTCCCTTTTTACTATAAAGTAAAATTAAACACTAATTGGAGATGATCTTCCAATTTCTTTCGCCTTCCTCTCCACAACTTGTCTTACAGAAGCAGTTCCGTTGTCCTCTTTCTTTCCGTGTCGAGACTCTTTTGGTTTTTCCCCTCTTTCAGTTACTTTTAACTTTCCTCTTCCTCTGAATTCCATACATCTCTCTGCTCAGTTATCCTCTTCCTTCCTTGAATTGCTGTAGAAATTCACCATCAAAGGGCTGTACGTTATGAGAGGTTTGCACTTTGCTCCGTCTTCAGCTCTTCAGATTTTAGATGCTGTTGAATAACAGTGTCTTTTTTTAGCAAGTTTGCTAATAGTTTTGTAATTCTTTACATTCATTGCTTCTCTCCACCTTGAAAAGAACTTCTCTGGATGTTTGCTACCCACTCAGTTGGCTAGACTTCAAAGTTTCTCCTTTGCTCTAAGAACAAATTCTCACAAAAAGATGTGGTTTGCCTAGTGTAATTTCCTGAATATGCTGTCCTGTTAAAAAACATGACTTGCTATAAGTGAATTAAGTATCTTAAATCAAGTTGGATAGCATGCAGAGGTAGGAAGTTAGGTAGATGCAAATCTTGTTTTGTTACACAGAGTAGCAGAATTTGATGCATTAGTTTTGGCTATGCTGATGAAGCACTGTCTGTTACTTGCTTATACTTGTAATTGGATATGYATCCAAGGTCTAGTGTCTAGGCCTCTTATATTGTTAAGGTAACTGAAAATAGCAGCCCTTTTCCTTTAGTGAAAGTTGTGCTGTGTAGTAAGGAATAGGGGTAATTATTAATGTGTAAAGCAGAAAGTGTGCAGATTATGGATAGAATTTTGCTTCAAAGGTGAATGTAGGTGTTGGCAGGCATTAGAAATAGGGTAACAGCATGCTGATCTGTGATGTTTTAGGTATTTATTTGGTTAGGATAAATTTACTGTTTTCAGAGCTTTTTTTCAATGGAAGGAACAGTTCTCAAGTCAAAGTTACTTTTTGCCTGATGGTGTACTCGATTTTTTTTTTTTACTTTTTATTTTTAAATAAGCGTCCTTACAAGTAGTGCAGTTTCTCATGTCGTGCAAATTTCCTAATTTTTTATTTAAATTTCAGCATTTTAATTCAGAATTTGTGCTTTATTTGATCCTTGGCTTGTGTTAGAGAGTTTTTGATATGGCAGTTATAATCTCTCTAAGATTTGTGGATCTACTGATTCAAGGTCAGCTATCCTTTACCCTGCCTTCTCTGACACTCCTCCTTCAATCTTCTGGTTTTGCCTTTTTTTATTTTATTTTTTTTTATTTAAATGACTCTTGTTGCTTTGATTGTAACACTAAAATTTATTAAGCCCTGGAGAGCTTAATGACATTAGTAGCGGTATGCAATGTTCTTTAAAGTTTTGGTTTTKKTTTTTTTTTTTTTAAATATGTTAATAAGAGAGAAAAGTTACTATTTTATGATCCTACATAGACTGTCTTGATTTAGCTGGCAAGACTCTCTACTTTTCTCCTCAGGGTTCTCAAAGAGGTGTTTTAAATATTGTTTTAACACATGATGTTTTAAAGTTACCCTGATACATGGGGAAAATGAGATTATCTGGAGAGCTGTGCATGGAGAGCAATGAACTAATTTTATCCACCAGTTAATGAAATGCAATGACTTTTGGCTAAAAACAGTCACATACACTTTCAGCTTTTTGACACTCTCAAGATGAGATGGTCTAAAAAACCCAAACCAAAATAAACCAACCGGTTACAAGTCACTGAAAAAGACCTCTGGTTTGGTATGCAAATACCATATCTAACCTTAACTGAGTGATTGCTGGTAGTGTTCCTCTAATATGCACTATGGTTAGAAAAGCAGTAAGCTCTGAAAGTTACACATAGGTTATGCTTTTGTTTTAAAAAAAATACTGATTAAACTATTACATTCAGCACAAATGATTTAACTGAACTAATTTTGTGTTTTATTTTTAAGTTATCACACACTCATAATTAGACAGCCCTGTCTGCTTATCAACGTGAAATAGCTTTTGTTATTTTTTCTTTAGGTTCTGTAACTTCATAAACTGTTTGGAAAGCCTTTTTCCTGGATCTGTGCAATGCAAACAACCAGGATTGACACCCCTCTCTCTATTAATGTTACAGTTCATTAACCTCATTGTTCACATCTTTACACTTCGTTGATTTGAACAGAATGATTTAAGTATGGCTCAGTAGTCCTATTGTTTCCCCAGTGGTGCCTAGACTATTAAGAGTTTTGCATTGTTTTTTCATATTTGCTTTCTGTTATTAATTATGGAGAGGGACGATAATGAGGAACATACACAACTGTTATGTACTTGTGACCCTGGCTAAGCCTGAAAGAGTGGGTGTGCATGGAAAGAAAATGTGTTTTAATTTTAATGTGTTTTGTAAGAGACTTCTAAGCACTATCTGGAAGGTCTGTATAAAGCTTAGTCTCAGAGCTGTTTTTTTATTTGGGTCTTTGGTAGCGCTCACTGGCTGCATTTTGTAAGGTAGGGGACTGTAATAGCTTTGCCTCATAGTGTTCCATTCAGCAAACAAGCTAAATCAGTCTCAATAGCTCTGCTAATGCATTAGTGTTAAAAAAAAACCCCAAAAAGTGGAGGTTGTGAGAATAGCTCTTAAGTATGTGACTTATTAGCTGGCTACTAATTGTGGACAAATTTCACTAGCAAATGCATCATTTGCCATCAATTTCCTGGCATATTTGAGCAGCTTTCAGTACCATACTGAATAAACCGAATGTATTGAGTTAAAGACTAAATATAAGACAATTATATATGTGAATTGAAGGAAAGTATACTTTTTGTTAAACCTTGTGTTGAAATATTTAAAATGTTTCTTCTTTTTAGAAAAAAAGATTGACATTTTGTGGTTTGCTTCAGTGATGTCTTCTTGAGCTAGAAGCCACTGAAAAATGAGATTACTATTTTACTAAATTTCTGAAGACATTGATTTGACCTTTGATATCTTTTTTTGATCTTCTGCTTTGCAGCTCCTCATCAGCGTCTGGAACCTGTGACTCTGCCAGGGATTGTCTCATTTGTGCTTAGTCTCTTATGTGGGGCTTTGAATTTAATTCGTGGCTTTCATGCCATAGAAAGTCTTCTCCAGGTATTGTACATGTTTATGAATTTAAGAGTTATGCGTCACAGCAATCATAATATCACCTTAGAAGATGCTTGCTATATGAACTAAGTCTTCCCGGTTTTATTTTCGGAAATATTGTTTGTGAGGTCAGATCTCTGTTTATGAAACCTATATGGTTTATGATCTGTGCATCGTTCTTGAGTGTGATGCATCATTCATTGAGGCTGTGAGTTTCAAAAGCAGTAGAAGGTGGGTGGCTGACTCTTTCCCTAGGTACCTTGGTAGCAGTGGGTATCTGAACATAATGTTCTATTTTCTAAATTTATGCCAGGATATGAGACATTTAATTTTAATAGATGTTATTTAAAAACACTTGAGAGAAATGATGAACAGCTTTGAAAATCTAGCTGATTTTTTTGAAAGGTCCACAGAACAGGGATCTTTAAAAAACAGTTTTACAAAACCTGTTTAGAAACCTTTTTTAGTTTTTGTTTGTTTGTTTTTAATAAACCTTTTTAAGTAGGATGCTTATTTCTCTTTGCTTGCTGAAAGGCTGAATGGTAAGGGAAACTGTCAAGTGATTTCTTCTGAACGCCCCCCGCTGCCTCCAAAACAACACCACCCCCCTCACCAAAAAATCTCCCCAACAAACATTTATTTGTTTATGTGAACTCTCTGCTCTGACCCTCCCTATAACCTTTCAGTTTCTTTCTGTTCCATTTCTTGTGCTAGTTGTATTCTCATTGCTACAATGAAAATAATAGTGGTTAATGATTTCAGGCAATTCCAGTGAATATGCTGGTAGTGCGTGCAGGCATGCACAGAAAGTTCATGTGTGTTACCACCAAAAAAAAAGACTGACTTAACATTAAATGGCTCTACTGTTGTGGTGATGGAGGTAGAAACTAAAAACCCCATGGAAGTTTTCTGAAAGAAAATGGGAATCCTTCTGCTTGGCTAATAGATAATCTTTTTATTCAAACATATGTCTGGACTTTACAAGTGCAATGCTTTTGATACCTAATGGATTTTTTTTAGGGAAGTGAGGTAAAGAAGATGACCTGTATTCCAGTTGTCTTACATAATTATTGATATATGTAAAGATTTAATAAAGCATTTGAGGTCTCAGCATTTCCTGAAGACTAATGAATAGATGCACAGGGTTAATGAAAGTGTTCCATGCTAGGTCCTTCTTTTGAGTTGTTTTTGGTTTGTTCTTTAAATAAAAACCAAGAATGAAATAGCGAACATACATCTCTACTTTATCCCTAATTAGATTTTTCTGTGTTATGCACAATTCTCTCAGTTTATAAATAGGAATGAATTTAAAGTACACTGTAGTACAAATAGTACTGAACAGATTTCTACCACTTAGTATAATGTTTCTAGAACTTCTTTTGTTACCTTTCCACAGCTGATTTTTTAAAAAGGAATGCCAATGTTAGATTAACCTATTTAAGTGATGATAGGCCAGCCAATTAATTTTATTCTATATGTTATTGCATCTGGAGGTAATAGATGGCAGTACAGATGGAAGGATTTTTTTCATTTCTGACAAATGAGGCACACTAAAAATCCATTAACATTTCTCTTAATTTACTTTATTATGGAAAAATCCGAAAGGTTTAGGGAGAAATAATCCAAAACACGATTAATGGAACTTCCTCTGAGAAGTCATTCAAAAGCTTCTCTCTGAATTAATGTTTCCTTTATAATCAGTGTTTTTATTTGGGTGTTAGCAAAACTCTGTTGCAAAATGTAGCTATACTCCAGCAAATATGCAGTGGTGCTGAGACAAAAATTTGCATACGGTTTAGGAGTGTACTGCATTGTGTAGGTAAGTTTTCTGTGCAGACAGACAAACTTTTCCCTAGTCAACACTGTAGATGCAAATGCTTCACACTGAACATACTCTGAACAGAAACAAGTTGTAGTTCCGAATGGACCACCTTCTCAAAAGGAAATTCTCATTCAAGGAAGAACATATGCATGAGCACCCATTGTTTTCATGGGGAAGGTTTTGATTGTCGCAGATGCTTGTTGGAAATGCAGTTAGAATAATCACCGAGTATATAAATTTATTCTGCTCAGCTCTGTAGAAACTGTGACAACCTGTTTGAATAAGTTAGAAGGTTGTTTGTTTGTTTTTTTAAAAAACACAATAGTGGAAAGCTCTATCACCTCAGGGAAATTTTTCCATCTTTTTTTCCCGATAATCTCTCTCTGATAAATTCATGTGCTTTTGTTTGTCCTCACTGCCATGCACGCAGAGCTGCCTGCGTTACTCTCTGTGTAGAATTTTACCACACCCTAGTGGCCAGTTTGTGTCTTTCCCTTTTATCTCGTTTCCATTTTGTGAAGCTGGAGGAAGGCACATTTCTACAAAGTTGATATTAAAGGTAGTTACCAGTGTTTAGACTTGAATTTTCAAAGGCATCTGGAGAAGGTAAGTATCCAGTGTTAGAGCTGGACTTCCTTCAAGGCTTTTGAAAATCTCAGCATTAGTTGTCTGTTGTGAATAAACATTTTGAGCAGATTCCAGATCACAGTGTTTTTTTTCCAGACATACAAGTAAGCAATGGTTAGTGCTAACTCTTTTGGTTTAGCATAATATAGGAATTATTATAAATCTTTATGTGAGACTAGTTTAACATACAATAATTAATAACTTTCATGCTGTAAATACCTGATATTTCACTGAAACATTGTAAAATATAGCTTTTTGTTTTATTTTCGCAGAATGAAGGTGAAGATTTCAGCTACATTATTGCATTTTTTCTTGGAACAGCAGCCTGTTTGTATCAGGTGTGTTCTTCTGCTTGCATAGTTCACTAGAGTTTAGAAACGTTAGCCAGTCATGCATAAATGTCATCATGTTTTCTTAAATGTCACAGATACTTGAATAGGGCGATTATAAAAACAATTTCTGCTCTGTTTTATTTCATTAATCATAAACTATCATACAGTACATTGATACAAAGAGCTTCTGTTTGCTAGCATTTTTCTCCAGTTAGTTGATTTAAGAGATTTGGTGTACTTTTCTATCTGGAGCTAACAGTCTATCTCTAAAGTCACAGGCAGTGGAGGTTATATCATTTCCTTAAACTAGTAGTTTCATGGTTCAAGTAAACTTAACCATCTGAACAAATGCCTTACTGCTTCTTTCCTTTGGGGAAGATTTGAAGTAAATACGGTAATACCTAGGCACTACACCCCAGAACTTTCGTCACTCCGTACATTATTGTGCATCTCCTTCCTTTTCAAAGCTTTCATCCACTTTCCACTGTGTTTTCTTTCTCCTGTCTGGTATTTCATGTTGCATTTCATGTCGGTAGGTTTTCTATTTCTGCATCTGAATTTGACTTTCCTRTATAATTTGTAGCAAGGTATTCTGGTGCCCATTGGCATTTGTCATTCAGCGACACTGCTATTACATTTGGCTATGACTATAATGTCTGTCACTCTCAATTGCTGTTATTATAATTCTTTTGACTTTTAATCTCTTGCACTTGTGGAGTATGCAGTTTCTACTTGTTTCCGTGTGCCAATGTTTAGTACAGTGTCAGATCTTAAAATAATGTATCMGGATTTTCCTTTTATATCAGCCTTTCTATCAGTCAGCCTTTTGTCTAGGTTATCTGTAATCTCCATTCTCTGTAACTTATCTCTAGTGAAATGTCACAGTACAACTTGTGTTCTTCACCACTTGTTAACTTCTCATCAGCTTCTGCCTTAAATAATTCTTAAGATTGGTGTTAATTTTCCATGCCAACATCAGATACCATATCAGATAAGGTGGAGCTCCTCCGTCTTTTTTTSTGTGAAAAATACACATTCTCCCCTCCTCTCCCAAATTAGAAACCTTATTCTTTATAAAATATTCATGTCTGTGCATTGAGACATAAGGACATACATCTTTCCCCCACTGTCTGACTTGACTAGAGCTGTTTTAAAGAAAGAATCCATGCAGCTTGGAATGTAGACTTTTTCTTAATATTCAAAATATATCTGTTGAGACTCTTGTTCCGCACCCTCTGGTATCATTCCTGCAATATGTAATTGGTCAGTTTTCAGAACTAAGAGGGCTRTCAGTTCTCTGGCATGTTCTGATGTTCTTTTGCCACGCTTAGGAGTTCGGGAGATTWATTCCGTATGTTGCATGACAGCGCATTTCATTGTCATTCACCCACAAGGCATCCCTAATGCTGYGTTGTCTTGTTCAGTTAATAACAACATAGCAGTGTGTTCCGCTTTCTAGTTTCCAGGAAAATGTTTGTAACCTAGGTGTGCGGGCAGAAAACAGGACTTACATGGAATATGGTGTTTTAGGCTAGCTGACATGTCTAGTGTTCCTCCATGGTTTCTAGTCTCTTCTGAAGAAGAAAATGTATAAAAGTAACAGCTGTCTCAGTTGTACCTGAAGTGCAAAGCATCAGGAGCTGAGTCATTTCTTAAGGTTTATTAAAAAAAAAAAAAAAAAAAAAAAAAAAAAATCAGAATCTTCTTTGAAGTAGCAGAGGAACCTTCTACATAAAAGCGTGCTCAGTAATTGCCATGCTAACACTTCCCTTTAATAGAAGAAAAAAAACCCTCAGGAATTTTGTAACAGCACTTGTTATAGTAAGGTGTAAAAACCACAGTGTTTTGGCCTTTTGACTGGTACTGTGTTTTGTAAGTGGCGAATCTTYTAGCATCTCAAACCTAGACTAATGCAAAGATAAGCCTCAGAATTCATTTAAAACAGATCTTCAGTAAAATTCAGTCATTCAACATCATGTTGCAGTAACAGTTTTAAACTTCTATAGTATTTTTGTTTTTTAAACCTTTCATATTTATTAATCATTTTGATGAAGCATATCCTGACTCTTATTTTAATCTTGGAAGCAGTTACACTTCTTCATATGTTGTCAGTGGAGGCGACGACGCTAGGAAATTATCTTAATTCTTATTGCTGAGWTACTAGTACCAATTAATTGCTCTTTTAGATATGATTTGTAAAACTGTCAGAACAAGTAGGTTGCATTTGCTCTGCTCGAAATGGCCAAGCAGGTTCAGAGGAATTCCAAGTAGATTCTGAAACACGYGGATTACTTATCTCTAGTTTTACTTTGCTTTGGAAGAGGGACATACAAATCTTACTGTCAGTCCTCACATCTCTGAAGATATTTAGATATTCAGAAATTACAAGTACTGTTGTTAATCTCAGCTACACCTACAGTGGAAACGCCTACTTTATAAGAAAGTGGTTGAATTTCAAATAGAATATAAAGTAACCTCAATAAATTGCATTGTTCGATTGCAAATGCACAATGCTTTGGCCGTTCTTTGAGGAACATGAAAAATATTTAAGTAGAGTTTCTCTGACTGATAAAATGTGRCAAATGCCCAAGAAGAACAGAAATGACACTTAGATAATCTGATGATGGATGCTGTTAAAAAATTTGTGTGAGCATGGTTATGTATCCACTGGGAACAGATTTGGAATAYGAAGTAAGCCCAAGTGATGTTGTTATCTACCTTGAAGCACAGCAAAAGCTTCCTTCACCAGACAGAAATGGCTAGAATCCAGAGGGGGGGCAAACAATTTTTTTTGTAAAAGTCAAGGAAGTAGTTTGAACAATAGAAGAAAAAAAAATAATATCTATGTAAAAGCTATGTCCTTTTAGAGATGAAAACCGGGGCGAGAGTTGAACAGATTTTCAGTTGCAGTGGGAAGAAGGCAGAGTAGGGAACTGTGGGCAGTCCTGCCATGCTGTGTTACACCACAGCGCGCAGAAACTGACCCTAAAAACGTGGTAGAAATTCAGCAGAGCTGTTGTGTATCTCTCTCCAAATGTGCTCCATCTCGCACCGGCTGAAGAAGGGCAGTGGGTATTTGTGGACCTCTCCGCATCTACCCCTTAATCCTCTGCGTTAACCCTAGCAGGGCCTGGGTTGGTGTCTGGGGGATTGCCTTGTGTATTCCTTGTGTATTCCCGGCTGCAGGGCCCTGGTGTTCCCTGTCCTTCCCATTGATTTGCCTGAAGAAGGCTTAACGCTGGCTCTTTTCCTTCTCCATTGCTCGGGTGGAACAGAGTGTATTTTGACCAGAGATTGCAGGGAACATCCACTTTCCTTTGTCATGGGCCACTCATTATTGAAGGTTGTAATCAATTATTATGAGAGAATTCTTCTCAAAGAGGATTTAATGGAAGCAAAATGTAACCTTGTATTGATGTCAGGTGCTTTTCACCCTTCCATGATTGCAAAATTGATACTGTTCTTACATGTTTGATTTAGACTTTTTCTTGCTTTGGGTTTGTAATTTCTCAATGACCAGATAGTGTTTCTTCAGTGGAAGTTATTWTCCATGTGGTAATCTGATGTCTTTTTTATTTCCTGACAGTGTTACCTGTTTGTATACTACACGGGCTGGAGGAATGCCAAATCCTTCCTGACTTTTGGGTTAATTTGCCTGTGTAACATGTATCTGTATGAACTGCGCAACCTGTGGCAGCTCTTCTTTCACGTGACTGTGGGAGCGTTTTCTACCTTACAAATTCGACTGCGACAACCACAGGGAAAGTCCCCTGATTACAATGTCTGACAAGTCCTGGAACATCTTGAGGCAGTCTTGTTCCAACAGTTATTCACTCTCAGGAATATAAAGCTGTTCTCCAAAAGAAGAAGCTGTCTGGATGGGGCTTTTTTTTTTTTCCTTTTTTTTTAAATAAAGCAATGTAAGATGCCTGTGGACATTTTTCACTTGATGGTTAATTTTTTTTTTTTTTTTTTTTTAAAGAAGGACACAAAAGAATATGGGACTAGAGGAGGAAAATGGGTCATATCCATGCAGTGAAATGTATGTAGGGACACCAGGTTTGGGGAATTTGACTGGTGGCATAAAAAAGCTTCATTCGAAAGTATGTTAATGGAAGGAATGTATAGAGCATGTTCTGCATATCATGCAAGCTCTTCACTTCCAAAATCAGTTTTGCCTTTGTGAGGCAGTAGAGGATAGGCTAAATAAATAATAATAATAATGCTATTGCATATTAGCAAAGTAGATTTGGAATATGTAAAGTACTACATTTTGGAATGTTTTGTTTCACATTGACATATATGTGAATGTTTTCTTAATTAAAATGTAACCTGGAAACTCTCTTTCTGGGGATCAGCTTTATGGCACCTGTGGCCCTCTGTCTAGTGCTATAAATACTTAAACATTTTTTCATTTATGATTTCCTTTTGATTATCCTTTGAAAGTGATCTATGTGGACAGGGTTTCTGTTTAGTAATTATTCAAAAAGTTCTGCCACTTAACCCAGGATTTTTGCACACTTCCTGTGTTTGAACTCTGGAAAGGTTGAAAGGAAATGGATCGGTGAGTAAATGGAGTGACTTGTACTTGTTGGGCTACTGTTCTTCTTTTTATATACTTTTAGAAATGGATGAATAATTAGCTCAAAACCTGAGATAAACAACTGGTGACAGGAAAATAATAAATCAGTCTGATTAGCTTAAACAAGAAAAGACCAGGGATTTTGTTTATTCTTCTGGCTTTATGGGTTGGCTGTTTTTGTGCTGGGATAGAACCTTGTTGATCTAGAGTTGTGTTTGAGAGAACCATTGTGTACTCCTGAAGTTGGTGAATCAACTGTCAAACCCCAAAATAGAATAGCAACCGTATAGTACCACCATCAGTTACATTGTTTTTTTTTTACAATTACATGACGGTTATTTATGATGTTTCATAATGTACAAATAGATATAGAGAGATTTTTATATGTGACCTGGAATAMTGTAAGGGTTCACTGAAATGCTGGGGGGGGTTGGAAGGAGCAAACTTTAGTGGCAGGGAGGTTGCCATGCTGCTTGTGGTGTTGGATTTGGGGATTAGCAGAGCTGTGCTGTGCTGTGAAGTGTTGCTCCAGGCAAATTTCTTTGGGTACTTCATACCAAAATGTTACATCTTTCAGTAAGTTATTTAGTGTCAGATTATGACCAAGAAGAAAGAAGCTAGATGTTTTCTTTTCTTTTTAAATAGGTGCTATTAGTCAAGAAAATTATGCATAATACAACCAAGAAGAATTAGAGAAGGAAATTGTAATCCGAAGTGAACAGGAGCAATATGTGTTATATTCTTCATAATGAGTTTCTCAGACTGATATCTGAGATCAAGACCTTGAAGATACCTTGGTGTGCAGCCTCAAAGATTGGTGTTGCAGGTGATGTGCTTTGCAGTTAATTCTCTTCCCTCCCTACTTTGAGACAGAGAAGAAGAATGCATCCATGAACATGGTCTGCTTTTGTTTTGGTAGTCCAGAAGGTGGGGAAAAGAAAAAGAGGAGGACTGGATTGAAGCATACAAGGATTTTAGGAAATGTTTACACCACAAATATTTTAAAAATCCAGAAGAACAGAAAACAGCCTTTGTTTAGCACTGAGAAGTTTGCTTGTATTAGCATTCAGTGCACCTTTCTGAACTCTGGACACCAGAAAAGGTGAAAAGCAGTCCTTTACCATTTTAAGTCAATGACTGAAAAATACAGCTATTCGTGTTTTAAGTATAAAAGCAGGTTTTATCCCTTATACCTATCTTTTCACTTCACCGCCATTGATATGCASGGGAGCTATTGTGAATGCTTGAAGTACTGCTTAGTTTTTAACTCAGGCTGTTGTGCAGATGAAGAATTTTCTGTTTCATCGTTTCTTCAGCGTACGTGTTGGCAGAGAATCTTGTTTTCTCTGAGACACCTTCCCTTCCTGCTATTCCTAAAGATGCATTTTTAGGGAATGAAAACTTCCTTTGTCATAGCATCTGGAGCCATTATACCATTCCAGCTATGCTGGTGTTAAACTAATTGCTGATTAGCAGGTATAATGAACAAATGCAACTGTCAGTGTAATAGAAGACAGTTGAGGTTTTGTTTGCTTGTTTTTACGGCAGTGATAAAAATCCCATTTCACAAAAGTTAATGAGCATGACTGTTCTTCATTACCTGATATTACTAGGTGCTAAAACATGGCTTTTGAACTTACTACTATAGTTTGACTATAATATTAGAACTTGCTGAAATTTTGTGTGAGATGAGAAACAAGTTGAAGTGAAAATTTACTGAAAATTCCCAGGATTTCCCATTTGCTTATACAAACTCATCATTCAGAGAAACAGTAGGTGCTTCCCTGCTGATTTTTCCAGATACTTGAGTTATTTGACTTACGAAGATGAACTTACGAAAGATGTCTACTCTCTTGTTGAACAACATGCTTTATTTTTGAATTGCACAAGGCCATTCATAGTCACTTGATTTTTCTGTGGGATTTGGTAGAAGCAGAGCCCACTTCATGCTGTATTTATAAAGTAAGCTCTCTTTAAGGTTGGAATGGATCCATCCAACACCCACAATACCATATTTTTCTTTGAATAAAGTGTCACTGTTTACATTCACTTTCAGGAAGGGATGGCCAAAAGTTTGACTGACTTCCACAAGGTGTATTTAATGCTGTTTGAGGTTTGATTACCTCCCGAGTCCCCTGTTTGAGCTTCTAGAGTTTTAATCACATTCCTCCTTGCGTATTTTTCTTTAATAGCTGAGGTTTTTCATAGTGGTCTGCTCTCTTGTATGCAATGTCTGGGCCAATAGCTGGGGATAAGAACTTGCCTCATTTGCGAATTGTCAGATTTTGCTAGGAAATAACTTTTCAGACCCTGGAAAATGTGGAGACCCCTTCTCCTTCCACACTGCTTCATGGAAGACTGACACACGTGTATAAGATATATAAGAATATACCTAGAGAGAGAGAGGGGGAGAGAGGTGTAGAAAAGAATGCAGCCTTCTCCGAGGGAATGAATGTATGTGTTACTTGGATTGATTTTTAGCTATATCAAAGCTAGCAGAGAACTAGTTGATAACGGAAGCTGGTTTCCTTTGCAGACATCGTGATTACTTAATGTTCACTGTGGATTCTTTAATGTATTGATAATCTCTTTATCAAAGGACTGAGGAACATCTGTTTAGGCGTATTACTTTCAGCCTCCTGCCTTTCATTCCCCATTTCCACTGCAAGTACTATGGTATGATTGTTTTTTGCTTTCATGGTTTGTATTGAATAACGAAGCCCATTAATATTTGCGAACACTAAACGCATGCTGTTTTGAATCAGCTTTTTGTCAGAATAAATAGCATTCTAGATATGTGTTATGGCTTGCAAAAATCCCTGCTTTCTGAGTGGTGTTAATATAAAGGAATGTATTACAGGAGGGTTTTTTTCCCTGACTGGAGGTAATTGATGAGAAGGGTAGCAGTAGGAGGTCTGCTTCAGTGGCAGTTGCAGCCCTGCATTGACAAGAGTCCAGCTGATCTCTCAACAGGAGCCTGAGGAACCCTGGAGCATCAGGCTGCGTGTGCAGTTCCAGTCATAGCTGGTCAGGTATTCCAGGTACCGTTTATTTTGGTAAGGCCAAATGGTCTCACAGTGTCTGTACCAGCTTCTTTTACTTAACAAAATTGTGATTCATCAGTTTTATTGATCGAATTGTTTGCTAATGAACTTTATGGAGCACTTTGGACAATTGGTACCTCCCCATTTGCTATCCTGACTTTATAGGCCTATCCAAAGGTTGTTCAGACCTCTTAGAGCATTTATGGAGTCTTTGTTTTCCTGGATAACGTTTCTTTCTTCCTCAGAGGCAAAGCTTCCTGAGACAGGTGGATGACAAGTGCATGTTCAGAAGGTTTAAGGTATGCTTAGCGGGGGCTGCGTAGGCACTATACGGTACCTGGCTCCGGCATGGCATGCCAAGCTCTGACCTGGGCTTCCAGCTCAGCTTGCACTAGGAACGTGCGAGTGACACTGTAGGATTAGCCCACTAACCTGTATACTGAGCAGAGCTTAAGAACACGCCCTCGTTGTCAAGCACTGCGCAAAGCTTGAAAGCAAATGAGAATGTGCTCGATCTCTTGTACTGAAGCTGCTGCGGAAATGCCATGAGAAGAGAGGGCAAGAGAGAAGGACGTGATCAGCTGGGTGTCCCTGCGCTCGCCTAGTCGGGGGAGTCGTCGTGCCTGCTTTCAAGATGAAACATGACATTAAATAATGGCAGAGCGAGCTCTAATCTGTCGTCTTCCTGCCCTTTTCAGGACACAAACTGCATCTCTCTAGTTCTACAGGCAACTTGAGGTGAGCCCTGTTTCCTAGCAGGAGGTGTGTGGCATCAAGATGGCACTCTGTGGCTCTTTCTCCCGGTGTTCTCTCCCCATCCCGCAGGCACGGCTGTGCTGGGGTGCTGTGCTGTGCTCCTTGCTGAGCAGGTGGAAAGGAGAGGTAGGATGTCCATTAGCCTGTATTTCATTTCAGGCTCATGCCTGAGTGGTGAGAGCAGGAGATTCTTGGCTCTTATCCCCTCAGTAAGGGAAGGAATTGAAACCATTGTCCTGACGGCACGGCAGGGAAACTGGTAATGGCTTCGTCCTGGCTGTGGTGGGACTCGGGGTTCACAATGCCAGGTTTGGCTGCCACAGAACAGGCGTTTTATGGCTCCTGTTGGAACTTGGGCTGCACCACACAAGCAGCTGTTTGCCATTAGGTGGAGAGGCCAACTCTGGGGCCTTGCAAGGGCACCCTCRTAGCGAGGAGCAGCAGCAGCATGTATGGTAGGGTCTTGTGGTGTTGCACCATTGACTGCTGTGCTGCCCCAGGGCGGTGGTGGGGGCTGGATGGTGGCACACACAGCCTGGGATGATTATTTTTTGCTTATCTGTAAGTTGCATTTGGTACTTTGTGTATAATCCGTTGCTTTGGAAGGAGTGGCTGCCTTTAGGTTGTGACGTGCTCTCCCCCCCCGCACGGTGGAAGGGGCTTTTGTGTCTCTCTCAGCCCGATCCCGCGCCCCGCGGCAGCGGTGCCAGCAGCGCCTGGCGAAGGCTACACCAGTCTGTTTCCAGTAGATGGCAATCGTTATTTGCATCTGAAATTCTGTGTTTAAAGAAAAGATCTCTGGGGCCAGCTGCTTACACAGGGGAAGCGTGCTCTCTAGCTGTTCTCCTGTGGCGCTTTTTATTCAAATGGCACCTGTGCTGTGCTGCACCGGCGTTGGCTCCTGCTGGGCTGCGCTGCCTGCTTGCCCCCGCGTCTCCGCACCGGCTTTCGGCGGGAGCCGCGGGGGATGGCCTCGTCGCCAGCACTGCAAGCCARGTGCCAGGGCAGAGCAGGGCAGGCGGGGACTGTGAGGTGCTCAGGGACAGAAATTAAAAAATGTAACTCTGCTGCTTATAGTAAGCTACCTGGCTGCCAGGTGGCAGGAGATTGTTGCTGCTGCTGTCCCCATCCCACCTCAAGTTCAGTGTTCTCAGTCCTGCCCCCCCCCCCCCCGCCCAGGTGCTTCTGGCTCCTTCAATTGAAAAGCCTGGGACAGAGAGGGGCAAGAGAATGGAAATTGAGTTTTTCAGCTGAAAACAGCTGAACTCCCTTTTTCAGGCTGCACCCCAAGCTCTCTCTCCCCGCCAGCCCCCAAACTTCAAACTAGAAGTGACGATGCCCTGTGGAGCAGTTGGGAAGATTAACAGAATGGAAATATTTGCCTCTGGGCATCGTTTTTGGGCAGATGTTGATGTCCGTGTATGTTGTGTAAAAGGCACACACAGCAAGGCCAGGGATAGTGGCAGTGCAGGAAACRTAAGAAGTTTGGTGCATCCCACATGTATCATTTTATTACGTGCAGGCAGATACTTGATGTAGCCAGCTTTGTGTTGGGGAGAAGCAGCTAAACACCTCAAAATGCTTTCTGGATGGGAAGAAGATGCATTTAGGGAAAATAGTTCAGGCAGTCAGTGTGCACAGCAATTTAAATGAGAGGGCACAGCACTGGAGGCTACCGGCTTCTCTCCCCTGGGGAATACTCTTCTCCAGATAGATAGTTTCAAAAATTGCTTACATCAATGTCTTAAATTGCTGTTTGTATGATTATGTAGGAGAAGATGTATTAAATAGTTCTTCACCATCTTTCTTAAAGATTGATACTTTAAGTGCTTCATGGCTTTTTGTTAGTGCAGCTATGTTCTCAGTACACTTATAAAATCCCTCCTAACAAATAACGGATTGTAAGTCACTTGGTTCTTAGTTGCCTGTGTAATGTCTCCTCAACTAAAAAAGTCTGTTGAAAGCTGCAGCTTTTTGTTTCTCAGTTATACTTCAGGCTCCTGTTAATTGGTATAGTTATGTGTAGCATTTACTTTTACCTGTAAAGATTGAAAATGTTGCACTGGCAAGCACAGCTGCCTCCTTCCAGGTGTCCTTAGGAGGACAAGTACCGAGGTACCTGGGGAATTCTTTGACAAAGGTGATGTACTTTTTAAAATACACACAATTTTTTTTTTTTTTTTTTTTACACACAATTTTTTTTTTTTTTTTAAATAGGACACACACACATACCAAAAAAAATTAAGCTATTCATTTACACCAATATATTTAACCACAGTGCCACAACGYGGCTTTGTCAGCTATCGTGAGACTAACGTGTCAGGGCAAGTGGGTGCACAGGAGGGACCCAGGGGAGGTTTGCCGAGCAGCCGAGCCCCTGAGCTCTGTAACTGGGTATTGCGTAGTACCAGTGTGGGCCCAGCGGCCATCCACCMGTGCTAGGCAAGAACTGGATGTTTCTATTTGCAGATTCAGTATCTATCTCTCTCCTGCACAACTTCTGTCTGATCTCTTCACTAGCCAGGTGCAGCTAAAATAAAACAGAGACACTTTACCAGTGAAACAGTGTTTAATATAGTTAAATTACTTACTTAAATAGATTTCAATTTCCATGGGAAATCATAACTGTATCCATTTTTGCAAGATCCAGAGTTAAGAGTGTGTGAATACCCCTTGAAATGATCATGACACACTGTCAACAATCACAGCTAGAGATACTGGGGACTTGAAATTTCATTGACAACACAACTTCATAAGATGAATCGAAAGTTAAAGACGACCGCAGACTTCCGTAAAGCAAAAAGCAAACCTAAAAGCGACTGTACGGTATGAAGGTAATGGAACTCAGTGAGGGGGTAAAGGGATGGAAGGTGGAGCGGGGGGAGGAAGGCATAACAGCGTGATGCAACTTAAGTATTTTGCAAACCAGGAAAGATGTAAAGGAGCAAAAGTATAGTACAAGGGCAGACTTGGCAGTTTTACAGAAGTCAATATACTATACTTTTCAGAGATGTTTCCTAGTGGAAGGGGGAAGGAAAGGGGCGATGCCATTTAAGCTCACGTTTAAATGGCTTAATGCTGAGGTTATGCTTAGCAATATAACAAATTAATTAAGACAGGCCCATGGATTTTTCACTTATTCTCGTCGAGTAGGAAAAATTAAATCACCACCACCATAGTGCAATCATTAAGCTGTTAGTACTACAATAATTCTGCCCTGAGAAGAGTGGAAAAGAACTTTATTAAATGTCAAAAGATTGGAGTAATTTTTAGTGCTAGCCAAATTCAATATCAAAACTCTCCCCTCATAGAATATAAAAAATATAGCTTTTTTTTAAAATTATTTTCTTTTTTTTTAATAAAATATCGAGGGATTTTTTTTCTTTAATAGTTAAAAAAGGTACATAAATGATAACAGTGAACTATTCATAAAGCCCCCACTAGTGATAAAGATGTCCAACACAGTATCAATGGCACTGTATTTTAAGGTCGACCATATACACACTTGCCATCATAACCTTTTGAAGAYCACCTAATTCCTGAAAACTGAAAATCTGTGACTCATTTTAAATAAGTGCCTACTAYAGGAAAGTCAACTCGATGCTGCAGTACATAGTTCCTTGTAATGTCAAATGGCAGTTACAATATCAGACAACTCTCGTATCAGCAGGATTCTGTTAAGACCATCTATGAAAAAGGATTTTTTTTGAAAGAAAAGTTCAAATGAGCATATTTTGTTTTCTCTTCTTATAAGAGCTCCTGTTAGTTAGAAGATTTGCTTAGAGCTCTTTTTGACATGTTTGACTGATACCGTCTCAGTAGTTAAAACTCAACGGTCCTGTTTCCCTTTGTTAGGACGCCACTCTCCGCTTGAATGCTGCATGGAACAACTGTGTGATTACCGCRTTTTGGTTTTTCCTCTTCTTTGGGGTTGTAGATTTTTCTGGATTTTCATTTTAAAATGCATCTGATTCAGCCTGGAAATGCACCTCTTTGTTGTTGGTTGATTGTATAGTGATAATCTGAAAACTGCCAAGTCTGTGTTCAGAGTATTATGCACAAAAAAATTACACAAAAGTCTACAGGTTATATACACCTCCCACCACACCTTGGTGTGGACAGCCTGCCTTCTAATTTATATATAATTTACAAAATATAGAATTTGGTATATCTGTTAGATCTCCGTGTTTTCAATATTACAAAATAAAAAATACAAAAAAAACCACAACAAATTTCAGGGGAGTTCCCCCCACAAAACGTCTCTTGTTTACATCTAGTCTTTCCCATGTAAACTGATATATACCAAAGAAGAGCACAGAAGACTTTTTAATAAATATGGTTGTAGAGCCGTCTTTGTCTCGATCTTCCCCTTCATCAGCTGTGCCAGCCCCACTCAGAAGAGCAGACATTTGGCCATGTAGAAGAAGGGAAAAGAGGGGGCCAGGGCTATAATGTCTCTTCACGCTAAAACATTACCGCTGCCCTTCTAAAAGGCCTTTTTGTGTGCTGCAACAGWGGGTGTCAATTTTGAAAGCCCATTCAAAACAGCTAATAAAAGCACAGTGGTACACTTCAAATAGCTGGCAGTACGGGATGGAAACATTATGGGAGTGCAAATCCATTCCAAAATAATGCTTTGTAGTGAATCATACATTCCGTCAACCAAGTAACTGTTGTGTTGCATCAATAAATACTTAAATAGCTTCTTATATCATCCTGTGGTAGCAGCCTTTTTTAAAATTTCCAAATTCATGTCTTATCTGTGAACTCTGTAGTACGCATCTTTGGTYGACTTAGCACTCAGCCAGGAACAACTCCGAGGTGGTTTCTTTCGATTGCCTTTCGTGATGGGTGGCCAAAGGGCTTGCTGATACCAGCTCTAGCGTCACGGTGTGAAATTTTAACTGTGCTGCGTTTTCAGCTTCACTGCCAAAAAAAAAAGTGATTCTTCTCCGATTCACAGTCTTGTGTAATGGAAATTCCATCTCTGAGTGAGGCTGCAATCGGTGCTAACTGATTGGAGGCCCTTCATTTAGAAAGTAGGTGGTCATTTCTCCTTTGCCTTTGACCTTAATGACCCCTCGGTATTCCAGCTGATAATTGTTGGCTGCTAAAACCTGGTACATGTCTGTGGTTACCTGCAGAATAAACAAGAGCAGATGCTTGTCATGCCTTCCACACAGTCTTTTCATTGGCTTTTGGAGTAATCCACAGACAAAATTGAAAGTAGGATCAACTATTATGTTTCTAAGTCAGTTGACCTGTGCAGATTGATCACTAAAAGGTTGGCACAAGTTGCAGAACAAACGCAACCTTTAGAAACTGAGAAACTACAGAAGTCACACACGCTACACAACTGGGGGAAAACCACATTTTTCAAGGAGGTCACAGGATAAAAAGAAACAAATGAGTCACATTTTTAAAAACGCACCTGGCAGTTCAGTCTACTCAGATGCATTCATTATATCACTGGAGTGGTAGAGGAAAACAGGTTAAACATATTTTAAAAGGCCTCAAAAATGACTTAGAAATTACACAGAGGATGTACAATTTAGAAGGTGTCATTCAGGGATTTGTTTTTATGAAGGAGAAAGGAGCGGGCAGTGAGGAAAGATGAAATGAATGGAATAATCTAGCCAGCATCCAAATTCTCTCTGCAGATGCCATTCAAAAAAATAATCAGTTGTGCTGCAGAATAACAGAAGTTTAAAGAGCAGATTTCCTGAGACATACATGTATTTTCTCACCCTTTTTCAGGTGGCTTTTAATACTTCCATTGCTGGCTTCCTATTGCTGTAACATTGCTGTGCTGATTTGCTTGACTAGAATGAAAATTGTTCATGGAGCATCTCGTAAGAAAGTTTAAAGGGTGTTGGATAAATATTGATCCAGTTAACTGACAGCTTAATTGGAAGGAAACAGCATGGCTTCCCCTCTTGGGTTTTACATCAGTTACTCTAACTATTTTTATATCCTTTCAGTACTTTCCCAAGCAATGACTATCTGTTACTGTGGACGTTGGCTCAGTGAAAGCAGGACAGTGGAAYTGAATCACCGGAAAGGTCACTGTCTGAAGGCCAGGGAGATGTTTGATTACAAGACAGTTTCCATTAACCCCTTACACTGTCCTTTTTCTCCAGTTATATATATCCCCATCCCAGATCCTTGCTAGCCTCACAACACATATGGCATTGTGAACAGAGAAGCGAATTACAGAAGTACCTACCTATCTGAATCAAGCCCTTGGAAAATAAAACAACCTACAGTTGCACGTAGCCAAATGGCAAAGCCGGCAGCACGCGTGAGTAAGCATCACAGCGGGACTGTGCTCATAGTGCCAGTGAGGCACTTGGGGAAGGAAACTCAGCTCAACGCTTCCACCCAGAACTGAACTGCAAGTTTTTGACCAAAGGTTGCAAAGTTGGTCAAGATTAAAAGGCAAAACTCAATGGTACYACTACCATTCCCCAGTTGGCTTTTCTTTTGGTACTGTGTAAGTAAATGTATGGCATAAAGGAATAAGATGAAACCAAAATTGCATTTCCAATTAATTTTAAAACCCGTAAGTGACACAGGGCTGGCAATGTAAGTTTTCCAGTGAATTCCTTACCTGAATCCTGTCAGGCACACCTGTACTGTCCATTCGGCTAGCGACATTCACCGTGTTGCCCCATATGTCATACTGGGGTTTGCGTGCTCCTATCACCCCAGCTACGACAGGACCAATATTGAGGCCTGGAAGGAGAGGAGAAATCCCACAACGCTCGGATCCATCACATGTGAACTACGTGAAGCCTGAGGCAAGTTATTTTTCAGACAATAAAAAACATCCTGAGGTTCATTGGTTCTAGCTGTGCTTTACCCTGACGTGTAAAGCTATGGCCAAACTGTGGGGAAAGAAACTTTTAAAGAGAAGTTGGGTTCTTTGATCCGTTATGCCTGTCTGACTGGCAGCACGGGCTGGATCTGCTCAACCCAGAGCTACTTTCCAGTTCCAGGTAACAGGATCAGCTTTATTTGCCATCCGGCTGCCAAGCAAACTGCTCACTTGGAAGTCAGCACACTGCTGCTGCCATGCTGAGCACCTGCAAGGCAGCAGCCCGGCAGCCTTCCAGAACAAATACCACACTTGACATCCTCACATTTCTTCTCCTTCTCTGTCTCTTTTTATTCCCTGACTTGAAAGACAATTTAATGTCCAAGAATGGCAGAGCCGGGGACCACAGGGGGTGTGGGGGGGAGCACATCGCAGGCAAAATGAACCCAACCTCAACCACCATGTGAGACCGTGCTGTGGCAAGAGCTTCTCTGCGCCAAGGTCGATTACCTAACCGCTCCTAATTCTCCAGGGAGCTTCAGTAATAATGCTGCTACCTAACAAAACTGCTCTGATGTTTCAGAGAGGCTGAAGTGGTCACCAGGCACGAGACAATTAACATCACTGTACAGCTAAGGTAACATCTCTGGTTTTTAACTCTCCATAACATCCCCAGCTCAGAATGACCACTACCTATACTTAATCCTGTAAACACAGTGACATTACCTATCTTCATCTGGAAGTTGTTGAATGAATGTTCATTAATGTATTTCATTTGGTCCATTAACCTCATGGCAAAATCAGCCAGAGCTTTGATATGCGTCTTCCCTTCCTTGTCGTAAGTGGAATCGTTGAGGCCTGATGCAGCCATGTATGTACTGCCGATGGTCTTGATCTTCTCCAGCTGCCGAAATTGGTCTTCACTTATTATCTGTTTCACAAGAGCAAAAGAAGCAAATAAACCTTGACAAACACATACATGCTGGTAATGTCCTTGCCACGAGTCCTCCCTTGGTACAAGCACTGCAAAGTACTGGACAGAGCCTCCACTACTCAAAGTATAGGAAGAAAGGGGATTAGATATTCAGAGGAGCGACAAGGGAATAGAAGGGATTTTAATGTGTTAAAAAAAACCCAAAMCAAAACAGAATTAAAGACTTCTAGAGTGAGGAGAACCATGGCACAAAGATTCAATAAGCCACCCTCCTTCAGGAGCTCAGCAAAGCCGAACTAAATTCATTGATTTGGTTCACTCCCTCCACCCAGATTCTCTGCGACTTACTTCATCAAAATCGGCAATGATCTCGTTAAGCAGTCTCAGACACTCCACGCCTTCGTTGTTAGCCTCCAGCTCCACGTAAAACTCTGAGAAGTTGCTTATGGAGGCGAACATGACAGCCACGCACTCACAGGACTGGTAGTACAGTTCATCATTTCGCCGCTCCTGAGCCAAGAAATGGGCTGCCACGTCCTTCGGCAAAATGTTGTGGAGGAGGCGTCTGTTATAGGCCTGCAGCTCCTCCATTTCTTCTTTCTCTTCAGTGGCCTAGTTTAGGAGGGAGAGAGAGTGATGTGCTTACTCTTTAGGTAACTGTTCTGGGGAGGGGAAAAAAAGCTGAAAATGAATGTGCAGGGAGAACAGAAACAGAAAAAAGGGGGAAAATGCAAAGGAGGGCAGAACCAGAGAGATGCAGAAACTTGTGTTTTGCAGTGGAAGATGGTCCGTCTCTTTGTGCGCACACGTGTATGTAAAAACAGGCACAAAATAACACCAAAATCCAATGTTGTTATATTTCTGGGCCCTGAATTGGGTAACCTATGCAATGTCTGCTCCTTTTGGGGAACCCCACTGCCATCCTACCATCCACGAAAACACACATTCGGCTTTCCCAGTCAAGCACAAGTTTCAGGAGGACAAAGAYAGCTCATCATTGCTGAAGTCTGACTGCATGAGTGGCACTGAATTATAATCCTCTCCCTGCACCCCTCAAACGCTCACGTAGCTAAATAAAAGGACCCCCCTTTTCAACAAGGTTTGCTGAGGTGCAATGATGGTCATGAAGTACAGTTACCATGGAGCTCATGAAACAGGCCAGTCCAAGTCTCTGGGGAGGACTTTTCACCAGCCTGTAAAGCCCACGTGTCCTGTGGTAGTGGGGATATGTCCGGGCAAAAGGAAACATGAGGAGGATGGGCTGTCTTGTTTCTGCRCTAATGGGCGTGGATTTGGGTTTAATGTTCAGATGGAACCAGAGCTTCAGGAAGGACATACCGAGGATGTACCTAGGGACACCTAGGATGTACCTAGGTGTAAAACAAAACAAGCATTTAGAGTTCACTAGATTAATCAGACTTCAGAACCAGATTTGATTTCTCTTTGCAGACTTGCACGGTACCAGCGTTACCTCAATTCATTGCTTCTGGTTTGTAGGTAAAGGTACCTCATTACCTGATGGCRGCAGCATCTTCCCCCCTTGTTTTACCTTTCGCCATTTTGAATATTTCTGAGCAAAGGAAAAAGCAGGGTCAGGCAAGGACTGGGGAAGGCGCAGCTGAGGCAGGGGTCGCACAGAGCTGTTCGGCTTACAGGAGCCCCGAAGAGGTGCCCTGTGTACAGCACCCTCCGCTTCAGCAGAGGCACCAGGTAAACCATACAGTCTTTTGAAATGGGTCTTCTTCAAATCTTTTTTTCCAATGACTTTTGTCATTGCTGGAGAGCTGGAGCCAAAAAAAGGAGAGACTTTCCTGGCACATTTGGGCCTTGGTGTGGACAAACAGCTCAAGCCCTCACTCTGTGAGGGGAGAAGGGATAACCTCCCCACATCCCTTAAGTACCTGTGRGTAAAAGCACAAGAAACACTTGCAAAGCACTTATGACTTTGCTCGCAGGTGCTGRTTTCTGAAACAGGACTCAAATGTCCTGTTTCAGGGCATTTCACTTCTTCATAACTTGAAGTAAAACAAGGAAGGACCCTTTAGAAGATGATATGTCTGGACAGAACAAGGGAAACACTGGGCTCTGCCTGGGGAAACAAATGCTTCGGCCAGCTGAGCCCAGACCTGGAACAGGCAAGTTGGCTCACCCCTTCCATTGTTTCACCATTTATAAATGAAGATAACAATGTTTATCTGCTTCCCACGGAGCTTTAATTAATTGGTGCTTCCTCAGTGCCTCCTACTCAAACCACTGAGACCTATTAGTAGAATGATGTCCTGCCATCCAGAAGGTAAAAAAATCTATATTTGGAGCACAGGTCTTATGAGGAGCAGCTGAGGGAGCTGGGGTTGTTTAGCCTGGAGAAGAGGAGGCTGAGGGGAGACCTTATCGCTCTCCACAACTACCTGAAAGGAGGCTGTAGCGAGGCGGGTGTTGGTCTCTTCTCCCAAGTAACAAGTGACAGGACAAGAGGAAATGGCCTCAAGTTGCGCCAGGGGAGGTTTAGATTGGATATTAGGAAAAATTTCTTCACTGAAAGGGTTGTCAAGCATTGGAACAGGCTGCCCAGGAAAGTGGTGGAGTCACCATCMCTGGAGGTGTTCAAAAAACGTGTGGACGTGGCACTTCGGGACATGGTTTAGTGGGCATGGTGGTGTTGGGTCGATGGTTGGACTTGGTGATCTCAGAGGTCTTTTCCAACCTTAATGATTCTATGATTCTGTATAAAACCTGCAGTCCTGCGGTCCCCCAGCTATGAGTCCTGGGCAGGGCTGAGACCTGTCCTGCTTGCTTGAGAATCACGTACGATGCCCCAACATCACTCGTGGGCACAAGTAGTGAAAACWTTAACATGGAACCCAGGGACAGGAGCACACTGTGGCATTATCTGTAGTGTGGTGGTTATCCAGTACTGCTGCCTAGGGGCTAATGAAGGCTGGGTATCAAGCCAGTTTCGACTGCTTAACAAGAAAGTGAGTGAAAACACAAATGTGAATCGTTCACACCCCTGAACACAGCAAGCTAAAGCTCACTGAACTCTGGGAAACAATTCAGCAGTGAATATAAGCTTCTTGTATTTACAAATTGTGTTATATTACAGGTTCCTGCAACAGGCTCAGCTGCCCAAATTCATTAACCTTGATCTTCAGATCTATAACCCTTTACTGTGGGGACCATCTAAAGTGCATTTACAAGGAAACAAAGGGTTAAAGTAAATAMCCAGGTGAGAAGCACTGGGTATGCAAGGTACCAAAGAAGAGCAGAGCATTACTAGTATGTCCAGTTATATGCCAGATCCAGATGAAATTCAAAGRCATTTTATAACACTCCTCAACTCGATAGTGAATAGCTCAGTAGTTTTATATTAACACCAATGACTATGTGTATTCCTCCGACACAGCAAACGCCCACTAACCTGGAGTTTCCAGAGGAAATCAAGCCTTGCAGTGGATTCCACTTGCTGGGCATGCAAGTACAGCGCCAGGACAAAGACGGTAATGATGACAGGGGTCACAATCTTCAGTGCGACTCGGGTCATCGCTGGAGAGCTGCAGCCAACGAAAGAGCAGAATTTCCCAGTTAGTCTCAGCGTGGAGGAACACAGCTTAGCCACGCTCTGCAGTTCCCACTTTAAGGTTAACCAACCTCTGAAGAAAAGGCTTTTTTCTTTCCCCTTAAAGCACGTGTTGGTAAAGGGACAAACAATACCTGCAAAAAGCTGAAGACTTTGGCTCATAGGGGCTCATAGGTTTCTAAAGCAGGACTCTGAAATTGGAAATTTAATCCAATTTCTTAAAAAGGGTAAACATCAATATAAAAGCCATTTTTTAGAGAATGGCCGTACATGCTCAGCCACCACTATGCTTGGCAAAACCAAAATGCTGACAGCTCTTCAGACTGTATTCACTGTGTCTCCTGCACTGGCTTCCCCAGCCTCCTAAGTCTGGAACTGTTCTACACTTACTGCTTCTCTAATTAGTCACTTCTTAACAGCCTTTGTTTTATAAGTATTCTATAAGCTGAAAAGAGCCCTAAGACACATTCCCATCCCTTCTGACAAGCAAGCAAATAAAAACTGTTAAATCTGAACTACAGAGTTATACAGTATGATAATATTATTTTGATAAAACCTTCGACTTGTAATTACAAGTAAGCTCTATGAGATGCCCTATAAAGCAAGTTGACGTAAGTCCCACAGGAAAGAGGATGCTCTGAGAGTAGCTATACATACAAAAGGGCAATACTCAGTCCACTTAGGGCATTTGCACTGTTGCACCAGCTCACAGCAATGCATAGTTAAATACCAGACACGGCTGGTGAGTCAATGTGCTGATATTGCACCTTGTGAACAGAAAATGCCTACCAACAAACAAACATAAAAATATTTCATGCCAAAGTGACTCACCATGGTAACGTTGCATTTGCAGACACGCTGAAAAAAACCACAAACACAAGGTTAGTAGAGTGTTTGGCTCCCTCCAGCACTCGTCCTTCTGTACATCATTCCACAGCACCTCTGCAGTGTGGCACCTCTAACACTGTGTGGGGCTATAGCCCTTCAAAGCAGAAAACTACAAAAAGAAGGGGGGGGAGGAGGAAAAAGGTGTCCGAGCTATACTCAAAAATCCAGCGTGATGGGGCAACATGGTTAATGTGGTTAAAATGCCTAAGAAGCATTAAGGGTCGGAGAATCATTTGGGATTTTAATGTCAATGTGGGATGCTTAGCAAATGCTTSTGCATCCGTCACTACTTCATTGTTCTAAAGAAGGAAGATTTGGGCTAATATCTTGTGAGGGATAGCTCCTCTCTTCCCCATTTATTGTAGCATGGAGATGCGTTTAATTCCTTTAACTCTAGCATTACTCCCTCCTTCTGCAAGTTGCTCATCTCCAGTGTTGTGCCTAGCTATGGGCACCGCACACGAGTGCACTAATGAAAACCCTTACGCGGATTGCTATTACTATTCACAATACTGCAAAGTACTCGCATGAAGCAGAGCTGCTGGGGAAGATGGAGGGTGTGCTTTTCTCACAGCGAAAGGATGGAAAGGAGCTTTCTGGTAGGTAGTAGCTGTCTGAGTTCCTGACTGACTGATTGCTTAACGCTGCTGGGTTTCTTCTCAAGTGTGGGTGGAGTATTAGGTGGYTGAGAACCATGTACATGGATCTTTTAAAACACTATTTAAATGGAAAGGAAGAGATCAGTGGTAAAATTACAGTAGTGTMATTGATGCAATTACAGCTTTGCAGGCTACTAACGTGATAAATCTTTAGCCTGAGAATCTCACAGCTGTCTTGAGAGCTTCAGGCCACAGTTTCCTGGGGCTGGGGGGAACCTCTTGCTACAGAATCAGAGATACAAATCATCAAAATCGAAACAGYCGAGGAGCCTAACTGGGCATAAAATTAAAAAATAAAAGCATAGTGACTCTCTAACCTTGTTTGTTCTGAGACATTTTCCGCAGCTCTGAGCATGGAATTTCTTCTGACATGGATTTTGCAACCCACCGTTGTCTTGCACACGATCTATTGCACGGCCTCTTGGCCAGCTCCRGCACTGAACATGGACCCAGTTTGGGAACCCTGGGGACAGTGACTCCCACACTAACGGTTGGATCTAGTTGGAGTTGGGAGACATTTCCCACATGCAGCATGATTCCCCCCTACTCCCCTAAATCACTACCTGGCCAAGGATGACCGACTGCCCCCCATTATCACTGTCTTACGATGGGAGCGTGGCAGATCTGACCCTCTGTACTGGGGCTGCAGCTCACTGTGGGTGTTACACTTGCTCTAAAATCTTCACCAGAGACTATGAAATGCAGCAAACCCAGTATTTACAGTAACACTTTCGATAAGTGAAAATGCCCAATGCAAGCAATAATGGTGTTACATTGGTAGGTTGCTCCCCCATGGGACAGACGTTTCCAGTAGCAGATGTCTCTTTAATTACTGGAAGGTAACACAGAGAGAAGCTTGCTAAATACACTCCCGCTCAAGTTAAGTGCGTATTTTTAGCAGGAAAGGTGGTTGATTTTGGGGACAGCTCCCATAGAACAGGARCATCTCCCTTCTCACAGCCACGATGCCAAGGACAGACAGCCCTCTAGATCACAAACCACAGCTCGAACAGAAATGATGGGCTTGATGAACAAATCACTGGGCAAAGGTCTTCGGGATCCACTATGCAGGAAATCAGAAGATCACATTGGTCCATCACATCTTTAAAACCAATGCATTAGTTTTATCTTCTGCATAGGGAAAAGGTATGATAGTAGCTCTGTGCATCCGGTTATACTTCATGTGTCACCACCCTGGTGTGTTGCTGCAGTCAAGTCTAGCAACTCCCAATGTGCTATAATCAGCCTTTCAGTCGCTTGCATGCTGGGCTGGTTTGTACACAGAAGTGTGAAGTGACATCTGCCTCACTTCTAATTAGTCAGAGTACCATAATGGCTGCAGAGCAGACAGTAATTATGTAGCTACAATGGGCACCCAATTAAAGTAGTATGAGGTCATGTTGTTTGTTTTTTTTAATATCAGCTGGACAATGAGGTACATCTCTGAACTATGTGCTCCATGCTGGGCTCCTGTTTCCCACAACACACAAATGGACTGCCAGTCATTGGGACAATAAATAGCTGTCCATGGAGCTCTCCGGACAAAACAAATATCATTTAGTGAGAGATAATATAGCATCACAGAAAGCTATTCCTGGGAAAACATGCTAACCTTCTCCACTTTATTACTGACATTTTGATTGTGAAGTGACGTAAATTATACTTCTAAGTGCTGTAATTTCGCTTAGTGCTCGACTTAGAAGAATGAAATGATATTTGGCATATAAAATGCTTTTATTTYTCTAATTGTGTTAGAAAATGCTAAATAGCTTCCGCTGTTGGAATACATAACATCTGCAAAAAAAGGAAGGAAATCTCATTCTCCCCATACCTCCACAGAAAGCTCCATGGGGTTTCCTACATAATTTCATTTGCTTGAGTTAACGTATAACAAAATAATTTAAGTGATTGCTGCCAATGGCAGGAAAAGCCATACCTCCATTATTACTGGGCACACAGGAATGCTAAAATAATGGAATATTTATGTGAAGGACAGAAGTAACCAGGTGCATCTGGCTTGAAGTGCTTAATGACCACCAAGAAATTTGAGCAACTACACAAGCTATTTTATAACCTACAAGATAGCACTGGGAAGGACCATGGGAATCTTCTCAACCACACCTCTGTCCAAGACAGGAGCAACCRCAGCTATCATCCTTGACAAATGTTTCACCCAAATTTGTGCTTTCTAGATCTCTGATTGTTCTTTGCTGCTCTGGACTCTCCATTATCGTGAACTGCCTTCTTGCCCCAAACTGGACAACATATGCCAGGTTAGGCCTTCCCACTCCTGAGTAGAGCAGTGGTCTACTTCTCATGCCTTACAGGCAACTCTCCTTATTATACATCCTAGCATCATGTTCACCTTTAGACAACACCATGATTTTATTGACTCACATTCAAGTACAATTGTTGCCTACAAAGGGAAATCATCAAAACAAGTAGTTAACACAACAACGCAACTCCCAGTGAGAAATGAAACTTGTGGAGGAGGGCGGGTTTGTGGATGTGCCAGATTTCCCTCCCTGGCCTGACCTTCAGGAGAGGGGTAACCATGTCAGTGGAAGGAGGTTGCCACCATGATTAATGTGTGACCTGGTGATGGCAAACTACCTTTTGTAAGTAAAAGGGCAACTGTCTACTCCCACCTAGCCCAGGCCCTTCTGCTGGGAATTGTGCTGAGACCAGCTGTGATACTGGCTTTTCAAATGCAGGCACGTGTCCAACAGCAACTGTCAGGAGATCGCTAGCCAAACACCAAACACCACCATTCCACTACCCCAACCTGGGTTTGATATACCAGATGTCCAAACATCTCTGTGGTTTATTATCACATTCCTGAGCCAGCTCAAGTTTGTTGGAGGTTTTTTTTTCTTTTTTGAGAAAAGACATTTCTATATTGGGAGTGTAATACCAGAAGWAGTGAGAATGACTAACTACAGCTCCCCATTTCTGGAAGAAAAAGAAATACAGATCCACTCTGATTCCAGTTACATTTTGTTATTAATAGATAGTTCATTAGTCAAGTTCCACATTAAAAAGATCTTAAAGGGAACTGTGTTCTCCTACTCTTCAGAGGTAGAGAGCAGCATTGACAAAGCCTTTAGTTTACAGCCATGCCTTCTCTGGTATCATGCACTTCCCTTGCTTGCACCACAGCCTTGGCGCTCCCGTCCACCTACCACCACACGGAAATCATTGGGTGAAGGAAATCAGGTGAAGATTTCAGAAATGAAAGGCACTTACTAGGTGTTAGCTGTAACCAGGAGATCTGCATTGTCAAAAAGGTTGACCCCTGGCACTTCCACAATGAGAACATATATAAATTCAATGATTAACATAAGGATCAGTTTTCCAATACAGCTGATCTGAAGGAACACAGAGCAGGCCAGGAGACTCAATAAGACACTGTAGGTAAAGTACTGTATAAAGACAAAAAGGGGAAAAAAAACAGAAGAGATGAATGTCAGCTGGATAAACCAAAACTGAAAACAAAGGAAACTAAGCAGAGGGATAGAAAGGGATTGGGAGTTATGTAGTTGAGCTGACCGAATATGTAAACCTGGGACTGCCTGTGGGATTCTCCCACGTTACWGGAGATTTAAGTGTTAAAGCTGAACCGATGGAGAGGAAAACTCTTCCATTCTTCATCAGGCATTATTTGCTTTACACTCAAGAGGCAYAGGGCTCGCAGCTGTATACCCCAAGTTGTGATGTAGGTTTGCCCTGGTCACGGTTACTGAATTAGCAAAAAGCATCATCCAGTTATGCTGGAAAACTTCATGCTTTAAGGTCAAATTCTGGACTCGAATTCGCCTATCTGCACAATACACAGGACCAAGGGTATTAGCAATTACACCACCAGGACAGACACCCACCTGAGGCCAATTGGAAAGTATTGCCCCTGCTGATGTGACACACTGAATCCATCGGCAAGATACAGGCTGGACAAACTTCTACCAGTGCCCAACACCGTGATCATTTTTTCTGCCAGCAGCTGCAGAAGTGTGCGCATGTGTGGTAGTGGAGCCCTCTGCCACACCTGGGTGATGGGGCAGCAACTTCTGCCAATCTGAGAGCTGAATGTTTAGCATGCCGGKGCTTTCAAATGCGATTGCAGACTGCAGGTGCCATTTATGGCTCCTGGGAAAGCTAGCATGGATGTAAAACGAAGGCAGGCATTGTTATCCTGCTATCAAATCTGTGAAGATCTAAGCTTCCACTCTGTCCGGACAGGCCTATTTCGCAAAAAACCTCTATCAGATGCCTGAGGCAATCCATCCTTTCAGTTAAAAGCAAGCCCTAGTTGAAGTAGAAATATGCTTGTGTTCTGAGCTCATTTATTAATAGTTCATCGCTGATATATTAAATTAGAGAAAATAACTCRTACAGCTTGTAACTTGACTCTTCASTTTCTAGAAAATGGGTGGATGTTCCCTGTGGCTGAGGGGTAGGATCCCACCATCTCCTGAAAGCCCACTGGGAGCAASAGACAATGCCTGTACCAGATCCAACATCTGCCCTGCAGAGTGCAGGGGAGGGTCTCCTCACTTCTTAGCCCACTGACTGGCAGGACCTGGCTCAAGGCTGCCATAACATCCTCAACATGCAAAATGGTTGTTCCTCATTGCTTAAAATCCCTCTCTGTCCTGAACCAGCACTCCTGACAACCTCACGATGGGCACAGACTGTTTCTAGTTCTCCATTGTGCCAGATTTTGCTCCTCCGTCTTTCTGCAGACATATTAAGAGCCTTTGCAGRGTTGAAAGTCACAGTAATGGTGGTCTCAGAAACCCCACTGAATCAGATAGGGACCGTATTCCTGCTAGGTTACATGGAAATAGGTTCAGTGGGATACCAGGGCTTTCAGTAGCACCTTGGACATTTGGATGATAACAGATCAGCCATAAATCTGTGAGGTCCCCATAAACCCAGGTGACCTTCACATAAATTCTGCCCCCATCCTAGRCAGATTTTTTTCCCTTTAAATTTCCAGTAGACAACACACGTAATGGCCATGACCTAAAAACTCAGAGAAAAGTCTTGAATAGCTATGCAAAAATATTTTTTTTTTGGCAAAGTATTCTACCAGTGTGTAAAACATATTTGGGTTCTTTTTTGCCATTAGAAGCATTTTTTTTTTTTTAAACAAGTTGTTCTGAAGAGGTAGGATTTGCATTTGCAAATCGAAGCAGACCACTATCAGGGCTGCCAACCTGCCTGAGGCCAGAACCTAGTGAAAGAATATATAAGCAAAGTTTTTCATCAGGACATACAACAATGGAGGGAAGGGTTAAATCTATGACTAGACGCTGATTTTCAGTGAACTGATTTTCAAGTAACACTGAGCACCCACAAACTCCTTTGAAATGACTTGCAGTTCTGCATGCCGTTAAGGACTTCATGGAGAAAGGCCATTTCTCCTGCTACAGGCAGGATCCAACAATTATAAAAGCCTACTGATTATTCAGCCTTGAAGGAACATAAACATTAATGTGGACTCATGATAACTTCAGACACTTAAGTTTGTGCATAGTAGCCTGTGTCAGTCCTGTAACGTCAGTCAGGAGCAACCTTGCTTTCCTCTGAATCGCTGAGATTTATCACACAGGTTTTATAGCCCCTTCTCAGATCAAGCTCTGCAACCCATTTTTTTCAAGCAATACCTCTGGAAAGTTGCAGTTGGGCAAAGGACTGTCACAGAATCCCTGCAAGGTGCCCAGGCTGTAGTTGGAAGTCAGGTTGCTGATAAGGCATATGTCCACCTGGTCAGGAGTGATGTTGTATTCTGCAGCCATGCAGCTGGCAAGGTCCACAGTGCTGCACATGAACTGAAGAAAAGGATGGTATTAAACTCAACGRCATAGGCAAGGAGAAGAAAACAAAATAGTTTGCATCAATTAAAAAGCCCCTTGGAAATGTCTGTAGCAATGTGCAAAATATGCAAAACGAAATCACCGGCTTATGTTTTACAGCATGTGCAATGGCTATGTTTTTTCTCCCCAAAATATTAATTAATAAAATCCAGGCTGTGCACTCTAGAAAGCTAGTTTYGTGCTCAACTTCACGTACAACTTTATGTCTGAAGGTTCACAGGCAGAGGGGCTGTAGATATTACACATACAAATATATCCCACTGTCTGTGATAAAGTCCTGGCGTTGCTCTATTTGTGCTGATGGGAATTTCTGAGCTGATAAGTTTGCCCTGGCATCTCTAAAGCTTCTGCTGTGGGTCCTGYTACTGGGAAGACTTTAGCAGCAAGGTTCAAAGGCTGATGTGTTACCTTATGCTGAGGAAGCAGCAGAGGCCCATTCTGATCTCCTCCACGTGCTGCTCCATTTGTCCATTTTACTGATTTTTACACTAAGTAGTTCACGAATGCAAAGAATCACACATTATGCAGAAAAACAAAGCTCTAGTTTCTGCGTGGTGCTCAGCAACCCACACTAGCTCTTTGCAGGTGACTATGGGGGAGGGCGGTGGGGTGCCGATGCCACTGAGSTAGTGCCTCCCATTCAAGTACCTCAACAGAGCATAAAATTGTTCCTAAATCTCCACTGTGTGCATAGGGAAGCTGAGGCAAGAGCAAGTAGTGGTCTGATTTTTACGTGTTTAAGCCTCTCCATGCCAGTGGAAGTCAGCACTGCCCCAGCTGAGGCCATAACTGAGAGGAGCTGAGGGCTATGTGAAGACTTTGTAGCTATCTCCAAGCTCAGGGCTTTAACCCCAGGCCCACCTCTCCTTTTTTTCCCCCCTCTCTTAAAAAAATGAAATAGATGTATGCAGGGTAGAGAATATTCAAGTGGTTTCTTTAAAATACGTTCTGCCTTCAAGCCATTTGTACAAGTGAGGAACCCGCAGCCGCAGGCTCCTAGAGACTCGTCCATCTCTCTCCGAGTCTGAAATTGGCAGTTGCGTCTCAATGCAAAGCCAGACCACCCCGGCCCCAAAAGTGCAACTGAAGGCAAAGTCTTCACAGTCCCCGTTAGGTGATTACTGCACTCGGAGCAGGATGCAGCACCGTGCAGAARGCCGGCACAAAGCCTACGCAACACTTAAGTCCCACTCAATATTGTAGGAGTTAAGTGACGCATTGGCCTCGTGCTGGCCCTTCACGCAGGGGTACGCTTCAGGCTTGGCTTATGTACTTGGAGCAGAAACATTTAAAAAATCRGAAAAGAACATGGGCACAAATCAGTGCCAGGCATATAATGGGCTATAGGGATGCAGCTGTCAGGCTCCCATTTCTTTTCTGTGCCCAAAAAGGAAATGGGGACTGGCCTCAGATGCTGTAAGCATTAGGCAGGATTACATTAAGCCCAGTGGCTGTAAGGGTTACGATGCTGCAGAGCACCAATAAGAAAACCATGCAGAACCGAGTGGGTCAAAAGGAAATAATGCACATACCATGTTGACAAAGGCAGATAGAAAAACCAGGATAATGGCACAGATTCCAACTAAGGTACTATTGGTCCTGGACTGTACAATCTTCCTAGAAAGAGTCTGGAGTGGAGCTGGGAAAAGCTGCATGTGGGGAAAAAAAATTAAATAAACATATAAAATCATGGCTTGTTTTACAGATTACAACCTGCATTTGAGCTGCCCACATCCTTCAGCGTGGCATCTGTGCGGATGCTGCACAGGGGTTAAGAGAATGGTAATGGGGGATGGCAGCTCCGGGACAAGGGCRAGCAGGAACATGACCGCCTCGTGGCAGCAGGCCCAGCTGGCTCACCAAATCTACTTAGTCCTTCCTAATGGGAATGATGGCTCCTGAGCTGAGATAGCATGGCTTGCAGGACTGTGCTCATCCTGTCGTGAGAAGCAAACCAGAAGCCATCTGTAACTGAAATAGCCAGGAGCTCGAGCCTGTAAATTACTGGATCAAAAATTWAAAAAAGCAGAAATGAAAAAATACATGTCATATCCCTTTGATCACAAAGGCGTATTGTAGGACTTTCTGGTGCCATTTCAGAAACAGACTGTTAAAAAGCCTAGGCTAGTCTCATGATCTGTCAGACCCTCAGTGAAAGGCGCTGGAGAAATCAGCTAGCTTCATCTAGTCTATGGCACTCGGCACCACAGACACACAGGGCTAAATATAACCGCTGGTGAGGGCGATCACAGAGCTCCCCTAGACAGACTGTCCCAGTGATTCACTACTATCAGAGCTAGAAGCTTTCTTCTAATTGCTTTCTGACTGCAGGCCACCAGCGTGCTTTGCTTTAGGTGCTGCATCGTATTCTGGGTAGAAAGTCTCTGTGTTAAAGCAGAGACTAACCAGGCACCCTCTGCAGCAAGGGTCACCCCTCAGCATCGCACGAGGCCTCCTTGCATTGCATTAGCTACAGAAGAAGTCCAGAAGACAATGAAACCAACCCTTTCTCTTCACGCGCCACCACCATCCCAGTGCAAGCTCAGGGCTGGAGCAACGAGAGATGGACGCCGGGAAACCTTTGCGTGCTGATGCCCTCCCGCTGGAGAGCGTCGGCCCCTCAGTGCCCTTCCCCTCCGAGCCCTCRCGCCGGGGCAGGGGGGCTCTGCTGAAGACTGCCAAAGCTTTTTCAAGAACCCTACTCTCCTTTCCCTACCAGCACGCTGCATGAATACCCAAGCCACTAGAGGGTATTTTTAGACACAAAGAAGCTAGCAGTGCAGTGACACGGCACTGCAATTTAACTATGACTAATGTTTCTATTAAAAGTCTTGCTTTTTCCTTTTATCCTTCACTCTTACATCTTCAGAGATGCAACATTTTGTCAGCGCATAGCTTCCCACACAGCAGTCCTACAACGTAATTACGAAATGTTTGGATGGCCAAAGCACTGATTAGCTGGTGACTTTTACAGAGGGAGAGAGAGGTTGTGGCAAGAGTTTTGAAAGTGCTGATTTCACCTGCTACCAGCACACGCACAAAAATCCAGCTAACTCCAGGCGAGAGGAGAGGGCAAGGCTCTGTGGGGGACGGGAGGAAAGGGGAAATCAGGGTTATGACTTATTTGCACTGAATGAGGATTGATTGAAATTCACTGAAAGTTTATGCAATCCTTCAGGCTCATGCAGCCACTGTAAAATGAAGCAAAACACCTCTCTCTCAGAAATAAACCTTGCTGATACAGAAATCCTTGGCTCTGTTGATACGCTATGAACCAAAATATCTCCTTGCTCTACTATGTCCAGCTGTTTCCACGCAGAGATCAGCTAGCAGATCCCTACCAGTGCAGGGATGCGGGAAATGCCATGGGGCTTTCCTCTGCTCTAACCTTTATAGGTTCTGGAGGGAGGATGAGGATTTAGGCTGCATTCAGACAGTTTTCTCACTAGATTAGAGCAGGACAGGTTTTCCTGCCACCTGTTTGTTTAGGCCTCAAGGCCAAGCTCCACAAAGGTATGCAGAGACCTAACCTCCTTCTGCAATCTCTGGGAAATCAGGCACCTAAATAAAACTCCCGAGTGCTTTGTTGTGGATCTTGGCTCAAGCCCCTGCTGCCAACGATCCCAAAAAAGCCTGACTTTGAACTAAGCCTGAGATATCAAGCAAAGCTATCAGTGGAAGACACTTAAATTCTAATGAAAACATGTTTTCTTTGTATTAATCTTGGTTCTCATTACTTTGCAAACTAGGGAAAATTTTAGGTCAGTAAACAAGTACATCTGGAAAAAGTCCTGAAGAKGAAACAAATGCCAAAAACCATAGGAGGTCAGGATTGCAATAGAGAGTCCAATGACACAGCCATGCCGCACATCTGGGGAACCTCTGCCTTGTGAACAACATTCATGRAGGCTCTATAACATAAGTAACGTTCTCCCCATTTCACAGAGGCAGATAGAGACCAGGAACACTTGCAGCTTGGAGGACTTCCCTGATGGAAATGCGGGACCTGTCTCAGCTCTGACAATTCAGCTCCACTCTAGCAGTGTTCCCTCCATAAAAACATCCACAAGTCAGGGGTATAACAAAAAAGAAGAAAAAAGAAAAGAATATGACTTCCCCTTCCATTCTCCAAGAAAAGAAAATAAAATCCCTTCTGTCCTAGGAAAAGAAGCAGAACATCAGGACGTTATCGTACAGTGAAAATCTGTGCACTGTCCTGGTTAGCCCATTGGTTTGTACTGTCCAACACCATTTACTCCTCTTAATAAGACTCAAATCTTGCCTGAGTGAAGAACAGGACAAGGGAAGGTCTGATGAAACGGCAACTCTAAGCCTGMATGTGCACTACTGAGAACAGGGGCTGAAAGAAAGGACGTGATCCATCTGGGCAGCCGAGATTCATGTTTGGGTTGCCACACAAGCTTGAGGTCACTCATTAGCCCTCTTAAAATCCCCATGTAAAGAAAAATAACCACAGTGGGAAAAAGAAAATTGGATTGTCCGGTCGATTCCAGTTCATTCTGAATTGAAATGCATAAATGCTGCTGGAAGACATTATCTCCCAGAAGAGAGAGGCTCTGAAAGCATGCAAGTACCAATGAATATAGAAGAGGAAGGTAGGGCACTGTTGTATAGTTGAAAGTCCGAATTTAAAAAGTGATCCAACAAATACTAGTCTTACACACCCTYCACAACCTCCAGTCATTTACATGACAAAAATACACTAAATAAAAACTGTACTTTGCAATAYCAGCTGATCACAGAGAGAAGAGAAATATTTCTCCTTTTTGTCTTCTTAACATATATTGTGGACATGGAAAACTGCTTGGATAATTGCTGTTGTGTCGTGACATGAAAAAAACTATGAGGTCTTTAAGTTCTGATTTTTCAATTTGTAATAAAAGCCTTTGAGTCATTTTGAAGTACATTAAGATGCTTCTGGAGTAAAAGACAACATCTCCAGGCAACTTGATGTTGCAAGTCCATTTATGTAACTTATTTCACAGTGATTTATTAGTCTATTAAAAAAGTAGTTTTCAGAGGTATTTTTTCCCCTGCTTGAGAAGAAAAAAAAACACTTTAGGAGCATCTAGACCAGCTTTGGGAAGCAAAGAAACAGGTAGGCAAACTGCACCTATGTAAAGCTACAGAAAAACTTATTTTCTTGTAAAGGATAACTTGAAATTTCTCTCGTATGTGCTCCCAGGAACATGCAAGAAATTGAATTCCACACAGCAGTGTAGATACCAGAAGTTAAGGATTTTAAGAAGAAATACAAACTTGGTAAGTTAGTAGAAAAACAGATGTCTGTCAGTGGAGTATTTGCAAAGGGACCCTGGTTCCCATGACCTTAGACTCTATTGGGAAGGAACACCATCTCACAGTGGCCAAGTCTTCATGGACCATCAAAGTGAAGAACTGGAACTCTCTTGTTTATTACAGCTGAAGAAACTTGGAAAGCCAAGCTGGCTGCGTTGGCAGTTCCAGGATCAACTTCTAGTCCGTGGAGAATTTTATAGTGGAAGATAATAATGACAGCAAAAGAAAATAAAACATGATAAAGCTGTCCAGAAAGAGCCTGCTGGCCACTGTCAAAGCCAGAGATGGAGAGGCCAAAACAGGGAAGGAAAATCTCACATGAAAGCTGGAAAGAGGAAGAAAGAAGAGCCACTTATCATGTAATAGCACAGCAAACAGACAAAAGTTRTGCTTATGCAGATATCCTGGGGTGGACACCTGCTTTCCAACTTTGTGTGAATGAACCATTGGTATGTAAAACACATGCTCTACTATTCCACATCCGAGTGTGAAACAAAACAAAGAACGTTGACATCCCCGTGTCTTAAAATTTCATCTAAAGGACCTGTAAAAATGCCTTCCTGGTGCATATGTGTAAAAAGGCTTCCTGGAGCAATGTGGAGTACAGAAATAAAGTTGACACCCCTTAACCAAGGGCTGGGCAAGCCTGTTGCTTAAAAAACTCTGACTTGAAACACCAGAATCTTTAATGACAGAAGCAGGCTGCAGCTACTGGGAGCTGCTGCCATCAGACAGGTAGCTGACAAGTTAGAAGTACCTGTCCCCTAAACAAGCCATCTCATAATCATATGTTGTCAGCAGAGGCTAATKTGTACCACTGAAAAGGGGTAATCAAAAAGGTACTGGAGCTAGAAAGCCCAATATTTTCAATATTTGCAATCTGTRCACAGAAGGCACCGGCCACACTGAATGTTACACACAAGCACCTTGTAGGTCTGGGCTAACACGCTGAAAACTCACTTTTGGAAATACCAGGAGCTTTATAAAATCCCATTAAATTCTGATGTTAGTCTGAATTCCCTCTGATGTCTTGTGTTTCCAGGGCCTGTACACTGCGGCAAAGCCAGCCTAAAAACAGTTGCAGGCACCACTGAACAGACCTCTTCTACAGGAATTTGGAAGATCAAGGCAAAGAAAGCAAGACTGAACATCTGCCTAGCGTCATGGGGACTGAAAAATCCTGTGTGCCTTTTAAATTAATCGTTAAATGAGATCAGTAATAATATGAAACCCAAAAGCCCAAACCAAAGCCAAAACTTTTGATTGATGACAGAAGAAATGAGTGCTGCTGTCAGTATGTGGAAGCAACCTAAGCCTGTAAAAGCCAGTGGGTGACAAACAGCTGTGTGCCTTGAAATCTGTCTGGTTGCAAGTCAGCCAGCTCGAATGCTTCAGATGTCTGGGGCTGCCACAGCTCTTGCCCCAGTATTTGCACAGCACCAGCAGAGCTGGTGTGTTGGTGTGGCTGTGCACAGCTGGCAGTGCACTGGGACGTTGCTGCTGGTGGCACTGCAGCGTAAGTAGGCTCCAGCACAGCTCTGCACCGCGTTTCCAAGGCCTTTGTGGCTGTGACCAAAAGCCTTCCACATTGGTTGTTAATTAACTGCTAATCACATTAACTGCTGATACCAGTTTACAAACTAATGACACTCAGTAGCATCCTCACGTACAATGGACACACCAAGTATAACTAGGCATCTTTGGGTACCATTTCCCAGCTCAAGGGACCCAAGCCTTCCTACTAGCACTGTTATTTCTGACTTGTAATTCTCATTGCTGGTAAACAGGCAGGACCAACAGGATGCTGCGCTTATGAACTAGGCTCCCTTTAAAATTGTCATAAGYCCAAGGGAAGTCCCGTGAATGAGTTGTTAAGTTCAAATATAATCTGAAGCTTCTTTCACTGGGAACAGTTTGTAGCTCTTATTAAACGAGAAGGCAAAGCTTAATTCTCCAAATCTAACTTTCAAAAATCAAAAAGAAATTAAACGTGCAAGTCTGTCAAGAGCACCCACATTCAACTGTTGAAAATGGCACAGAGAAGATAATTAAAGTGAGCAAATCACCTGCCTGACAAAATTCATTACCCCACTGTTTCTTCTGCAGGAAATATAATGCTACTGAGCTATTTTATTCCAGGCTCTGAGGAGCAAAGCTGAGCTTGGGCTAAGGAGCCTGAACCTGAACGTTTTCTACACTGAGACATCCCCAAAACTGCAGATATGATCAACTAGCACCAACATTTTAATACGAGTACCTTTGAGTGAAAAAGATGAGCACATCACCCTTCCCAAAGCGCTGACTGCCAATTTACCACAGACTGCCAAGAAGAATTAATGTTTTCAGCTTTCACACAATGTCTTTCTTTGCTTATCAAAACCAGTTACAAGAAAGAGCCCACCAAATGTTGGAAGGTCTGTACACTCATCTGAGAAAGGCTGATAAACTTCTATATGTTTACAGCTTTTACTTCCCCCCAGGACATTTTTCCTTGACAATATTCTGCTTCTGATTATCTGCCTACCCAAACATGCATATACCGCAGGGGCCTGTACACAGGCGACTCTGCAGGACGTTTACAGGGAGGAAACGAATGGTCAGTGTTTTGTTCCACATTGGGAAACGTATTCTTCTTATATCAATATGAGATGCCTGCAGGGGACTTAATAGACATGCAGATCCACACAGTGATTACTTCTCTCTGAGCTAAAGAGATGCCAACCCTAACATCTGTTTGCAGTTCATTTCGCCTTATCAAAGGCTTTTTCTGTAACCCTTATCACATAGTGTGGAAAGGATGGCTAACAAAACATGCTCTGTTAGCTGAAGAAACAGATAGCTGATCCAGTTAGCTTACGCAAAGGAGTCTACAAAGAAACCACAGTACTCACCTTTACACAGGAGTAAATGACCGAAACAAACACCACTGTGGTCAGGATCAGGAAACAGGTCAGGTAAAAACCCAGCATAAATGTAGAGCTGAAATCAAGGAGAATTTTTTTTTAAATGCACACCATATAGAATAGCTACAGCTCTGCTCTTCAGAACATGACATTTGTACAAGCTATGACACATTGCACGGGCTTTCCAATTAGCATAGCAGTAGGAGATACGAGGTGCCTTGAATACCAACAGATACTCTGTCCTATTTCGAATTACTCACGCAGGCTGCAGAGCAGAGAATACTGCTCTTTTATAGCAATCACCTTCCTGCCRGGGTGACAGGAGAGGGACTGAGAAATATTTTATGCGCTAGAGGAGCTGATAGAACAATTTGTTACGGCAGGTCGGCCCTGGGCTGGCTGYGGGCAGGAGACCCCCGGGAAGGAAAGCGTGCTGAGCGCTGCAGTGCAGCCGAGGGGGAATAGATACCTGTCCTTGCTGTATACAGGGAACATCTGTGCTGCCCATCCTCTGTGCTCTGTCTCGTGCATGGGATGGGAGCAACCAAGGCACGAGGATAGTCAGGGAAAACAGCTTTAGCCTGGTCAGCTCGATAGGTTCCTGTTCCTCCCAACTTTGAAGTACAAACAGGACCCCAGGGCCAACCTTGTACCATGCATTTTCATGTGTTTTGATCATGAAGATATTCAACAAAAATTTCCGAGTGATTGGTCTCAGTGTGACAGGACAGGCCCCCTCCCAGGAGTTAGCCTTGTTCATAATTTAAAGGAATTATTCTTGCGACATGACATTGAGGCCAACGACACCAAAGCCAGCTGGTCTCTGTGTTCTCTCATGACTACTAAGATAATTGTACTTGCTAATTCACTGTTTGAGCCTTTGTGAAATTCATTAAAGCTATTCCTTTTTATCATCATAAATTATCACTGCCATTTTGTCTCTAGTTTCAGATTCAAATTCCATGTTGTGTCTTTCATGAAGCTCTGATGCTGACACATACAGACCTGTGGTTTCAGTTGCTGCTTAACTGTTACCTTCAATAGAAGACCAAAACAAGGCAATTGAAATATAAGGAAAAACAAACCAAAAGGTGAAAGAAAGTATATCTGACCTGCAGTTAAAACAAAATTTTATTTACTCTTGAACCAAATCATCTTTCAGACAGGCTAGGCTGCCTAAGGACACTTCAGAACTTATCAAAAAACCTAACCACCACCCTTATGGGCGGTGTGGAAGGAGACTGAGCAGCATGACATTTACACCACGCTGCCATAAGGGATTGGCTCCCGTGTAATACAAAGGAGTCAGCCATATGGTTGCCACAGATCAGAAATTGTCAAGTTGTCATTTAAATGTTAAACTGGGTTTTATGGAGACAGCTTAGTGGCTGCTTAGGGAGTTTGACAAGCAACACAAAGGCTGGTAGAGGGCCTCTGCAGGTGTGAAGTCACAGCAGTAATATCCAGAGATCTGAAGTGTAAGCCCTCACTAAATCAATTATTCTCAAAGAACATTTTTGGCCATAATTAACAATGCGTTAATTGCTGGGATTGATCTAGTTTCAATTTTGAGCCTCTTTCAGCTTCAATTCCAGTTTCCCAAAGTGGATCTGTCTGTTTACACAGTGCATTTGTACCGATGTTATTTTGCTGATTCAATCTTTCTGTGATCAGAAGTGAATGTCCTCTTGCCTGGGAGAGTGAATGACCTCAGACATCAGACTAKGTGTCGTTTCTGTGACCTTCCAACTATCTGATCTGAACGGTACAAACCAATCTCTACTGTGAAAAGATTTGTGGTGTGAACAGAAGTAGAAAGCAGTTGTAATGGCATATAATAGTATTGCAGCTCTCTTTAAACAATTTTTTGTCTTGTAATGAAGATTAATTTGGAGTGTTTTCAGAACTTCTGTGATCTTGTTCTTCAGATTAAAAATTACTAAATCCAAATTTATTTCCAACACAGCAGTGCTCAGTGAATGATATATTATTGCTACTAAACCACAGCACAGGAAATACCAACATGCTTTAATTTTAAGGGATTTTTTTATGAACACTTTGAGAAGAAATACCATGTCTGCAGAGCTCACTGATGGAAAAAATCCAGTGGGTTACACTGTGCCTTTCAGACAAAGCAATGCACTGCAGTCCAGGAGCACTGTGCCCCACAGCTCTGAGGAGCTTCTGCCACTCTTGCCTGGGGAAAGAAGTGACTGCAGCCCCTAAACCCGGAGTGAGCTACCCAAAGCACAGGCACRTGTAGCTCAACTCCTTCTGTACCTTTCTTCTTGCACTGCCACTCTGAGTCCAGAAGAATAAATGCATGAGAGGTTGTGCCTCATCTGTGAAGCAGACCCTGAGACCTCAGTGCTCTGAGCAACGAGGCTGTGATGGGTTTTTCACCTCTCTGTCCCATTGCATTCAGATAAGAGGACAGCCTAGCCTCACGTTGTGAATGCGTACTATGCCTTAGTAGGCAACCCTTCCTACTTAGTGATATTTGTTTTTCACAGGCTTACAAACGTGATGAACTGAATTTCCTAAGATGGAGGTAAATGGTAAGAGAAATCATGCTGGGAAAACAGAAATCCTCACGTGCCAGTGAGGAGGTTTTAATCTGCTCTAGAAATGAGTGAAAACAATAAGCACCAAGCATCACTTGAGCATGAATTATTTAAGGGTTTTCCTCTTCCCCTTGGTGATCTGAATTCTCAAGAAAAAAAACAAAGAAAAGTAGGCCAGAATAGAGGAGGGGAGCAGATGGGAGCAAAGGGATGAAAAGATACTCACTGTGGCACGATTACRATTTGAACAAAGCAGATGAAGAGGAAGACTAGGGAGGCACAAGCCACGTAGGCTCCAAACCTGTCATCCACCTGCTTGGAGTACTGCAAAAACACAAACAGGGTTATGTTAGTGGGAAATTTCGCTGGCTGCCTTCTCTCCACAAAAACTTCTTACTTGGCTTCCATGTAGGTCCTTGGAAAGCAGCACTGGCATGAAATGACTAACATTACAAAGTCYTCTTTCCCCTGGGCAAGCTGTAAGGGCTTGAACAGACCCAAAGGCCAGGGAACAAACCCACACAGCTGGGTGGAGAGAGGAATCGCCATCTGCCCCTTGCATGAGAGCAACAGGAATGGACTAACTAGGACCAGGATTCTAGGTCACCATCATCATGCCTAAACTTCTGCCATGGGAAGTTTCCTCCAACAGGGATAAATGTTGCTAATGAGAAAACCTTGTATTTTGCGCAGACGGCTTGGCTTGTTCTAATGATAGCGTGAGGATGCTGCGGTTTTCACACAGTCACTCCTTCCAACTACTTGTCAACATATTGGTCACATGGGAGCTGCATCCGATTCCCAAAGATGATTTATTTAGCTTGAAGCATGGTTCTCCGTACAGACAGTCTCAGTGTTTGAACCACAAAATAAAAGGTGGTCAGAACAGGTGAACTKCTAATTTCCCTAGCAGTTTTCAGCTATAAAATTGAAGGGAAAGAGTGGGGGGAAATTACATGCTTGAGCTTTTATCCAGTCACACACTGGATCATTTAATAGCTGTAAATCMTGCAAAGGTATGCTTTTGCAATAGGCTGTAACTCCTGTCATTGAAAAAGTGTTTCTTTTAAAATGTTAAAATAGTTAGTGCAAACTTAATTACTGAAGCTTTTTCCATTGAATAATGAGTTTAAACTGAAGACCACTCRAGTATCCCAAGGATCTGTGCTTGGATGAAAAAAAAAGAAAAAAAGATGACTTYGACTTTCTTTGGGCAATTAAAAATGACAGTTTATACAGTATCCTTAATAATAGCATCTGGGTACATCTAGACTTAACTGAATTTAATTTGCAGCCATGTAGAGCCGATCTTTTCTCTATTATACAGAGAGATTGAAAAGATCTTTGCCTCACAACAATGATATTTAAAACAAAATCAGGAAGCAATCAGCTATTCGGGAGCCCTAGGTCTGTTACTCCTCTTTCGCACATTTGTGAGACAGAGAATTCTACCTGTTGCTTCAAATGGGTTCCCAAAAATGACCAGAGTATGAACTGCATCCTAATGAACCTTAGTAGCACCTGGGGCTCCCRGGTGGGCAAAGGGCAGAGTACAGCCCCTCCAGAGGTGATTCGGAGCTCAGGCAGGCTGAAGAGGGTTTCTCCAGTGATTTGAGGGATATAAGGGGTGACTGCAATCTCCGTTTGGATGCCTCAAGGTCAGAGAAACAAATCTGGTTTATTCTGGATTCCTTTTACAGCTCATCATTGTATATTCATGTGTGTCTGACACAAATGGCTTGGTTTTCCTGCCCAGTGCTCCCTGCTGCCCACAATCCCTAGATTGTGGCTTTCTACGGACATGGATATTAAGGTTTCCACGAAGAACCACGGATTTTTTAAGATYACAACCCCACCTCCAACACCTAAAACCTAGCTTTAACTATAAATATAAAAGCTGTACCTTATGCGGGAGTATAAAACTCACAACAAGCTTGACTGACACATTGCAAGGATTTTTAGACATTACCTTTTTCTCCAAGTCAGGCTCCCTGAATGTTAAGAGGAACTTGCGCACGTGCTCAGAGCGTAACCGATCAATACTTCTGGCATCGATGGCACGGCCCAGAAATTCATCCACTTCATCTTCTGGGTTCATACTTTCCTGTGTATTCCTGAGGGTGCCACGAAAAGGGAGCATAAGAGGACAAGATAATTTCTCCCTCTTCACCATATGTTATCATTTCACTGTATAACAAGCTGGAGGTTAATGGCATTTTCCTTATGACAGGGTCGTGGTTTAACACGGCAGGCAGCTAAACACCACACAGCTGTTTGCTCACTCGCCCCCTCCCCCCGCAGTGTGATGGGGGAGAGAATGGGGAAAAAAAAAAAAGTAAAATTYGTGGGTTGAGATAAAGACAGTTTAATAGGACAGAAAAGGAAGGGATAATAGTAATAGTAATAGTAATAATAAYAAATAATATACAAAATAAGTGATGCACAATGCAATTGCTCACCACCCGGCGACCACTGCCCAGCCAGTTCCCAAGCAGCGGTCGCTGCCCCCTGGCCAAMTCCCCCCCATTTATATACTGAGCATGATGTCATATGGTATGGAATACCCCTTTGGCCAGCTTGGGTCAGCTGTCCTGGCTGTGCCCCCTCCCAGCTTCTCGCTGGCAGGGCATGAGAAGATGAAAAATCCTTGACTAGTGTAAGCACTACTTTGCAACCACTAAACCATCAGTGTGTTATCAACATTATTCTCATACTAAATCCAAAACACAGCACTGTACCAGCTACTAGGAAGAAAATTATCCCAGCTGAAAGCAGGACTGACAGGTTCAAGTTGGAAAACAGATTATGAGCTGAGAGGAAAATGATACCGGCTTTAGAGCTCATTGCCAGTTCTGAGTCCAGTGGAAGGATTTGATTTACTTGCCCTTTTTCTATACTACATCCATCTGTTTTCCTGCCTTGCAATCTCTTTACCGTCCTTTATTCTCTATAACTGGTCAGTAGTCTCCTTCCACTAGTCCTCTGACTTACTCTTCCCTGCACTGCCGTGCTGTCGTAGCTGTTAGTGCCTGAACTGGCAAAATGATTTATGTAACTAGACATATTTCTTGCTTCCCAATAATAATTTCTGTAAATATTTCTGTGAAAATTTCCAAACTTGAACGATTCTCCATTTTTGAGAAAAAATTGTTCACAGAACAAACGTGGGGAAAACATGTGGCCTGACGCCCCACTGCCTCCCCTTCATGCAGTTATTTATGAGTATAAAGCATAAACCAGACAAAATTTTCTGTTTACAAGATATTTACTTAACTCAAGGCAAGGTTGCAAAAGAAAAAGGTAGCAAAAGAAAAAAATACAAATTAGATTCTGCTTTCTAAATATGTGGAACAAGATTTCTAAAGTGCTTATAATCTTTAGTATCAGTGTGTTTCTGATGCTCAGCTACAGCTTCAGAAAGATGAGGCTGATTTTCAAAAACTGTTGAAAAAAATAACACCGAAAACTTAATCACTTAAGGCATTTTGCACTGAGGATCAGGAAACCTGAAGCACCTCCCCAAACTCTCTAGTTATTTTTAAAATCTAACAGGATTTTAATGACCTGATGCTGTCACTTTAATGCCCTGCCTTAAAACTAGCTATAGGCAGAAATTCAAAGCTAATCCTGAGGTGCTGTTTTTCTGCTCTGCTTGCATCATTGCCAAGGTTATCCACGGGATATGCCAATAGTTATCCATTGGAATACGCCCCCCACTTGCACTGGGGCATATTCCAGTGGATAACTATTTCTATGGGCAAACCCCATGATGGCACAGCAACTTTCGGCTCATGTTGTGTGACCTTCACCTTAGGCACTCTGGAGAAAAAATCCCAAGGTCTGACAAGCACGATGAAAAGCTACACTGCTTTATTTTCTCAGTTTTATTTGTACTGCATAACAGTGCATAACGCACAAACACCGTGTTGCAGCCAGCGGGCCCCTACAGGTACGACTGTGCTGTAGAGTGGAGACTGCTCAAAGCAGCTTACAAACCAGAATGGGACTCTGCTTTAAAAGTTAAAGGTCCCTTTCCAAAAGAAAGGCTCTCCAAAAGCTTTCTGCAAAACTGGACCAGATTTCAAGAAGCCCTCTGTAGCCCAACTCTACCAGGTACCTCTTGCAAAGAGAAAAATAAACCAGGTTCATCTACTTGTTTCCATTCCAACTCCCTTTGCCCCAGCCAGCGAGTTGAATGTGTCTACACCTCAGCTGGGTCATGATGACACACCATCGGCATCTATTTAGTGACCATATGGCAATTGCAAACCTAATTTGTCTCAAGGTCTTATCTCTATTTAAGCCAATCATAATATTTCAGTGGGGATGGGGAAAAGAGTTTTTTATTTTTGGACTGTAGAGTTATTTAATTCCTTGAACTTCATATATTCCACTTCGAAATTAAAAGTGGTTTTGTCCCTAGAAGGACAGGACATTCAATTTACTTCTAGATGCTTCCCTAGAGGAAGAACATCTGCTTGAGCATTCAAGACAATGCTGCTTATTTTCATTCAGTCCTCACAATGTCTTCTGGACTCATAAAAATGAGCAAGGAAATCATTAGGCTTCGTATTTACAGAATGTCTTCCAAGATCCTGCGAGTTATTTACACATTTGGGTCATTCGCATCTAGTCATTTCATACCACATACAAGAGATGCAATACGTTTTCCCCTAGAACCAAAGCAAAAGAGTCGGCTCAGCATCTTGGTACCTCAGTTAAATTTTAAGTTCCAGTCTAAAAGTGTCACTCAGGAAGACGCGAGGAGAAGAAGGAACTGCCTGCTCGGGCTTTGGCCTCGACTGCCTCCGGTTTTGTAATAGGTCATTATACTGCTGAGGGTTATCTCTAATACTACAATAACTTCTGCGCTTGCAGATTGTGTAGAAACACCCCTGCAGGCTTTAAATTGCCTTGCTGGGATATTCACAGCGAGGCAGCCACCTTCACGTAGACTGCAGGGAAGCTTAGTCACCTAGCTGCTCCAGTGACTTTCGCAGCCAGTTGTACCCAAACTAAATTACTGTACAGCAAGTTTGGGTACATTTGAATAAATGTAATTTTAAAGTGAAATACAACATTTCCCCGTGCTAAGGAGTGCCCTGGAGGCAGTGCCTGTAAGTCAGAGCTGAGGTACTGCCATAGACTAACGAAATTCATTTGTGGAAATACTTATTGATATATTGATATCAAAGAGAAACACCTCTTAAAAGCACTGCTGAGATTTCTCCAAATGCAGCCAAGAGAAGATTGTTGCAAGGAACAGGAACAGCACGAACAGAGCATGGAGCAACTTTTGCACTCGGCTTGCAAATGTGAAAGCTAGCAATTAACCCAGCGAAGCTGGCTTCAGAGTAATCCAAAAATGTTCTTCTGATTTAATTACTTTCTGTAAATGAAGAGTGTGACCACTGCCAAAACTACATGTATGCCATAATTTTAAATGCTTCATGCCTAGATTCAATAACTAAATATGCATTTAGGCACATAAGTGTCGGGTCCTGTTTTCAGAGATGCGTGGTGCCTATGTCTTCCTTCACTGTGAGAGAAAAGAATTGATGCTCAGTGTTTCTGCACGTGAAGGCACTGGGTTGAGTGCTTGACACGGTTTAGGTATCTGATTTTAACCAATATCACCATGAACATTTTCTGCTAGAGATTTTTTTTGGCCAAATCTTTGTTCTTGAGTTAAACAGATTTCTAGATCAAGAAAATCTGAGGCAAGTAGTAGCTTCTTTTGGTGCTGAACAGAAATGCAAAAATCCTGCAATCTGTATAATAAGATGGCGTCACACTGAACCAGCACTGTAAATACACAGCTCTTAGCTATTGGCCGAAACAGCTCAAGTGACCTTTTCAAACTATAGGACGGAGGAGAGACATTATGGTCCTTGGAGCAACAGTGGAAATGCYGTTCCTTGCCAGCTGGGTGACTCTGTTGTGGACCAACACTGAGGCAGCTGAATTTATGTTTTCTTGCACAAACTATGAGGAGAGATGCTATTTCATGAGGGATACTTAAAATTTCTGTATTCCTAACACAGAATCCGTTAGCTCTTTTCTGTCCAAAGTATATCTAACATCAGCTGAGCTCCCAGCAGCCACGGATGCAACAAGAAACCCTGGTGACTCCTCCTAGACACCTTGTAGCACCAGTGAAACATCCCAGGGTGCACAGAGCTAAGTGTTATGAAAATCAAGTTTGCGGTGAAGGGCAAGGGAAGGAGAGAATGATTCTTAATATTGCCATGTTCAAACTTATCACTTCCCTTTACTTTTAGAGAGTTGCTCTCAATGCTCAACCACCATAATGTGAATTTTCCCAAAGCCAGATGCTTAGGGCCCACAGAAGCATTTAGCTGTCCCAGCTCACAGAGGTCTGCTTAGTCCTGACCAACAGCCTGAGAAACATGATAAGGAGCAACAGCAACATATTCTAGGCATCAGTCTCCTCTACTGTCACCTATCTTGCTCTGAGCAAGCTTACAATTAATGACATTCAGTAGGACCGAATGTGAAATTATTCCAAAAATCTTCAATACAGGAAATGCTTTTGTTATGTCCAGCTGTAGAAGTTAAAAAGTGAACATGGTTGGGTTTTTTTCCTCCAAAAGCAATTTTTCAAAATGCCACCCTTGTTAAACTGCTACTTTAACCATTTTTTTTAAAGTTCTAGATGAAAAAATAGAAAATGCTGCTTTAATGTTGCTGTATTTTAGGGCATGAAAGTTGGAATTTACTTTTTCAAACAAGCTGTTATTTCTGAGTTCATTTTTATACATAGAAATAAGTAATACGTAATAATGATCAATAAATATATACAAATATATATACAAATATATACAAATAAACTCAGAAACTATATATATATATTTCAATACATACATAAATTTTTCTTATCAAGATGTTCAACACTTAGACATACTTCACAGGAAGATTTTGTTCTTGGGATATTTTCAAAGCAGCAAACAGCAAAGAATATTGGGGGCAAGGGGAAGAGCAGCAAAAATATTTCAATTACAAAAGCACACAAACGAATAAATATTTTGAGGGCAGCAGCAGTTCTGAATGTACATCAGACAATCCCGTGCCCTCGACTGGCTGTCCCTCCAGAAGAAACCTCTTGGGAGTCCAGGCATTATTCTTGGCTGCTGGGCATTAATTTTTGTCTTTTTTTAATGTGAGAAAAAAATCCCAAATGTGCAAACATAACAGTGTATGACAGAAGTAAATTTGCTTACTTGTCCTTGGGGTCCTCAAAACCCTGAAAGAAAGGAAAAGGACACAARGGTTAGGAAACAGGCTGACCTTGAGAACACAAAGTATCCTGAGAATGGCCATTTCACAGAGGAGTTTTCAGGGCGCTCATTTGTTAGGTGTGGATGGATAGCCTTATCCATCCACAGCAATATTTTGTGCTGCCATGTCGTTAGGCAGACAGAGCAGTTTTAGAAAAACACATGCCTTCAGATATAAATTTATGGAAGTGAAGATGAGAGAAATACTTCATCTGACCGCTGGCACGCTTTATTTCAGGTGCCTTCTTTTTTGCAGTCACCGTAACAAATGATACAATGGAAATTATGCTGATATTATAACTGAGGATGTATTTTACCTGAAAGAAAACTCAGAATGACAACACAGGTCAACTATTGTATTCAACAAGCTTGCACCTCTTTATGTCGGGGCTCGGCTAAGGGAGCTGGATGCATTTCGGCTTTCATCTCTTCAGGCAGGAGGAACCTCAAGGGGTCTCCTTCCTTCTCCCCTCACTGCGTGCACACACAAAGCATGTTTTCTTGAATAAGACTTCAGGAATTATTTATAATATTTGTAATAGCCAAAATGTTCACAATTCCTTCAGGGCCACCCAAACCGAGTAAGTGTATGTATTTACAGGTCATCCATAGTTTAAGTGGCTAGAAGGTCTCAGAGAAAAATATGTGTGGAGGCATAATTTTATGTGTTTAGCATTAACATATCTAATAGACCAAATTRCATCAAAATGGTCATTTTGCATGGGCTGAGACAAAATCTGCCCTCTGACATCTTGGCTTAAATTTAACTGAAGTCAAGAAAAGTTGTATATTTGACAAGTAGGGTCAAACACTCAGGCACAGAGTTTGTACCCTGTGTTCCAAAACATAAACCAAATGTAGCCGGGAGATAGGAAGAATTCCTTTTGTTTTCCTCCCAGAGACCTCAGGCCAAAACTGCTCAGAGCATGTGAGGATATTCCAGCTGCTGGACCTGCAGCCACTACCAGGCTGGGGGCAGCAAACTGAGATCCATCCTGACTGTAAAAAAGTAAAAAAAAATCTTTGGGCAAAAGTCTTCCCACAGCCACCTTGTCCAACACCATCAGAAACAAGAACGTTGACCAGATACTAAACAAGAACAGATTTTGCCCTCGCAACTAGTTAGCAATGTGGCGATACAGCGAGAGGCAGAAGTAAAGCCAACACAGTCTCCCTGAACAGCATCAGCTTTGCAAGAGGGAAAAAGTGGGTTTTGTCATCAGGTCAAAATCCAGGACTGTGATTCACTGAGAGAGTAATTTCCATTTTTACATACTCCGTTTCAAACTAAAACCACACTTCAAAATAGAAACTGCAACTCCAACTTAACCCATCAGAAATTCAGATAAAGGAAGTCTCTCAGTCCCATGTAACAACCACCAGCAGATCCAGTGGGAAGAAGGAAATAGTAATGTTGATTCAAAGTTAGCACGTCCAGTTATCCAAGCCAAAAAAAACATGTACTTTTGATTTCAGATTAAAGAGTGATGAAGCAATCATTCAACTTTTTGTTGTGTGGTTTTTTTTTTTTTCCTTTGCTTAATCATTTTACAGTTGTCAGGAATATCTGATTGATTTATTTATTTATCCTCTAAGTAATGCTACAACACAGTGCCAAAACTGAAAGCTCACTGATTAATCATGGAGACAAAATGCTCACTAATTTGTCTGGTGTCATAGTCAGTTAGGCTGAAAAAAAAAAAGAAAATCAGCTGAACATTAATAGCTACCAGCCAAGAAATAAGGGGAGGGAACCAATGAGAAAACAGCCAGTACTTGCTTATTAGATAGACATCAAGTTCATATTTTCAAGCTCAGCCACATGGGAACTGGATGACTGACTGCAGTGAGAGAGTCCCCTAAAATGGTCTGATTTTCATGGACAGCTGTGTAACCATTCATCCCACTGAAATCCTGAAACTAAACACAGATCTCATACTCCTGCCTTCTAGGTGCACAAATTTGAGGATACAGACCAACCAGGTCAAGTTACCAAAACACATTGGCAAGCACATCCTCAAAAAATTCCCCAATATTTCAAGCGTGGAAAAATATGTAGGCTGCGTATTTAACTGGTCATTTATATGGGTGATCACTTGATCAACATGGACTTTGATTCTCCCCTGCTTCTCTCCCACAGCAAAACTGTTATAAGGAAAGTCTCTAAAATAATACAGAATTAATTGATCTAGCTTTTCAGTTTAAAATACTAAATAGTGCTTGAAACCCTGGAAATTATTCATGCTGGTAGCTCAAATTAAATTGGTGTTTCAAAATTAAAAACTCAGAAAAGGCATATTTCAGGTAAAGCAAAAAAAGGAAAAGATTATTACATTTTCTTTCCTGGATCTTCATTTAATGAGGCTAAATATTTAAGGGTGACTTGAACTTTAATTAGAGAGAATCAGCTTAAAATTAAATGTAGTAGGAACCTCTTTAAGTTAAGCAAATTAAATGATTCACTTCAAACGTTCCCATTTCATACGAAAGATTCTTCAAGCAGAATTGCCAAAAATGGAAGTGTTATGGAGAAAGGTCTGCAGGATTATTTTATGAAAAAAAACCCTCAAACACAGCTTCTTAAAAACTGGTCATTTATTACAGTAGATCCTTCTTATTTGCACTGAAAGACTTTGCCAGGATACAGAGCAAATATACATCTAGGATCTGGCTGTGACCAGAGACTTTCTTCCCTACCCACTAAAGTCTCCRTGTCTCAATCACATACCAAGAAGCCTTTTAAGTGGGGGAGATGATTGCATGCACAGGGTCACGCTGCTCACCCAATTTTGGTTGGGAGGGAAATTTCCCCCTGGGTTTTAGTTAATGTGTTTTCATCTCCTACTACTTCGTGGGCATGCTCAGTCTATTGAAAAATCTGCATTTAATAAGTTATTTCCTTCCCCTTGCACGAGGCTTAGGCACTAATGACATATTGGTCTTTTTTCTTCTCCGCAGCTGGCAAATAGTTTAGTTTCTTTAGGACTCAGATGCTTTGCTCCAATTAAAGTCTTTTGGCTCAGCATAAGGCTGCTCGCATGAATTGCAATGATCTGTGTTACGCACAGGATAAACAGATAAAGCACAATCAATTCTGCAGAAATATGGTCTACATGGACTTGCCTTCATTCCTAAAGGACTACCACACTCATAATCTGGTAGACAAATTTCCAAGCTCAAGCAGGAAAGTGAAATAACGGGGGCTGCTGCTGCAAGCGTGTCTATCAAGCCACTCTCCATGATCCCTGATCTCACCTGTCTGTGCTTGCCGCTGGAGGCTGAGGTAGCTGGGCTGGTTTCTGTACCCAGCCTGTTTGGGTATTGAGCAGGTTTTGAGCTGCACAAAGATATGTCAACACTGGCATTTCTGCACACACATATATACAGAAATCTGAATGCCCAGAAAAAATAGCCAATAAAAATGAGGTGCCTATCATGTAGGAGAGGGAGAGTAAGGGGGTAAGAAGAGAAACAGCCAGTTCCTGGAATTAAGTATATAAATCCCCTCTTGACTGCTCATGGGTTTGTGCCCAGCAGACTGAAGCAGTGTCAATGGCTTTCTAGGGTGCTATGAAGAAAACGCTGGGAATTGTCTAGCAGGGATGAAAATGGCAGAAGTGGTGATGGCTACAAGAATCAGACAGATAGAAGTTCACAGGAGTTCAAGAATAGCTCCATAATCACGAAGCAGCCCTTGTTAAAGCCAAAATTCCTTTTCTCTAGAAGGCATGAGATAGGTCTTATCGCAGTGCAGTACTAATGGACTGCTGCATATAGGACCTTCATGCAATTTTTATTCAGTCTCATTTTAAATATCCCTGATACTGGAGTTTTTCCCCTTCCCCCAGGAGGCTGCATTATTCTGCCATCAGCTTGCAAATGTAAAGGTAATAGCATTTAATAATTGCTCTGAGACTGAGACAGTTCTCTCTCTGACTTCGGGAATATTAACCCAAACTTAGCTGAATCAGCTCCCTTAAAGGCACTAGTACCTACCAAATAACAGTCTGGCTCTTTCTTCTCTTCTACATGAGATTCTTAAAAAAACATATTTTTTATGGCAGGTCAGGTGGCTCTGAATTTACAAGCACTTACTTTTAATGACCATCCTCAGTGGGAGTAGACATGTGAAGGAGGAAAAAAAGAGGGAATGTTATATTACTCCATCTGTCCCTAAGGCTTACTATTTTATGGAGGTTATTTTATGAATATCTATTGTGTTAAAAGCTCATATGACTGCCATCTCTCTGTTTAACTTCAAAATTAAATAAGCCCTTTTCTTTGAAGATTAAAACTGATTCCTTAAATAGAATGATAAAGTGTTTGTCAAAGCCATGACAAGCTGACTGCTATACCATAATGCTTCAAATCAAGAACCATTAGAAATAATAATTCTAACTTTGAGAACATTAGCTGCAATTATTAACATATTGTAAATATGCAAAGAAAAGTGGAATAGACTTTACATCCTTTTAACTTTTCATTTAGCTCCAAAAATAAGACAGTAGAGGAGCTGATGAGCTCTATGACCTTCTTAATGGCAATGTGGCTGGGAAGCATGGGTTCCACCTTAAAAACTTTGCTGGCAACTCCAGCAAAGATCGTAAGAGCAAAAATGACAGAGAAACTAATTTTTCTTGCCCTTTTTCCATCTCTAGAACAAAGTTGAAATGGGACTTACATGATGTTAAAGGAAAAATTGAAAGAACTTTAGACTTAGGGACAAAATGAGCTTTGTAAGAGGTCAGGCCAACTTGCAAAGCAAGGGTGCTTCACAGAGACAGTGACCATGGAAAAGAGAAAAGGAGATTGACAGGCTGAGAGTGGATGTAGTTAAAAACAAACCTGGTTTGGGCCCACCGCAAAACTGATTATTCACATCTGTGTTCAGCAGTGATATACATTCTGCCTTTGTCCCTGTGGTCAACAAGATAAGGCTACGAAGATAGATGCTGTCAGGTGTAAAAGCAGAAACAAAACTGACGGACTTCAAAGCACTCAAGCCAGAAATAACACAATTTCTATACCAGAGTCCAGAAAGAACTGGCACAGAAAATACTAAGCCTGATAGGAAGGATATTTAACAAGCATCTAAGTGCAGAACAACAAACTGGCAGAAAACCAGTTTATGAAACAGATTATCTGATGAGCGTGTCTGCTATAGCTGGAACACAGACTAATGAGCTACAAAAAGGAAAGCTGAAATGCTCCCTTTCTGCAGCCCGCCCCACTTGATAAATAGACTTTCATTCCCCTGCACTGCACACAGATGGTGAAACCCTCTACTTTGTTCTACTCAAAATGATTTCGTACACAGCCCCCAGCAGACTAGTCCCACTCAGAAACTGTCTGACACTTTGTAGTAGTGTCTTGATCCAAACCACCTTTTCCCATATGACTATGATTTACTCTAGAAAAGGGTATTGAATGGTGGAAAAATTATCAGTGCAAGACTTCCAAGCAAATATTAAACAGCACCTAAGTTTCACAAAAGCAGCGGCAGATCAGCTGTTGCATCTTGCTCTTATCCCTCTTTTAAAGAATTTGATCAAGGATGATTGCAAGCCCTGATCAACTAGAATAAAAGTTAGGTTTGCAGATGAGGATACAAAACTGTATGAAGCCTCTGATAATTTGAGCARCGTACAATGTTTTATACGGCTCCCACTCATACGAGATCACACGGAACATGTGAATCAGGCAAATCCTCTTTTCAGAAGCACCAAAGTAATTATATAACATAACTGCAGGATAGGATTCCTCCCCTTGCTGTTTGCGAGCTATCTAAACCAAATGGGCTATATAAAACCCAGACTAGACTAACAATTTCCTCCCAGGTCCATAGCAATACATGGAGATTACAGCAGAAAGGATTGCTCGATGGTTTCTCCCTGCTTGATTACAAGTTCAGGGGATTCTGCATACTACAATAGYAGCAAAAAACCAGTAGGTCAAATTCTTCTCCATTGGGTGCCCCTGTCCAGCTCCGCTGACGTCAATGTTGCTATTACCAGATTTAGCAGATGATTGCTCGAAAAGAGGATAATRGTGACCTTCAGTTAAATGAAACCTTTAGAAGGAGGTTGAACTCTTGGTGCCTCATTCATGGACTCAAATCCACTTCTCTTTGATGGGGCTGCACTATTGACTGAGGAAAACTTGCCCTACTGAGTTTTATTTTAATTTTTTAATAATTTAATCGGTAGAGTTGGCACAGAACCAGCTATAGCGTCTGTTCCTCTGATGCACCTGTTCCCCGATTTTGATTTCCAAGTAACAAGAAAATCTATTGTAAGGGCAACTTGGAGACATAAAGGGAGGAAGTGAGCTGTATTTGCGATGCAACATGCAGATAATTGTTTGGTTTTGGACAGGGTGAATAGGACAAAGAATTATATTTTATGGTTGAATGACCAAGATTGTAGATGAATGTTGCTTCATTAGAAAGTAAACACCAAGCAATCAAATATCATGTAGAAGACTGTGCAGAGCTCTGAGCAGCCGCAAGGAACCAGGCAGTGCCTACCTGAAAGAAGAGCTTGTTCTTTATTGCACTGGTCATACCCCAGATGCATTTTTATAACCTTGTCTCACATTTTTAACATCTGCATGCAGTCATATTTCCTACATGTGTATAATCCCTATTTGATTTTATTTCAGTTTTTACTTTGTAACTAACATTGACGTCATACACAATTTCATCACAAATTAAATGCTTCATTAGTTGTACTCAGACTCATGACAGAAGCATGGTCAGACTGAAATCAATATTGCAGATCTTCAGGGTTTCCTCTTTCTGTTCCTAAACTTCCTAATGTTAAACCTTTCCAGCAGCTGAAAAAAATAAAAGGAAATCTACCAGGCATCTACAACCAGGCTCAGTAATCATGTTAGCCACTCTGCTCACATTTGATTATAAGGACTCAGAGGTACCTGTTTCTGAAGTAAACCTTCCCCAAAGCATGTATCAGTGGAACAAGTTAAGCTGCTCAGTCACACTAGCCAGTGTAAAATAAATATAATAGCTGTATGACAGCCTTATGATCCAACAGCAGGACTTTCCACAGCTGAGTAGATCTCATGACATAACTGATGCTTTTTTTTTTGGAAGCCAGACAGCATTAGGCTGTGTCAAGTCTGGTTATGAGACCTCAAAAATGACCAACGTCTTCTTGGCAGCACCAATAAAACCTCAGTAGGAGTGCTGGGTTCAGCGCGGGCACTGCCTCTTACCGATGAAACGGCAAGTGCTCAGAGGGGAACGTGAACAAACACCGGGCTGGAAAGCATCAACTAGGGAACAAACTTGACAAGGGAATTGGAGCTGTGCAGCACATGGTAATAGTCTCCAAATACAGAAAAGATAACTGTAAAGGACAGAAAATTAAACTGTCCTCTATCTACTGTGAATAGCTCACACAGCACTGTGTTTTAAAATTGAAGTGAGGGAACGTGAAGCAAAACATCAAGAAAAATAATCAAACTGTTGAAAAGGATTCCCAGCAACACTGTGGGATTTCCATCCTTTGAGGTTTTTAAACAAGGGCTAGACAAGTGTCTGTCAGAAACGYTGCAGTATAGCTGGCTCCTGTAGAAGGGGGGAGATCGACGCCTCGAAGTTCTGTGCAGCCTAGATTGGAAACTTTGTAAAATCTTTACRTCTATCTCGTATTATTCTTATATTCTTTATTTCCTATAAATTCTCATAATACAGATTTTTTTACATTATTGTTTGTATATTTGCAAAGGATTTTGTGATGCCCCTCCAGACTGAAAAGCCCTGAATAAAATAAATAAAACGTTTTCAGGAAAATCAGGAATTCCACAAGCTCCTTATACAGCCTATTCCTTGCATCTCAGTTTTTTCTTAACTTAAATCTTCCTTGCAGAAAATTAAGATGATCATTTTTAATCCTGCCCTTTGCAGTCATGGAGAATGATRTATCATTATTTGCTGTCCTTACAAACCTTCATGTACTTGAAGACTTTTGTTTCTAATCAGTCTTCTCCCTTCTAGACTAAATAAACCCAATACTTCAACACTTCTTCACAGGTCACACTGTTGAAACTCTCCTAATTCGTAATTTTCTCAACTGGACTATCTCCAGTTCATCCACATTCTCCTAAAGGATTGTAATCCCAAACTGGATGTGGTTTTCCAGTTACGACCTTAATAATGCTGAGCAGGGTAAAAAGATGCAAGAGAATCATTTGTCATCTAGAACAGCCCTGTAATTTTGGAATATATCAACATTTCCCTTTTTATCGCTGTTTACAACAAACCTCTTTCAGTTTATAGTAAACTACCATCCCCAAATTGTTTTTTTTAATAATAGTTTTGTTTCGCTGATGAAAACTGAGACATGAGTATTATGTCCAGAAGTCTAAAATCCATCAATATTTATAAAAGCACTCTGAAATCTATACTGGGAAAAGCAAAGTATTTCTTAGTGGTGTATAGCTATAAATATACCTTTACTTTCAAATGCTTTCAAGTCCATTTATTTTTTACCCTTTTCAATTAAAAACTGGACCAGAAAGACAGTGGGGAAGATAAGGCTGGTATACGGAGACTTGGAACGCTGCTCCTTCGCATACATCACGAGCAGTACAAAAGTCTGCATTTCCAGAGAGATACAGTCACTGGTCCTGGACTTACCGCTTTTGTTTAGGAAACAAGAAAACATGCTGAAAAAGCAATAAAAATAGAAAGCAGCTATGCTGCTCTTCTGCTGTGTTCTGGCTCTTTTCATACTCTGCATACAGTGACAAAGCTGATCCTGTCCAGGCTTCTCTGCCTGACAAGAGCGAGAGCAGCAGCCCTCCACCCGCTCCATGCCAGCAGCATCGCCCTGTCCAACAACACGGRCTGCCAGGGCCGGGGCTCCAGCATGGGCTGCCAGGTCAGAGCAAGGCTCCCACGCCATTTGTATCTGATCTTCCTTCGCTGCAAATTTACCAGTTTTTTACCACTGACTTGGCAGTGCAACTCAGCACAGTCCCCAGGACCAGCTTTCTCCAGGCAGTGGCTCCACCAGCTAATGGGGGTCAGGGTCAGCAATGGGCAACATCAGTGCCTCCTGCTTGCTGCCTGCCTGGAGGCTCTGCATGGCAAAAAAGGCCACYGCTAAGCAATGGGAGGGGAAAAGAAGGACTGGGCATGGTCTGGAAAGCAGACTGGTGCATGAAGGAGACAGAGGCAGGACGGGATGGGCTGGCACAGTTGCAATCCCAGCTGACTCAGGCCCCAGTTAGCTAGGGTAGGACTAGAAAAATAACTCCACTTTTACAGGACATTTTAGATTACTGCTGCACGGACATGTATAGGATATTTTGTCTTATTTATGTGTGCGTGCGCAAGTGCCTGAATAAACTCCTGTGTGCCTAGGGGAACAACTTAGCCTAGGAGCATCGTGGAAAGTCAGCTGGACCCAGCAGAGGTTAAGCTCCAAGCCACAACGCGGAGAGAAGCAGGGACCAAAGACCTCCCCATGCCGCTGGCCAGGCTGCCCTCCCACACAAACCCCCCCGGAGCACTGCCAATGTGCCCAGACATGGCAGTGTGTTGAAATGCMATGACAAAAGAAGAGGGGGGAAAAAAAGGAGTATATGGCTACCTTTGATACTAATCCGTCTCATCCAGGACAACTGCTAATATATCCTAAGAATAGAGACAGCTACCAGAGCCAACATTCAAAGGAAAGAAAAATGGCCAAAATAATTCTGTTTTCTATTAAATACAACAGTTCCCTCCCAAAAATGCAATTCAGGGAACTTTAATATTCTCTTTTGGGAAATTGTAAGTAGTGCCACAAAAAACTGTCTCTCTTTTTTCTGGAAATATGGTTGTCTTCATAATGCAAAATGTTCTAAGTTTGTGACAAAAAATTGTGTCCTTTATAACCATCCATATGACTCCCTACACACAAATGTATTCATATCTACATATCCATATAATGTAACTGCACATCACTGCAACATTACCTGGCTCCTGCCTGAGGACTAGCTCACAATTACCCTTACAAACACCTGTTTTGAAATTACAGGGCTAAGGAGCTCCAGGTTTTAAAGAGAAAGGCAATGTTGCACTGCCTGCCTTCAGCATACTACTATGACTAATCCAACCTCACATGTTCATAGTTTCCAAGAAAAAAGGCTACATATAATTACATGCAAGAGGTCTGGGGGAAAGGTGGGTGATGTGGAACAACGAGCACATTTTCAGGAGCTTTGAAAGCTGGTGCAGCTTACCAAGATCAATGACATGTCATCCCAGAGGAGCACTGAAAAAAGCCTTTGTAGTTCTGCTCCCTTTCTCTCTGTCTGTATTTTTTTATTTCTAAGCAGGCAGTTTGCAGACAGTGTGCATGTGTGTGCAGCCAGCATGCACTGTGCAGGCATTTAAGCACACACAGCATCCATTTAACAGAGATTACAGACAAATAAAGTACTGTGCAAAGCTGGGTGGTACAAAGAAATGCATATTTAAATTAGAAGTTAACACAGAGAGAAAGAGTTGAGACAGGAGATGGAGAAATTTTTCCTATGATCTAATCAATAAAATGTCCATCTAGCAGATATTAAAATGGTCTCTAGGCCATGGAGAGCAGCATTTTTCATTTTGACTAATGCATCTCAAACATAAAGCAGTGGGAAATACTGTAAATAACAGATTTTAAAAAACAGTCCCCAAGAACAACAAGAAGTCTAGCTGAAAATAATACATCTGAATCAGGTTTAAATTGGTTTTCAAGAAATAGCCTGACGCATGCAACATCAGCCTCTCCAAAAAGAGCTTAATACAAGAGGCAGTACAGAAGCAGATTGAGTGGAAAAGACTTTCTGAGCTGCTGAATTTATAAAAAGGTAAATATCATTACAGGGAAAGGTTCAAGATAAGGGAAAAAAAAAAAAAGAAGAGATGCTTTTCCTCCTACAAATGAGGGGCAGTGAATTTTTTAAGACTCAGCTTGGTATTTCAATAAATAATTATGTTTTTCCAACGGAACAACCAGCTAGACACGGCAAACTGTAATTAACACCAAGAAGCATAATACCATTTGGCATGCTTACACCTTGTTTCTGAACAGGAGGCTGCAAGAACCCCTTAAAAGCTATTCAAAGAAACTTATAATTATAATTATGTGCTAGCGTGATTAGGCTCTTCTAATAATGTCATGCCTATTGAGCACACCCTGTTGAAAAGCCCACATAAAAAATGCACAGTTCCACTGATCTATACGCTTATGTCAGAAGCCCTCATTTGGAGATCTGAGAAATGAAAGAAACATTACTATGGAGATTAAGAAATTTGGTTTAGCACTGTAAAATAATATTATGATTGAATAATATTAGCACCAACTATTAATAAATGCGCCAGCATTTCCCATTAGAACACACCATATGCGGTTGCTTATAGCTATGCCAAAAGTTTTAGGCTGTGGGAGTGAATCTCATGTTAAAAAGTTCTTTGAATACTTTAAGGCTTTGGTGACCTGGAGCAGAACTTTGACTATGGGCAACAAAGTGGGCAACAAATACACACTTTTGACTGTGAATGAACGGTCAAAACAGCATTAATAAGGTCATAGAGCAATTTGATTATGCATGTAATTATAGAGGTGCTAAATATTTTTATTATTATTACAAATAGCYATTATAATAGAAACTCTCTTTTCCTAATCTTTATTGCAGGAAGCAAAGATATCATCTACAACTTTATGCAAAATAAGCCATAAAAGTGCTCTCAGTCCAATTGCATTGGTAACTAGCTCTTGTTCATTTTAATTTAGAAGGACTGAAAGGTATAAGCAAGAAATGAAGATACCTGCTACCTTAGGCCAATTAATCCATGTACTTGAGAAGGTATTCTTGAAAGTTGAACACAGCTGTGTGATTGCTGGGGACCCATGAGTATACATGGACATGTAGCTTATAGAAGACGAACAGCATCTGGATGTTACAATGCAAGCAAGAAACCTTTGCTGGTGCTGAAGTCTGTAATGATCTAGTAGAAATGTATGTCAGCTGCTGTTTGAATGCTTGGGTTACTGAGCAATTTTTGTAGATAATCACATTTTCTCACACAGCCTGGATGAGTTTTCAGAACTTGGGACAAGTCAGACAAAAGAGCCGCCTTTGTGCCATTCAGCCTCCCTTCCCCTCTCAAACAGCCTTGTGCCTCATCTCACAGTCACTCACCTCCTAATGTACCAATTATTATTATTTCTGGAGTCAAAGTAGAATTTACCACCCCCATTTGGAAAACGTCCTCAGGGCTGCAAAAACCTTCAGACAAAGCAGGAAGAGATATATAATGCTGTATTAAGAAGAAAATAAATTAATGTCCATAAAGCAAGGCATTACCATTCTCTTCATCTCCTTGGAGACCTGGTGAGCTCCAAGGTGGTTATAAAAGGGCCGGTCAACACCCCAGTGTGGTGGGTTATGGCTGGTGGAATTAGCGCGCTGACGATTCATCTTGGCTATTGTTGCTTTCTCRTCTTTCTGAAATACAAACAAGAGAGAAATGCAGAATAAATTTTGAAATGTTTACTTGGCAGTCATTCTCCAAGCATCTCTCAGTTCTGATCTCTCACTCCAGAAGTTGGCTTTGTGCCTTGACCTTTATGAAGTGGCCGCTGATCAGGAGCAGTCCCAGCCCACCATTTCTTTTTCTTCTCATTTTTTAGAACACTTGCCCCTAAGTGGTGCCCACCATTTTACTCCTTTGCTTGTTTTGAAAAACAGCCATAACCTGTGTAAATACRGGGAGCATTCCAAAATGGAGATATCTATTTTCTTTTTTAGTAAACTGAATCAAACTAAATGATTTCAGATAGGAAATTGCAGTTCCAAGCTGAGATACTAGAGGGTCCTCAMAAAAAGAAAAGACTGGTGCGTCTGCAAGAGAAACACAGAGTGATCTGGTTAAAGAACAGGAGCCTTGAAGCTTCTTGAAGCTATGGGAATAAAGGACACCTTTCTCTGTAGGTACAAGCAAATCATTTTCCACACTTGCAAGAGCATCTTCCCAGACATGCTAAGGAAAGCATATAAATCTTGCAAACAACTTAACTGTGTATCTGTTAAGGGTAATGGCATTGCAGTGTGACAAAATGGTSTCCTCTACTCTAATGCTAACTGCAAATTTTATCATTGACACTAACTTTCCTGAAGTTTGGACAAAGTCTTTGGTTTTGTTATTAGAGCTGGTTTTGAATCTTGGTTGTAATTGGAGATKACTGCAAAGTTTGCACAGGATCTATCGGAAAGGTTTCATTCAAGCTCAATGCCAGTTACAAGAGCACAGAAGTGCAGCATGTAACTAGGCTAAACAACAGGCTGGTTAGTTCCTTATTTTGAATATATTCTCTAGYTAAAAAGACAGGCAGGTTTCCACGTGGAATGTGTTCTGCAGAGAGAAAGGACTTTATTGCACAAGATCAAACCCTTTAATCTTCTCTAGCAAGGACTGCACTGGAGACTTGCTCAGTGAGGACTGTGCGATTTACCTGTACTGACTCAGAAGGCAGAGGGGTATTACAGTTATTACATCCTTGCTTAAAAGAGACAAACTCTGGAGACCTTGAAAATTCAGACAGTAGGTATAGCTACAACTGGGCTGTTTATTACTTGAGAGAGACAACTTTTTCAAGAGAATTGCTGCTTCCATGAGATTACTGAAAAAATTTCAGAAAGTGTTCAGACAACTGAATAATTTAAAAAGAAAGCATCAGTTGTTTTAAACTCTAGAATTTTGGTTCAAGTGTTGTATGACAATACAGGTAGGTCTGCATCTTTTTTTGCCTGGAGTCTGCTTTCCCTACCTATTTATTTTGATTCCCCACTATTCACTGTAACTTGTACCTGTCAGGAGTTTGCAAAATACCTGGTGTTATTTCCATGGTAACCAGAGTGTTAAATGTCAAGTGTTATGCTGCCTTAAATTATTTTTTTTTTAAAGAAATTTTAAAAGGCCTGCTAAAATGCAGTGCTGGGGAAAGCTGCCTGATTGACAAGCATGGGAAATCATCTCTTTTCTTGGAAAGAAGAGACAGCTATGATGACAACAATTCCCATGAGATCACAATCTCACCACGCAAGCACCAACGCTCCCGGGAATGTAGTGCTGCAGGCTTCATGGCCATTAGCTGGGGACACAGGTGCCACTTGTGACAGAAGCCCTGTGCTGGACACCCAACTGGCCCCGTGACAGTAAGCAGCCCCGGGCTGCCAGCAAAGATCTTTTTCCACCTCGCCAGGATGGCAAGTGTAGGATCTCACGGAAACTCAATGGGAGCAGCAAACCTCAGGGACCTGTCAGCTCCCTGGGATGTTTGCTGGGGAGAACCGTAAGTGCTCCCACATTGYGCGCCCCCAGGACAGAAAGTGCCTCCCCCATGGCCTCTTCCCGCATCGAACCCACCACTGTTTCATCTGCAAGAGCTGAAAACTCCATCACTTGGCACCAGCTGAATTTCACATGAGCAATCATGACAAAGCCACTGGATAACCTCCAGAAGAGCTGTGTTTTAAATGTTTCTAAAAATACACTAATGTGATGCAACGCTGATGTCCAGATTTGAGTTGGTTTGAGGTTTTGTTTTTTAAAAGTCACTGCTCTTTATGGTCTCTCCCATCATTTGTAGCACTTCCTTGTGTTTTTTCAGTTATGCAATCTTTTTCATAGTTATGCATCTTTCTTCTATGATGCGATGCCAGAAAACTGGTAGGAAATAGTCTCATTATCTCCAAGCAAATATACATCGTTTTCAATAATGAGTGACACTGTCAATCGATTTTAATATAACTTAGTGAAGGGTTTTCAACCAAAAGCAATCAAAAAAGCCAGACACTGAAACTAGTCTGGGGACCTATAAAAGCAAAGCTATTTGGTTACATTACAAATGCCTTTACATCAACAGATGATAAAAGATACATACAGCAGGTTTCCCCCCATGAGTAAATTTGGTTAGAATTTGAGAAAAGCCTTAATGCCAAAAATCCAAGCAGATGCACTAACCCCTCTCAGCCAGTGAGTGATCCTTCTACCTACTGCTAGTGCTGGTGACTCTGAAGCATCTCTTGATAAATTTGAAGGGAATAAAAGACCTCATGTTTATTGACACATCTGGGTTGAGGTAAGGGCGGGACAAAAGGGTAAACATAGAYGTCTGAGATAGTTTCTAACCATGAGGTTAGCACCATAAATTTTCCATGGCTACATGAACTCTGGCAGTATTTCCCCCCACCTTCTGTAGAAGGTTTCCACTGGATTGTGAACTATGTTTCAGCAATATTTCCAACCAGATTAAAACACATATATATAAGCATAGCAGATTTTTGGTTTCCCACATTACATACTGTGCTACTATATTATCTTGAACAATAGGACTTCGTTGTTAACATGAATACTTATTCAAAAACATTTTTTTTAAACCTGGTATTTTTAAAAGCTGAGCTAATTTATTTTCTGAAAAATCACTTGTTCAGTGGGTGATGATAATAACAAACTCTAAAAATGAAGAATTAGAAGGATCACAGCTCCTCTGTGGAAATTTATGAGGATCCCTCCTCTGTTTCTTCCTGGCTAAGTGACAGCATAAGGACAACTTGCACTTGCACACAGGGCTACCTAAGGCATAACAAGACTGGAAAGAAGAATAAAGGAAGAGATGATACCTTTCAGTCCTACTCRTTACAGGTACTACCAACAGGAGCAGGTGCAAGAGTTTCTGACAGAAACGAGTTTTTCAGATTTTAAGTGGCTAAACTCCAGAAAGCTGTTGTGGGAACTTTTCAAATCCGGACTCGCAAAGAGACTGTAAATCTTATTCCCAGAGGTTTTATTGTGTTCCCACCACCAGTTCCCACACACTGAGCTACAGTAAMGCTATAGCAAAACTGCAGAAATAGCTGGGATTTTCTTATACTTATCAATTGCATCAAGAATGCCTGTTACTTCTTTAGTGTGTGATAGGATTTTCCAACATATTGATCACTATCAGTGAAATCTGAGCATGGATCAGCCATTTCAGATTCAGGTACATATTATTCTTTAAATTGTCTTGAAGTCCTATTGACAGGTGAAAGATATTTCTTGCAGTGCTACATGCTCCAAATCATTGCCTTCATAAATCTACTTGAGTGGAACCCTGCTGAGCTGTGATTAAATTTGTTAAAATGAGGAATCATCACATTAGATTGATTGTGTTTTAGGAGAGTCACATGCACAACATTTAAAGGACCATTTTGTTTCTTCAGCTGGATGAAGTTCCAGGACACTATTTAGAAAGGAATGAGAATTGTTTTTCTAGGAGTTATGGCCAAAGTTTTGTTGAGCTGTTTTAAGGCCACCATCAACAATCCATTCTGAAACTGTTGTGTACCTGCTATTGTTAAAAGAAACAACCATCTTTACTGCAATTCAAAGACATTAGAAAAAAAATAAACATTTTTTCAGTTTGCCGACTTTGTGTGCTCAGCACAGTGTGTTTAGTCAGCAGCATTGCTCATCTGTTGACAGTCACATTTTGTTTCCACTTGCATTCAAAACAAAGCATTTCCCCAGACCTTTGGCTACAGTTGAGGACAATAAACCTAGCTGTAAACCTAATGTGCTGTTAAAATCCTATTCACCTTAAGGTCTGTTTCTCACTGCTCCAAACACACACTTTTCCACTCTTCTCAGAGTAAAGCTTTTATCGATGACTAGAAGCGATAAAGCATAGTTGTGAAGGTTCTGCAAATTAGTGCAGCACCTGATCTCGAAGAAGAGGAGAAAGTTGCCAACAATCACCAAATGACATGCTCCTCTACAAACTCCAGAAACTTGGGCAGCACAAGAACTGGGGCTACTGGCTACTACAACAATAATTAAACTGAGTACTGTAAGAATAGCAGGGATGTGATAGGATAGCAGTAATGACTGGCACAGACGTTTTGAGTAAAATGCAGAAGGACAGATATAAAAGTTGTGGAGGTGGAGGAACAGAGCTGTGTGTTGGGAATGCTACAGTCTGCAGGGTAAACTTAAAAAAAAAAAAAGGTATAACAAGAATAAAACAAAACCATGCTTTAGAAGGATAAAGACATTGTACTGAGTAATGGTGGGTAGTTCACCACAATGCCTCGCGGTTAAGTTTGGGAATCAGTAAAGATCTGGGCAATAGTATTAGTAATTCTAGCTGATAATTCGCTGTTTATCTGTAAACACAGACTTTCAGGTAAAGAATGAAGATACAGAGCCAGTAATGGAGGAAAGGCAAAGATCTCCTTGGAGAATTCCTGTATTTTTTCATGCTAAGGGTATTAAGTCCATTAGAAACACATATCCAAATGAATGAGAAAAATACCGAATAAGGACAGAAGTCACCCTGTGTAAGTCACCCTATATCACGTGAGAATAACAGGAACTTAAAAAATCTACATTACTCTAGAATTGAAGGAACAGATTATTTCTCTTCAGATAATCACTACTGCCACAGTAGAGGCAAAAGGGAAGAGGGATCATAAGTGTAGGGTTATAAACGGAAAACATGACTAAGCTGGAAGCAAAACTTAAGTGTGATGTGCTGAAGTCAGAAGGACAACCTCCATCCCAGATCTGTGCAAAACTGCCAACTGCAATTTCAGTTCTGGTAACAGATACTTTTAATAACTATTTAGTCAGGGATCATGACACAGAACTTGTAGAGCAGCAAATGCTGGGCTTGGATTAACAGCCTTGAGAGTATCCAAGTTTTTCTAAACAGCAAAAATACAGTAGCTCTCACTGGCCTTCCTTTTTCCACAAAGTGTTTGACAGAGTGCTGTGGTGGAGACTAATGRCTAAGACAGATGGGGAATACGAAGCTGGGCAAAGAGCTGGTTTCCAGTGAAATGGCAAGAGATGGTTTTGAATGAGGAAGTATTAGGCTTGAGTAAGAGAGTTACTCAATGATTAGTCTCAGGGTAGATTTTGTTTAATTTTTTTCTTACTGCATCTGGCACCAAGTGTAGCAATGACAGACTTTCTAATGAGAGAAGCAGAGGTAGTATTTGATGGGTGAGAAAAAAAAGAGTATTAGCACCTGACATTTGGGGACTGACATAGTAGAAATGGGACCTGAGACATTCAAGTATACAAAATGCATGATCATTCACTTAGAGATTACAGTCAGAAACTTCACTTAATTATCAGGAATCACATTAGTTCATCACATAATAAATATCAGACACCAAGATAATGCAACTATGCAAAAGGTAAAGGTTTCCTTTGATGATCACGAAAATGAAGAGCTTGCTGTGAGAGCTTGTGTTTGTCTCTTCTTTGTTGTGAGAAGACATTAGAAGAGTTTGTCTTAGGAGACAAAAGGCTGAGAGGGAGAGAGGGGATACAGCAGACACCAGACAACCAGAGCAACCAGGCACCAGAGCAACCAGGTTTTAGAGCAGCCCACTGTTAGCACTAATRGGAGCAAACAAACCACAGCAAAAGATTCAACAGACCTTTATGGTGGAGCATGCTAATTTTATGACATGAATTACTATATATTTGATGGTTGGACTCGATGATCTTAGAGGTCTTTTCCAACCTTAATGATTCTATGATATATATATACTTATATATATGTATATGCGTGTGTATATATATATATATAGGCTCACATTACAATGAAATGCACAGCACCCTTTGTATCTCACACAGTTAAGACTGTTTTATATTTTAATTACCAAAACACTAGCTTAAGGAATTTAAAGCAAACACAAGGAAAACAAATTTGGAACTTTGGATCTATGCTTTCAGAAAAACCCACAAAACCTTTTATCTAAGGGAACATAACACTGCAATAATAAAGTCACTCCTGCACTGCTCTGGGGTATCTGAGCACTGCCTTCTTCACAGGCAAGTGCTCACCCACAAGAGCAGCAACATCACAGGACAAGGCAAACAGAAAGGTGAAAGCGGATCTGGAGGTAAAGATGAGGAGAGAGAAACCTAAAGAGACTGGATTTTAAAACTTTGCAGTTTATTCTCTTTCAACAGAAAGCAACTCTTCTGTGTACCAGATAGAAAACAAGGTCTACATTTTCAGCTCTAGGGATGTTATTTAAAGGCTGAGTGATCARAACCTAGCTTTTTCCCCCCCTAAAACTCAACTAAATATATTCCAGCTAACAGCATCCTTAGCAAGGAAGAAAACCTGTTTTCGAAGAAGGAGCTAGTCTAAGTTCCTGGAACAAAAATATTAGATAAATGTTCCTCCCATTTACTCTGTGCCAAAGAAACGGCATTAACACGATGAAAAGTCAAATAAACAAAAAAAAMCAGGAAATTCAAAGTTATGGCTCCCCATGGCAACAGTATCAGAAGGGTATGGAACAGATGCCGTTACATTTTATACATTCATCGTAACTCCTGGTATGGTGGGTTTCGATGGCTGTGGGACTGATGGACCAGGTATTCAGATAATTCAAGTCTGCCTGTGTGAACTGAGGAATAGCTCAGGCAAACAGTTACTTAGGTCAACGATGCATCTGCTCTCAGGTCAGTGCAAATCCTGTGGCTTGTGTGTGAGGATAGCAGGAACCCAGGCACGACTCACTGGATCCCATTACTAAGTTAGGTGAACATTTTATGGCCATTACTGGAACAGACTGAACTGAAATCCTGGCTAGATACATCACAAGAAGTCATTAAAATCAAGCAGAAATGGAAGGAAAAAATGAAGTGCTAGAACTTTGCCTAGCATCAGGCAAAATGTTCAAGACTGACTGAGCTGACTATGAGAGAAAGCTTTTCTCACTCCTGATCTTCATATTACGTGAAAATGAGTTTTTAAAGAAGGAGAGAACTTTAAACTATTTACAGAGGGATAGAAAATGGCTATGGGAGCAAGGAAGTTGCAGCAGTATAGGCAAACCAGGAGCCCCTCAAACTCTAAACACTAATATCCATGACCTTGGGTAGTAGTTCCTTTAYGTTTCAATTTAGCACAATAATTACATAGGCCATGTGCATGTCCCAATTCTTAGCTACTCTGGGATGCAGCACTTTAGAGCAGCATTATAGCAGTGCTTAGAGAGTTCAGCTAAGAGCTACTCTGTGTAACAGAGCTGCAATAAATACATATAAAGCAGTGAAAGAATGGGGGGGGGGACCCATTTTATTTTACCATGGAAAATCAAGGCACAAAGCTGCAAGTTCCTCAAAATCTAAGTCTGGAATGGAATCCACATCTTTCCTGAGTCTCTGTCCAATCTCCTAGTCAAAAGATAGTCCTGCATTCAAAAATGAAGTCAAGTCCCAAGTGCTCTGGGTCTCTGTTTTTGATTTTTTTCTCTACACTGGCAAGGAGCAGAATCCTGATCTTAGGTCTTCCTCTTCTCTCCAGAGAAACCGTCAGTTCTCCACAAGAACATGCAGACAACTTGGTGAGTGCATGATTTAAGAAGTCAATATAGCTTCTCCACCCCAGGAGATGGGGCCTGACCATAAGGGTATTTTGGTTTATGTTCTTAAATTTACCCAGCAAAGAAGCGGCTTAGGTATAAACATCAGCTGGCCCACTGACAGGCAGTGATGCTCAGGAAACAATAATCTTGCACTGCAAGCTCTAATCCTCTTTTGAAGATTGACAATTGTTAATGAGATTTATCTTATGAGCAGATAGAAACCAAAACATCAGCTTCTCTCTTTAGCAGATGATAAGGGATTTTCTTGGAGATTTTTTACACCATATCCATTAAGGAGATTTGAAGCTTCCATTCTCTCAGGAAATGAGGCAATGGTAGCAAAGTATTTCTGTATAGGTGCTACAGTTATTCAAATCAACCATGCTATTGGGACTGTCACAAACACTAATTCATTTAATCTCATGGTAGTCATATTTACAGCTGTGGGAAGGTTTAATTGGTCTTAGATGCAGAAATATTTGAAATTATTTTCAATTCAGGCCAATCTTTATATGCTTGCCCGTACTGTGAACAGCAAAGTAGTGTCTATAGTGCAGAAATTGAAGAAATACTGCTGTCTAGGCTCAACTAGATGATCAAAAAGGTCCTTTTCTATTATTACAGTCTACCATTATTCAAAAGAATACAAACYAGTGATAACAGAACTATTTTCTGTTATTGGCAGTGTCACAAAAAGAAGATATGGCTGAAGTCCACGTGAGTTTGACTTGACTCAAGTTCAAGTCAGTAATGCCCTAATAGCCTTATTTTGTGCAGCCTGACCCATGTGATAGCAGTAGGTATGATCTCATCCCACTGTCATAGTAATCATCCATCATTACAGTGGGCCAGATTTTTGCATCTTCAGAAACAGGCTGAAAAGTAATGATAAGAACTGCTCTAATCTTTACGTTCATGGYAATATGGTGAGCAGGTTGACAAAAAAACCACTTCTGTCTGTAACCTGACCAGAGAAGAGATCTTTGTGGTTTTAACCTATTGCTTTAAGAACTTGTACAAGTATCAAATTTAATTGAAAAAATACATATCTATATTAACAACATTCTTCAAAATGATTTTGAAAACAACWCAGGACAGTTTCTTTGATAGAACTAGAAAGTACGTGGTGCAGAAACCTTATGCATAAGGTGGCTGCACTCCCTTCTATGTATGCAAAAGTTCAGGAAGAGGAGAGAGAAACAGGGATTTTTGTCACTGAAGGTCAAGTAGTCAACTCACTCATCTACAAAGGCTGGTGTTCACCCTACTTTGGTGTGTTGGAGACCATCTAGTTATTAAAAGTATCTAAACCTGCATTAGTTTGTTTGGTCTTACCCGTTTCTGGCTGCACCGTACAATCAAGAAGGTCTCAATGCTGTGCTCTTTCAGATAAGCRTTGCGTTCCCCTCCAAAGCCCAGCTCCACCTCATAGTCTCCATTGAGATAGTTCAGGGTTGCTTTTGTTATGTGGATGCGTCTTGAATGAGACAAAAGACAAGACACTTTTGCAGGCTCTGAAAAGTTATCACCTAAAAAACCAGTTCCTGTCAGTGACAGGTCCCATGTTCTGGAACAAACAAGCAATAAAAACCAGTTTATTTAGCCATGCCACTACTCTTGCAGATGTAGTACGGGAGTGTCATCTGTTTTAAAGGAAGCAGGCCAGGAGGCATCTTCTTAAAGAGAGAGGTGTTCACGTTAAGCATCTTACACATCCATTTATAAGCACCTCCTTAGATATAAAGCACTCATTCTTTTATTCACTTTGCTCTAAAACACAGCAGATGTATTTTTTTGGCAAATACAGGCACTTCACAAGGACATGTCTACTCAGCGGACACATGTAATATATAATGTAGCATGTATCTTTTTTGTTGTATCACATTAATCGCTACAAGTGCCTTGTAGAGGTATCCTATCAAGTACCATAGTCTTACGCTTTCTTCCAGAGCAGAGCAAAGATGCAAAGGCACATAGAAAAATAATCTCACGGAGTCAACTTGGCAGCAACTCAGTCTTCAGTTGGTCCATACAGTAGTGAAACAAGAACCAATTCTGCTCTCTCACAGGAATGTTTCAAAACAAAAGGCTGGTCTGAAACAACGCTTCATACAATATCCATTGATAGCTGGGATGCTCTCCAGCAAACGCTGTTAACATACGGTCACATCTCCTTGTAACCATGACCAGCTCCGCTAGTGTTCGCACAGACCTGCTCATTTCTGTTTATCTATCAGCTTTGTTTCATAGAGAAGGAATTCAGTTCTTACCACAGAAGGATACGCCCATCTTGGGATTTTGTATACTTTCTGTAACCAAAGACATGTAGACATGGAACAGAATAACCTTGCTAACAATTGTACAAGCTTAAAACACTACACCCACAGTTCATTTTACAGCAGACATACAGACTTTCTGAACTACTGTCCTCCATTTCTCCACCTCACTGTGACATGTCAGACACAAAACAACACACAGATTAACACGACAGCTTCGATAAAGCAACTTACCCAGCTTTGCCCCCTGCTTCCATGTGGTTGGCTAACGTAACATCATTGGACCACACATCAAACTGCCACTTCCTAAGGCCCAAGACCCCACAGTGAACTCTCCCGCTGTGGATTCCAACCCTCATGTTGACATTTACTCCCGTCACCTCCCGGACTAGTCTGAAAAGAGATATGGGAAAAAAGGACATCACTAAGAACTGCATGGTTGTAGTCAGTGGCACAAACTTGCACCTGGAACACAAAAATCCATATTGACCCATAAACTATTCACGCATACACATGGTGCTGCTCATCCACATCAACAGGACAAGAAAACAAAACCAGACCAGCTGTACTGCTCTTGGATGGCCTGGCTGGCCAAGCAGAGTACTAATTAGAAAAGGGAGCCCTTGGAGTAAATCCATGTACTCTGAACTCATGGTCAAGTTGAGAACTCATAAAAAAAAACAATCTTTGGGGCAGTAGAAGGAATAAAGTGCTGGTCCCTGATTTCCATACCAAAGCTGGACATAACCTGCCAGCACTAAGCCTCATTAAGAGTAATAGCATGTTTCAAAGAGAAAAAGGAAATGATTTCAGAGATCTTAATTTGTTTGTATGGCACCAAGCACCAACTCTTCCACAGATGAAATATGATATGTGTGTGAAATATCCCACTGCAGTTGGAAAGCTTGAACGGGGCTTACAGCTGCAGTCAGAGCAGCAAAACCAGAGAACCACATCTATTGCAGTCACTCCAATCAGGCAGCTACAAATACTCAAGCTCTGATTTTAATGAGGTTTTGGATGCTTTGCTTACTCCCAAAATGACTGGTGGAATACTTTGTGGGTTTTGCCCTTTTAGGGCAAAAGTTGACTTCAAGAGCTGTTCACATGGAAAATATATTTAGGAATGTGGGTAAGGGAAAGTCTTGATGAGGCCATCAGAACAACTCTGCTTCTCGTTATTGTTGATCACATCATTCCCAGAATGTCCGTGTTTCACAGGCAAATTCACCTATACCACATAGCACAGTCCTTTGAGTTGTTAGTTCCTTGCAGCATGAAGTTGTACTTTATACCTATCAGATTTCACCCTCTTTGGTTTTCAGGTTCAACTAGTCCTTTCTAGATAACATCCCCTGGACAGGGAAGTCCTCCCAACTTCCTAACATCAACACAGATCTAATATTTATGCTTTAGCTATTAAGGAAAAGGAATGATTAAAGATAGACCAATTCTGGACTCTAGTTCACTCCTCACAGTGTAATATGCCCCTTAAATGACTGTTCAAGATGACCTCTTGCTGAAACAGCTCCTACCCTCTTACAGTTTCTTTTTCCTTACAAGCCCTATCTTAGGTTTCACTATCTACTCGCTGAAGTGACATTCATTACGTTTATTAACCAGCAGCAGAGATTCTCTAGCAGTGAAGGTAAGCTGCGTATAGGTAAGGTGCCACAGGCTTACGAACTGAAAGAGCTCCAACCACAACACTTGGGAAAGCAACAGGAACTGGGCTAACGAAAATGCAGCTGCAGCTATAACCCTTGCAAGGACAGCAGCAGCTGCAGTGTGGGTACAGCACTGGGGAGGGAGGAAGAACATGCTGCACGAGTGCTACAAACCCTACTGCACCCTCTGACAAGCCACATTACTGACACAAGACCAGGGAACTTCTCCCACTAGAGTTGTTGATGAGAAGGTGACTTTCTCCAGACTTTGCAGCAAATAAATGAGTTTGGTTATCCTTTATAGACAAAKGAAATATCCATTGTTACCTTCCTTTTTTTTTAGTTCAGTTATACCAGCAGTAAAGTGAATATAATTCTATCTTTCCKATCTGGGGTAACACTCCCTGCTATTATTGTGCACAGATTAGATCAGCCTAGGGCAGGGCCCAGTGCTGGTGAAGCTTGCAATCAAAYGTTCAGTAGCTATTGGTTACCTTAATTGTGAAACCTCTTATCCTGATCCTTAGGGGAGGAGGAGGTGTGGGGGGAAGCAGGGGTAGTGAGAACAGAGWCACCTTCCAGACTTATTAAGAGATAAGATTGTTAAATGCATTCATCATACATCAAGTGGGAAACAAGTTTTAAAGGCTGCTGAAGAGCTATTTGTAAACAAACATCGAGTGCACTTCAGCTCCATGTTTATTTAGAGGTAAGGTGGGTCGCAGTTAATCAATGGAGTCTAGACATGCTGGTGTTACTCAGCCTTGTGGGGGATTACAYAGCAACGTGTCAAGGTCTCTGGATTTCATGAGGCCAACTACTGCAGAAAGTGAGACTTTTCTAGGCAATGTACACAGTATCCTCTTTGTAGGGCTGGTGGCTAAGAATTGCTGCTTCTCATGTTTTCAAGACACTTTGTCACCTGGCACTTAATTGTACTTCACATGGAAGAAACAGCATCCTTTCAAGGGCTACTGAAAACTAGTTACTTGCAACTCCTTTTATTTTGCGTTTTGCCTACAAACCCCAAAAGGAGACTAGTGCAAACCAACAGAGTTTAAAACCAGGAAAGTAAAGGTAGGAAGTCCTGACAGCGTACACAGTATACAAAGCAAGGGAATGCTGCTGCGTACTGCTCTTTGAAGGGGGTCTCCTGGGTGAAAACACTGCTTTTCAAACTATGTATCTGTGTTATGAAAATGAGGCTGAAAAGTGTAGGTGTGTATTCATGTCCTTGCAGAAATTCAAATGGAAGGATGTACTGTATCAAACTCAGCAAATAGGTAGCTTTAGTTTTTATCAAGACGAAGTGGAAACTCCATCAATTTACTGAATGGGATGAGAGGAGAACTGCATAGAGATCTTCTACTTCTCTGTTGGTACCACTGATACTTTAGAAGATGCTTTCACAAAATAAAAACCTAGAAGAGAAYGGAAAAAGAAGCAGTCTCTGCGCAGCAGGGAAGGTTTAGATATTAAGGTCAGCTCAGTTACCATGCCAAACTGACTGAACTTTGTGCCTAAACTTGCATACACTCAAGATGACCAAATACATCTTCCCCCCTGAATGCTGAAAGAATTGGCCTGTGAAAGCTCATGTCTGATGCAAACTATATTCAACATTGTCTGCAATCCTCCAAGTAATATAACTAGATACAGGTCTCATATTTGTTACTCTCTAAAGACAGGAATAGTCTGGACAAACACAGGATTGCTAGTCTGACCTCAGGAGCAGGCAAAGCTTCAGAACAGATTTTAAAAGAAAAAAATAAAGCTGGGGAAGTAAGTGGAAATAAAGGAAAAAGCACCAGGGATCTGTCCCAATCTGTGCCAGACCAACTTCATGGTTTTCTTCAATAATTAATTTAACTAAAGTAAGAAAGTCTCGAATCTGACCTTTTTGGCATAGGGACACATGGAGAAGGATTAGTTAAACTAGGCAAAACAGACCTTAGCAGAGGAAYTGTAAGGTGAGTAAAAAGCTGGTTTAAAGACAGATAAGTGAAGAGTGACTGAAATTTAATAAAGTTATTATTAATCCTCTGATTTCACATTCTGTAATTCACTGGAATCCCCCTTTGGGAATGAGACTTCCAGTAATTACAGTAACCTTTGCCTTTCTCATCRGGAGATTGAGCTCTGATATCCACGTGGCTGTAATGGACTCAAGCGTTTGTCTTTCTGCTGTCAAACCTTTACTGCGTTTTGTTTTCTTGTTCCAGCTGGTCTCCCTTTTTGCTGGCATCAGTTCCCTGGTTTGGCTACCTTGTTACTAATGTAAGGAAGACCTAACGGGAAAGAGAATCTTCTTGCTATTTGTTCTGAAATTCTCCATGGGGAATATGCTACTTACGAGATGGCCTCTATCATATCCATTCCCATTTCAACACAGCAGTGTGCATGGTCAGCTCTTGCTTCTGGCAACCCAGACACACAGTAATAGCAATCACCCAGGATCTTGATACGTAAACAGTGGTTCTCCTAAAAAAAAATAAAAAAAAATAATAATAATAAAGGAGAGAGAAGTATTCAGCTTATATTCATGCTTGCAATAGCTTGCCTTTTAGGGCAGTGAATATTTACAGAAATCCAGTGAACCAGCACAGTATGTCATTCTTGCAACAGGAAAAAAAAAATATCAGAATTATAATAGAAAACTTACAGCTGCTAGTTTATCAAATCTGGCAAAGAGCTCGTTCAGCGTCATGACCAGCTCCTGAGCAGTGCACTGGGAGGCCAGACTTGTGAAACCCTCTATGTCTGCAAAGAGGATGCTTGGGAAAAAAGAGAAAAAAAATATGAAAGTGTCACAAAATTTGTTGATGATATTTGTGTAAGTTCTGCAGTAGAAGTCCGGGGATGGGGAGGCGTGTAGGGGTGTCCCAGCCCTATAGTAGCAAGGAAATGAGCACCCCTAATGCCACCTTATGCTACAGCCTCTATCACACATAAAGCCCTGAGGGGCATGGCCTCATCCCCTCCAGAGATTAGAAAGGGTGAGAAAACCCCACAAGCCTTTCATCCCCCCACCCCTGCTTCATGTCCAGAAAATTTACAGTACACTGGGAGCTGGTGGTGGCATGATAATGCTATCAGCCATCATTAACAACAAGGCACTCCTACACAATGACCAGATTAGCCCAGCTATAAAATCAGCACTTACCCATTTCGTTCACATTCCTCAACCTCTCAGCTCAATGTCTTAACTCTGTGCAGAAAAACCACACTCCTCTGCCCGCTTCCCCCGCTGCCAAAGTGCAGCCACAAAACAAAGTCTAGTGAATAACCTTAACCTGCCTACCACAGCTTTCACTCCCACTTCGGTGGTCTGCTTCCACGCGCACACCCCAGCCCCGTGGCTGGCAGCTCCCTGCCCTGTACCGTGTGCCTGGCAGACAGGCTCCGGCAACGGTACAAACGCAGAGGGCCAGGCGCGATGGCACCGCGTGCTGCCAGGGCGAAGGCTCGGGCACAGCAGGGCTGGCTGGACATGCCCTAAGGCACTTGGCTGTCTTGGCAAAGACTTACCATCAGGCTTTTATACTCTTCATTCGCTGGAGARGGAAACCTGCACTGATTTACTCTACTCATCTCCCAGCTGTGCACACTTCTTACTCATTGCTTATTTTTTTTTGCTTAGCTTCTAAAGAACTACAGGAATGAAACCTCCAATTTGTAACACACCTCCCAGCTGGCTCAGCCCCTGAAACACTATAAAAAGATACACCTACAGCACTCAAGAGCTCCTCTCAGTAAGGCTGCAAACAGGGCATCGCCCAACTTYCTGCAGAACGACAGCGTAGCCCTTGCCAACTGAGGCAAACCTCTGCTATTGCAGAGGGAATGCAACAGGGAAACCGAATCACTCCCATCTGTCTGGGGCGGACCAGGAAAGCCCTCTGAAACCAGCGTGGACTGTTTTGAAAGCACAAATTATTTGAATCACAAATATTCAAAATGATTCCTTGATTTCAATTAATCAATTTTAATGTTGCACTGCAAAGAATTTTTTTTTTAATTGGAAGAAGATTCTAATTGATAATTACAACATTGAAAATATTGATTTGCAATCAAACACAGCCATTATGCTAAATTTAAAACTATTTAGTAAAACAAGCACCAGACTATGTCTATATAGATCTAAGATAAAATGTATATATGCACACACATTTCTATAAATATAAAATTCATAAGCTATACTTGTATATTGGAACATTTATCAAGTGGCTGATTTCTTCTTTGAAGCTGATTATTGCATCAAGCTGTACTTGAATAGGAAAAGAAAATAAAAGTGTAAATAACAAGCACTTTGGAATTGTTTCTTCTTTGTAAAATAAAACTCCATCATGTTTTAGGCAAATTGCAGAGGCTATGTTTTCAGTTGGAATTCCCTGCAATGTCTTCAGACAGAAAGCAAAGACAACAAAAATATTTTCACAAGCATTTTTTGCAAAAATTCTGAAACACATTTCAATTCTGGCATGCTTTTCATATTTTCCTTCTACATCTCAACTCCAATAAATCATCAACCAAACACATTGCATTAAATATTTCTTTGTTAGTCAGACTGAAGCTAAAATGTACAAGAAAAAAGCAAGACAGGAATGTAGGGATGTCTAAATCAAAATATACTTTGCCATTTCTTAAACACTTGAGAAAATACACAAAAAATAAGTCAAGATTTCACATATTTACAAATAAAAGTAAACCTCCCAAAGAAATATACTTGAAATCAAATGAAATCTTAGAGATGTCTGTATTGCTCACTAAGCAACTTAAGTGTGTGTTAATATGTAATGTACAAATAGGAAATGTCTCCAGTTCTTGTGGCAGTAACAAAATGTATCTTGTTGCAAGCATGCTCCTCTTCCAGCATGGAGCAAATTGCAAATTCCTCACTTGTGGATGTGTTCACACTCCTTGCCTGTGTGTGTGTTGTAACAGCCGTGTGTTATAACAGGAGGAATACAGAGCAATTGCTGCTCTGATGTTCAGATAGCAATGGGTGTTATCTGAAAAWACTACACAGGGGTGCCCTGAGCCTTCGTCTCATGCCTGATTCAGAAAATCAGTGCTAGCATAGTGTCCTAATAAACATGAATAAATGACTGAAGGTTGCCCCCTCCATTCCCCRTTACTATCATGCCAGATAAATGGATCAGACATTCCTAGAAGTTAAATCGCAGCAATATTTTCAACCAGGCAAATGAAGTAATCAGCAGAGACATATGGAGCCAACCTATGCACAGATTTATGCCTTTTCAAATTGAAACTACTTGATTACAACATTTTCTCAAACTTGTAATCTTCTACAGGTGACCAGCAAATTGCTCTTTGTTCAAACTCAGCAGCTATCTCCTTCATCTTGATCTTTGTCTTGCACTTCCAAGGACCGCACAGTTGCAGCTCCATATGCAGCTCTCTGGCCAAGTTCTAGAAAACTACAGTTATAAGCACTACAAAAGAGTTTATTATGAGAATAAAACCTGGAAAAGTTGCATGATGGGAATCAGAAATGCATTCTGCGCACGAGCCAGTAGCAATATTGGGAAGTTAACACTGTCTGACGCCCCTGCTAGGAAACCAACACTGACTACTTGAAATGCTTCTCGGAATACGTGTTTTGTTTGAGGAGAGGGATGCATGAAACCATTTCAACAAAGCCCGTTTGATAATTTTGGAGAGGGAAGTCAAGGAAAAAGAAGTTTGGTTTTATCTAAAGTAAAGGAATGAATTGCAAGTATTTTTTTAGATGCTTCAGGACTTTTCTCACTCTTGAACATGGACATGACTCTTTGCAATAAGGGGAAGAGCTTCACCTGGCACATGCCTTTTCCTCTTCATATGAAAACCTACTCAGAATTGGTTACATGTTAAGTCCTTTGCATGACTCAGTTTTTGCACACTTTGTGATTAACATGAAGGCATCTGTCTGCACGGTCCATCCCTTTGCCTCTCTTCCATGTCAGCTAACCAAGTAACATATGCCCCTCTTGCAGCACCTGAGCATAATCCRTTACAGGCTTGAGACAGCTGTGTGACCTGCTCTGCAGCCACATAGCTATGCCACTGAACTATCAGAAGACACTGCCTGGGATACATGGGCTGCAGGGAATGGAAAACCTCATCAAGGTATGGAAAGGACCATGTGGGAGATGGCAGAGGACAGAGCAGTGATCTGGGAACTCAAGACAGAGAGGGGAAAGACACATTTGTGGCAGAAGACCGGAGAAAGAACAGCACATGACCATCAGAGAAAACAGCTCTTGCAAACAGGAACCCAGCCTGAAGCCTCTCTGTCCTCTGCTCTCAACAGAGAGCTCTGAAAGCCACTGAATCACATTTTACTCCTCCTGCCTAATCTGTTCCCTCCACTGCTCCTGCTTAGCACTGCAGCTCCAGCAGCAGAGACAACAACCAGGTTTATTGCTCCCAACCCTGCTAATGACCCATAAGGGAGGAATGGGGACCCATGTACGTGGTGCTGTGCCATGCCACTTCTGTTGCTTTTGTTATTAGCCCCAGTAATCCTTAAATTCAGYCTTCTTCCTGTAAAATACCCAACAGCCCAGAAGCAACTAGGAAAAAAGTAGATTTCTCTTACAAGAGCCATCAGGGAACAGCACATGATCCTCATCCTGTGTTTAGTCAGAGCTTTTCTTTAAAAACGAAGCCTGCTATATCTCCTTACATACACAACATGCATGCAGTGAGGTTGCAGGAGCATCTCCCAATCCTGCCAGTGCATCTTATCCAGACTAGGAGTCTTAGAGTTTAAACACACAGCTTCCCCACTACCTTTAGGTCCTCATTCCACACTTCAGTCTTTCGTGTCAGACTATGCTTAGCAATGAAAAGATTTTATTAAAAGACGATGGTGATGGATGATTGTGATGAAGGGCACAACTCAAGCCAACTATTTGTCAGTCTTCAGAGGGCAAGACATTTCCTTGCTGGTGGGAACACAATGCCAGTAATAGGCCCTCCTTGTGCCAAAATGTGGGGTAAATGACAGTGGTCAACAAAAGGTCAAATGAAATAATTATTATAGCTATAAAATAACATGAGATAAGTAAGGCAGTGGTTTAGAAGTACTATTAGCTGAAGCTGACTGGAAGAGATTGACCATACAATCTACAGCCTGGGYGTCAGCAACTATTATCAGCCCTGAGCCCCCTCATCTGAAAGGCTACTGCTTTGTGGAAAAACCAGTTTAGCATGTAATTAAAATGTTGTAATGGCTTCAGAGCTCTTGATATATTTTCCACTCCATCACTGCCTTCAGATTTACCATCTGATTGGGTTTTATCCAGCAGTAACCAGGGTATGACCTCAAAAAAGACAAAAAAATGGTTTATTTCTGGGAAAGACAGACAAGAAAAAGGGAGTTATCATTCATTTTATAAGGTTTTTTTTAAATTACTTCTGTTTAATTTTGGTTGAAAAGTACCACAAATTGTGTTATAGGGTAGAGGTGAATACTTTCCTAAGCTCCTATTTCAGCTCCTATTTCCAGCAAGGACTGGCTTAAGATTTCATAGCTGTACAAGGCAAACTCAGTTTTGTGCCTGTTGCCCCACGTGGCTCATGATGCTGACAGGGAAGAAAGACAAAAAGGAACTTGGGTAGCTTCCAGATCCTGCCATCCTTCCCTCTGCTTAGGGGCCAGCCTGGTACTTGCCTGCTCTTGCCCAAGAMCCAGGGAGGGGAGCTGGAAAGGCAGATGCACGGACCGGAGTATCCCTGAGCCCTAGAGCCTGGGGCTGCCAGGCCGCGTAGGACAGGCTGGGCACACAGGTCTAGCTGCTGCTGCCACCGGGATGCCAGCCTGTGCCTGAGCTTGGCTCTTACCAAAACCACCACCACCACTGTGGACTCTGAGACCTTCATGAGCAGGATATCTAGATGCTTTTCACAGGGTACTTCGCATAGCTGCAAAGGCAGAGAGAGGTGAAATGGAGAGAAGAGCAGCTAAGATGCAGAGTCAAGAGGAGAAAATTCCCAAAGTGCTGAGCTTAGCTTTCTTATTTTTTGGTCTGTGATGCATTCATAGAATAATTAAGATACACATGGACAGGSAGTTCAGGTACCAGCAGGAGCCTCAGTGTAAGACCCCAGACACAGGTCAGAAGTGTGAGCCTGCCCAGCCTGGGCTGCTTTCACAGTCTGTGCTCAGGTCCATCCCAYTGCACCTTGGGTCCTACCACTGCAGGTCATTTAAAAGTAGCTCCTGTAATTCAGGTGATCCTTGCTGTGGCTGCACCGCTAACATACCTTGAGGCAGAAGCATCACAGGATCTTTTGGATGGCAAAGGAGAAGGTTCTTAGCAAGAGTGCAGGAAGGGGAGAGATCTTGGCAGAAAGCAAAGAATGACGTAAGGAGTAGGAAGAGCTAAGGACATGGTGGGAAGCAGGAAACCCACGTGAGGCATTTAAAAACCACACACACCTACAGAGAGTGATTTTGAAGTGCAGCCTTATATGTCTGAAGCGAGTAGAGTTATCAAAGGAGGGACATGACACAGCCAGGTTTCCCTGCAAATGCAGGATTATTCAAAAYGCTAAATTAAATCATCAGTGCTTCTAATGTAAAAACAAAAAAACAGTCGTGTTCTATTTCGAGACATGTGCGTGCCATGCACGCCAGCCACAACATAAATCAAGCAAGGCAAGAAACACAAACCCTATCACCATCACAACGGTAATGCCAGTCATGAATATAAACACCATGTGTTACTGGAAACCGAACACCACAGGCACTGCATGGGAAACAGAACAAAACCCCAGACTCGGTGAGCTTTAATGACTTATAAAAACAGCAAAGTGCATCTGACTGCATCTGAATCAAAGTCATGGTATTTTACTGCAATGAACGCTACCTACAAGAGAAGAAAAAGTTAATGTACCGTAACAAAATAATCATTGTTCACTAAACACAAGCTCACTAATCTGCATTCACGAGCAAAGGTGTAACAAGAGAAAGCCACTTGCTGTAGACACAGTCTGCCCTTGCCAGTGAATTCACTAGGCGAATTGGTGAGGATAGTGTCTCAGGGTGCTACTTATTTTACAGCACCATCCACTGCTATTGGTGTTGCATGCCCTTAAGTCATACTATGAACAAGGAAAAAGAAAGAAGAAGGATGGATTGGGATGAAGATGACAAAGCTCTCAGCTGAAGGGTTGGGTCAAGCCCTTAACACAAAMCTAGGCTTTCACAGAATCACAGAATAGTTGAGGTTGGAAAGGACCTCTGGAGGTCATCTCATCCAACCCCCCTGCTCAAGCAGGGCCACCTAGAGCTGGTTACYCAAGAYCATGTTCAGATGGCTTTTGAGTATCTCCAAGGTGGGAGCATCTCTTGAGCAGTTTGGTAAATGAGTCAATTTTCGCACTTGGACATATGTTTAAAAGCCAGCTCCCCACCAGCCCCACTTCTGTAAGCCCGGAAGTTATTTTCCAGCTCCAGCGGCATAAACATAGTGTTAAGTTCATCTAGAAGTTCCCAGAATAGACATGGCATCGAGATACACTCACAGTCTCTCTTTCCTAGCTGTAGCYACTTGGGGATGGGATGATAAGGAGGTCCTCTGTGTGCTCTCTCTTCTACCCACCCTATGCACAAGAAGGATTTCAGCTTCTAGAAACACTGAGAACATCTCATAATGCTCTTTCCCTCCTGAATTTAATCACAGCAACAACAAAAGGACAAACCAAAACAAGCTGAGGACAAGTTCACAGCAGTGGCACAGTGACCATGGTCAGGAAGCATGTCTAGGTAAAGTAGCACAAACATGAGCAAGGGCAGCAAACCCCACCTAAGGAGGGTGAAGGGGCCCACRCAGATGACGGCACTGAGTGACAGGCCAGTGACTGGTGCAGCAAAGGCTGMAAGCTACTTCCAGACTAACTCAGGTCTCAACAGCACTTCAGCCTTGTTCTCTAGGGATGTCTATGCGAAAGGCTAAGGTCTTAGCCTTAGCGATACAAAAAATGTTCTCCAGAACAGCAGGACATCGGACAGCCCAGAGGTTAAAATATGTCCTTTTCCTACAGTCATGGAAAAAAAACCCCAACAGTAAAAAGATACATTCTCTTTCCTAAACTTATATGGTCATTTCAGAGAAGATCCGTTTACTATTGAAAATCACCTATTGTTTCAAATGAGCCCTAGCACTTCTGTGACACATCAGCTGGCACAGCTCCCTCTTGGGAAGCGGGACTCCGTCGTGCACCTTGACATTGCTCCATCTTAAGATCAGTCATGCTGGCTCCCACTTGCTCAAGAGGGTGAGAAGGCACRTATGTACACAAATGCTGTGATAAGCAAAGCAATACTTTAGAGAGAGAGGGAATAACACAAAATAGGAGGAAATACACACAAAAACCCTACAAAACCAAAAGCTCAGAAAACCGTGAGCCTTTTCACCTTTTTCTTTACAGCAAAAGGCAGWAAGCCTCCTGTCCCTCTTCCAAAGTAGCCAAAAATGTAAACCAAACCCGTATCCCATATTAGAGAAGAAGTTGACTCTGCAAGACCATACCAACTGAAAGTGGTGACAGAGTAAAAACCGAAAAAGAAGCAAGAGACCAGACGGTTCTCAGAGACACTGGTGGCAACATGCAGACTGCCATCGGCAGAGCCACTGCGTGACGACAGCAAGGCTCATTGCAAAGATATAAAATGCAGAACCCTGCCTTTACTTGATTTTCCCATGTTCACTCTCAAATGAGTGTTAGCAGAGGTTAGAACTGCCTGGGGGACTCAGCTGGGAGATGCACGTCKCCAGCACAAACTCTCAGCATTTGCAGTTGCAGCTCTGTCTGCGTTAGCAATGTGCTCCTGGGAATACCCCACTGAGAGTGTCTGACCCTGCTGGCACTCAAGAGCTGCTGAGAAAAATGGCACCATACTTTCCATCATGGTCAGTGCTCCTCACCGCGATGCCTGTGGTCTGTCCTTCACTGTCAATGCAGGAAATGAGAAGAAATTAAGATCCTGAGATCACCAACCAGAAGGGGAAGACTGCACCAGTCATACAGGGAAAAGTTTTTCCATGACCTTCCTAGGTTTGCAGTTTACAAGCATGAGTAGCAACCCCAGTTATTGGAATTTAATTATAGCTAAGCAGCACCGGTACTCATTTTTATTTTAAACATGAAAAACTTGCTACCGTCTCCCTCTAAGCATCTTGAGTTAAAAGATTTTCCGATTTCAGCAGGCTATATTTAACCAGATTGATTCTTCACGGGAAACAGGAGTAATAAATAGCCTTTTGGGAATAAAAACTATTTGGGGAAGGCAAAACAAATAAAGATAGATATGCAGTGGCTGCCAGCCAAACTATAGGTGGAGCATGTTATAGATGTCTTTGAGATGAGCGGAAGGAATTTTATTACTCCATCATTGCAAGCCAAATTAGATGCCGTTGTCTGTCAAACATAAAAAAGAAATCCAAGCAGCCTAAATGAGATTTTGGGTTATTAAGAAAGAGGGACTTTGGACCTTTTTCATGTATCTAAGAAAGGACTGATGGGAATGTGAAAATTTTTCCAATCACTCCGGTCAGGGGAAAAACCATGTAAGTGAGAAAGATGCCAAATCCATTCCAACTCCAAGGAAGTTTAGGAAGGCAAAGTTGAAGGATATACATGGCCTTTTGCAAAAAGGCGCAATGGAACCATGCATACTGCTGACGCCAACCATGTGTCTTTGCTTTGGCTCTGAGCAAGCCCAGACTCAACCGGCTCTGCCTGACCAGTACAAAAGAGCTGGCAAGTCTGTCCAAACTGGAACTGGATCCAGCCCACACCAAAATAAATCTCAGATTCATTTGTCCCACAAGGCAGTCTGAAATCCAGAACTGCATATAAAATAAAAAGGAAAAGCAATGTTATTTTCTGGTTTTCAACCTTGAGGCATACTTTTTGCTGTGAGCATTCTTGCAGTCTGTTTTCTGGCATTAGAGCAATCTCTGATATCAAGATCCTGCCAAAAACCAACAAGAAGGAAGACAGAGCTAAGAGAACCCTGCAAGAAGGGACTATCCGTTACCACCAGAGCTGTAGGAGTCTGGCACTATTGCTCCCTGCCCTCCTTTGAGAGAACGGCTTGCAAAAGTGAAGCCATAGAAGCAGCGCAATAGGAAAGAGAAACAACTAAAAACTTAAGTATTAAAACAAAAGCCATCCTGTTGCATAGAGGCTGTGTGCCAGCAATCGATCAGTTGTCAGAGAAGGCAACAGAGTAATAAATTTTGGCACAGACAGTTAACAGTTTAACATGTATCCCAGGTCAGGCACATAGGATAGAGAYCGAGTACATTGCATGTAATCAAGTTTGGGATGCTTTCTGTTATACATTGCTCAGGTCTTTGTCTTTGATGGTGAAAGAATGAGCTCTTCATAGCTGYGCAAATTGCACTCAGTCTGTTCTTCCCTGGTATTATGCATATTCAGTCAAACAACGATGCTTTTGTACTCTCTACCTAAAAAGCTGCAGTAATTCTGCATGCAGCAGTCATTTCAATCTAACCTTACTTCTTCCTCACTCTCTCCACTAGCTTCCCCAGTGTCCTGTCCTTTTGTGATTTATTTACTCTGCAATTTCAGTAAGTCAGGCTTTTCCATCTGGAAAGTCACTACGTAATGAAAACATTACATTAGTATATATATGTCATAATTTAAAACATTAAGGAGCAACTATGCCTTTCCTATAGTTATCTTGTTTTCCCAAGGAGAGTAGGTACTAAAATATGCAGACTGTTTCATGGATAAACTGAGAATGGACAAGCGATGTGATGTTCTATATACACAATTACCATTCGTGTTCGGGAGCTTACTAGATGAATAATATTGAAGTGGCCATTTGCTGGGAAAACTGATTSCTGAAGAATAGAAACATGAGTCTTACTGCCCTTTTTGGAACGGTCAACGTGAGTTGACTTGCTGCCTCATCATTTCTATACTTTTAAATGTAATTGAGCAGTTGTGTTTTTAAAATGACAACAATGAAACTATAAAGAGAAATAGACCCAAAGCATATAGAGAAACTTAGCTGTGCACACTTTGTAATGGCCACTTTTCTGAGAAACATCAATGCAACTTCAGTGGAGAACAACTTTAAAACGAAGACATAATCCTTTGTTAGCTATTCTGAAAGGTAAAATGGCTGGCCAAAGAAAATGGTACAGCTCATTAACTAAGGGATCAACTTGTTATTAATAAACAAACAAACCTGATAATAAATTTAATAATAAAACACCTGATGTTTTCAGTGAGAAGGGAGATTGGCCATAATTTCAGAATTAAATGAAAAGGAAAAAATCCTGCAGGAAATTGAACTCATTATCTGGTTATTGTATATTACATTAATATTCCTTACCTGATAAGAACCAGTAATGAATAGATATGCTTAAGTCATGAGTAAAGTTCTCCCAACTTTACAAGGGCTACAAATTAACGTTAAGGGTTTTCTTTCCTTTTTAAGTGGTGTGATCTACCATCACATCGCAATTGATCAATGGCACTTGAGCTGACRTGTATCTTTGGTTCCCTTTGGTGACACAGAAAACTCCAGCTGCCATGGAGAAACAATGTAAATATAATGAAATTCTGCACAATCAATATCAGCAGTAAAAACACTCACCCTTAGAAGGCAGTATAGGTGAGCTCACTAAATGAGTATTTCTATGCAAAGGTCATCCTTGAACAGGGAATATTAAATTCTAAGCACCTCTTTAATCCCTAACCTACCTAATATTCAAAATACTTTGCATATGTCCATTATTTCATAGATATTAAGCAGTGTTAAATCTACTTTATGGCATTCAGATTATATACAGTAGTATCAGAAAACACATACACCACTTTTGTTTTATTATGCTGGTCAAGATACTAGCTATCAAGACACCTTGAGTCTAATCTTTGACAGCCCCATCATTTGACTCCGTGATCAGTTACTTAGCCAGCTCTGTCTCAAATTTCTTTCTTTATAAAATAAAATGGACCATTGCATCTCTAGCTTCTTAAGCATATGAAGTCTTCAGACTGGCATTAAGCAATTGTTGAAATGTCATTGGTGCTAGAAAAGCAACACCACGCTATTTTGCAGAGACAGCAGCATGGTATATAAAGAAAATATATAAAGGGGCTCAGGGTCATGTGTGAAAACCATGGCAAAGCAGGAATGTGAATCCTGGCCTCATGAATCCAGGGAACATCTGCACAAAACCTACTCCTGAGATGCTGGAGCGTGGCGAGGCAGGTCTGCCCACTGCATATGTAAGTCTCTAACTTTCCACTGAATCTCCCCTGGTTTTTGCAATCAGTGGTTTCTTCTCATAATGAAGCAGGCATATAATTTTAACTTGATTTCAAGAGAATTACTGTAATTGCYGCCACCAGAATAATAGATCTGCTTATAAAGAAATGGCTTTTCTCTTGCATTTTCCATTGGCAAATTTAATTTCTGTGTTAATGCATTAAGATATTTCACAAAGCCATTTGCTTGCTACTCTCAATATTCACAAAATATCATCTCCAAGTGAAGTTCCTGTAAACARTTATTAGTTTACCACTGAACTAATACCAATAAAATCAATAGAGTCTGACCAGATCTTTTCTATAGCATAGAAAGCCACCTTAGAGAGCACTTAAAATAGGTGTTATGGTAATGTGTCTTAGACCATAAAAATAAGAGGAAAGTTACTGTGTCAGATATTTCTACATCTATGCAAAACCAGTCTAGCTGATTTCTGCTTACTTTCTATGACACTACAGTAGCAGCAATTTTGGCTTGAAGATTAAAAACAAAAAAGTGAAACAAAGTGCCTGGCATTTGAAAGGACGAGTTCGGTTCAGTTCAGAACAGCGGGTGTCACAACTTCAAAACACTTCTGTATATTCATCTGTTATATACTCCATAAAACTAACCGCTTCTTCAAGCAAGGAGTGAAACTGGAGACACAGCTTGCTGGTGTCCCAACATTACGGCTGGCCTTTCACAAAGCCGCATAAAATGGAATTAAAGTGCCATGGAGGACACATGCCCATCTGAAGGCTAACACAGCTGGCAATATAATTGTGGCTAATGAGTCACAGGACAAACAGGTCGGGACTTCCCCCGTAGGGGATTTGGGGAAGCCAGAGCTAAATTCACTTGCAGAGCAGGAAGAAGTTTGAACAAACTGTCTCATGTGAAATGTCTTATAGAGTATATATGTTAACAGCAACGCAGTTCCTGTCCCTAGCACAGATGCATTCAGGTTTCTAAACAGATGACTTGGATTAGAATAGTTTGCTCTTCCAGATAGGACTAGCCATGACTGTAGTAAAGTGTTTGTAAAATAACATATCCGTGCTCTCCCTCAGGGGGCTGTACTGTAACTGCATGAATTAACGCAGTACAAGTTTCCAGCGTGAACAGGGCCCAGGGCTGTCAGGCAGATCAAGAGCGACGGAGAGGGGAGCGGAAGGAAACAGAGCACGCAAACAAAACACAAACCATAAAGATCTTTGAACAAACTGGAATTTGCAAGACATGCACTAAGGCAAATAGCAGCTGTGGTATTTGATGTTTGTGTAGCTGTTTTTAATGCTCCTATAGTTCAGATATCAGAGATGATTCTCTATYCTTAAGCACCAAGCCACTCTCCGGAAGCCTGAAAATGCTTAGCACAGCTACTCTATTTCTTATATACCACAATAAACAAACTTCCAAAGGAGCTGGATTCTAAAAGCCAGTGCAAAGAAAGAAAGAAAGGGAAAAAAAAAAGCAGCAGCCCACACAGCATCAAATGCTGGTAGGCTCAGTGCTAAACAGCAGATGATTCTTACTGAATAAGTGCCCTAGATTTTGCAAACAATACAGGGAACAAAAATAGAAACCCATTTACATATTGCTGTTAATAACTTTCTTTATAGTGTCACAGCTAGAGCACAATAACTGCAGCCATGGCTTAACTTGAAAGCCATTCACTGTGGAAGAGTCAGACAGATACTGTTTTCTTAGTCCTTAYGGAACTGAAAAAAAATCCTGCTGACAACAGCCAGTCACCAGAATCCTTACAAACAGAACCAGAAAAAATGTTAACAGCAGTCAAAGGCAAAAGCAAATCATCCCCAGGATCCCAGTGGCCTCTGCCCCCCCGGTTACTTCAGACATGCTGTGGTTAATCAAAGACCACTGAGGCTAGAAAAACCAGCAGATAAATTTTCACTTCAGTTTGAGCCTCATGATAGCATCTTACAGGAATACTTGACGGGGTTGTTCTGTTTGCTTGTTTGTTTGTTTTAATTAAGAAATACAGACAGGGCTCAGACTAAGTCAGCAGCTCCAATAAAAAAGGATATGTGTCCGGCGTTTTAAGAACATCCCTACCACATCCGCGCTGCCTGCTACATGACTGTAGCCAAATCTTTGGGGGGAGCCCATATTCCTGCCAGCTAAAATACCACTAGYCAGTCACAACAGACTGGCACATCTTTAAGGAACAGAAGTGTACACAGAAATTTGCATCCTTGATCCCCCTTAGTATTCTGCAAATGCCTGCTATATTCTATGATTCTATATCTCTACAGCCATATTCTATTCTATTCTATATATAAGTAAATGGAGTGAGAATGCAAGCAACGAAACTRTCTCTTAAGACCCTCCGCCTGAGAAGTGAGAAAACATGGATCTGATTTTTCCTCTGCCTGAATCCAGCCTGAACTGGACAATGGGCTATTTTGGACTGGGAACGGGGGTGCCCTCAGGACCTCATGCTGTAGCTGCTCATTATGTATAAAATACTTAAAATAATTAGAGGCAGAGACAGTAAACGCCGCGCTCCGCCTTGCTGATTACAGTGCGCTCCGTGACACAGGGACAGTGGGATTCAAGCCGCTGCTCTGGGGGTGATTCTTTTATATAAAAAAATGAAACAGAGTTAACAAAAGAGAATGAGGACAYCTTCTTTGGTTAGGGCCTCTCCTAGGAGACGTGGCCTCAAACGCCCTGTGGCACATGGGAAAACMGAACCTGGGTAACCTACACCGGAATGTGGGTCGAACCTCTACCCTTCCAGATGAGCATGGCATGACTTGTGTCTCTTCAGATCTTCACTACCTCTGTGTTTTACTTTCTGCCACCTGGAATGTCAACTGAATTAATTAATTTCTCTCGGTTTTCATTTTAGTGAGGAACAGAAAGATGCCCGTCAAAATGTAGCACTAATTCCCCCCTGCAGATACAGCCAGCGGTCACGAGAAGTCTCCAGCACAAAGAGCGCGTGTGTTTGTGCACACTCCCTGCTTGTTCCTTCTGCACAATTCCTCTGCAGCACAGGCAGGGCAGAGCCTTCATGCTCTAGTCGTTAGGACATTTCTGCAATGGGAGCCAGGCACTTCTGAGCTCTAACCAGCCTTGCTACCAAGACAAATTAAAGAAATCACTGTCAATCTCAGCCTCTCCATTCCCCTGCCCTAACCTCCCCTGTGGGGTTGACTGGTAGCAGTAGATACTTACACAAGAGTTTGTGAGTGTAAGGCACTAAAAATGCAAGGAGGTGTTTCTAGGCAGTGCCCATTATCCAGTAAGATGACTTAGAATTTGTTCAGTTATTAGCAATACAATAAATGCTGTGTCTGATATACATAATGGAAAAATAAAAAGCTGTGGGACATGACAGACCAACAAAATACAGCTTTTATGATCCTCCGCTAGAAATGATCCTTGAATCTGCAGGAAAAATAACCTAAAAAGAGATGAAAGAATATACAAAAGACATTTAAATAAGCCAGTGAATGCATATATTTAAGTGAAATACACGGATCTAATAAATGCTAATGAAGTCCATATTGGGCTTCTGTATTACAAAAGTGAGGCCCTGGATGATTCTCAGCAGACATGCCATTTTATAGTGGATGAACAAATATTTTCACTGTCCTATGCTGTTCTCAGAATCAGAGGTCCCCCCCAAAATCACTCATTTCATCCTTAAACACAGTTTTAGTTTTGTACAGTTGTTCTCCAATACTATTTTCTCTCTTTTTTTCAGTAGTTTTTAAGCTTTCAGAGAAGATACCATTTTCAATTTACTCCTTCCACCATTAGATAGTTCCAAGGAAAAGGAGTTCAGCAGGTAAGTCACATTTGCAATTTCAAGCCTTCTGGGCTTTGCAAGAAATTTGTAATCACTTCCGATTTCAGTAACAAAAATTTATTCAGTTTGCAGCTGAAAATGACAAAGAGTACTGGATCTTAAAAACAGAGTATCACCATTTATGTTCTGCAACACAACTTTGTCTCTATGTTAGACCTGTCATCCTAAACTATGACCTGCTGGCCGCTATTCTGCAGAAGGGAAGATTCTTAAGGAAGAAAGGCAAGGATGACGTGGTTTTTTTCTCCTTTTTAATTGAAACAAAGTAGAGCTATTAAATCAAAAGGCCTCTTTTTCTCTTGCCTGGAAAGAAAAAGAATCTCACAAAGGGACTTAACAGTAGTTTTGAATGCAATCCAGAACAAAAGGTTCCAAATGAAACAGAATAATTATACTTTTATGGATCAGCATTTGGCTTCTGTTGAAGCCTGATCTGTAACTAGAATTGCTCAAGTTCCCCTCAGCAGAAGCCAAAGTTTTGTTTGCTTTGTTCTACAAATTGATTCTTATTAGCTCATTCTTTGGAAACAACCACGGCAGAAAGCTGCACTGCATTGGTGTGCATGATCCCAAGATGGGARGCTCTCCACCAAAACTGCTCTGGCACACAACCGTCCACTATCTAAAACTGTATGCATCTGTTTTCGATTCTCTCATCTTTCCTCCAGTCAGTACTAACAATTGCTAAATTTGCTCCTTGCTTTCCAAGGTTTTTTGGTCTTTCCTGTCTTTTTTGCCTACATCCCGACATCGCAAATACCCCATCAGCTCTGCAACACAGGTCTCATCTCCTTCATGGTCCAGGATATTACAAAGCATCTCTCCAACCTGCTGCTACATTCAGCACTGATGTATGGGTCTGCCAGGCCTTGGAGATAACCGTAATTAAGTAGTTGTCAGAGAGAGTTGTCCTAGTAACGTCCTATTAGCAACACATTCCCCACAATGAGTAGGAAATGGAGCCAATGTATTATCAGACTCTACAAAGAATCCTCCCTAAAGTTAAAAAAAAAACCCACCCAAAACAACAACAACAACCACCACCCCCCAAATAAATGAGCTGACATGGTGGATCAACAAACTGTTGCTACTATATCTCTGCTGGAAAAATTCCTCACTGCCTCACACGTCCAGCCTTCCTCTTCACATGGGAGTGCAAGTTGTGCTTCCAGATGCTCCGCACAGCTACTGACGGGGACAAACAGGCATTTACAGATGATCTTACAACTGAACAAAGCCATGGTCATCCAGCCTTCTGCATGCCCCTTACTGGGGAGATCTCTGCMAAGTCAGGCTAGGAGAGAATATTTTGCTGATAGTCACACAGATCCGAGTTTCACAAGTGGTCACTACACTAGGTGGGGGTCAGCTCTGTAGAACTGGAGTTGAGGGAGCTGATTTCAAACCCTGATGATCCTCCTATATATTTAAAGGATTCATTTAGGAGTTTGGCTCAAACAGGAACATGGTTACTGGTCAAGAACATCCTTATAATTTCTTAGTGCCTTTGAGAGCCTCAGATATTTGCTAAACACATATACAGCAGCCACAGACAAAGATCCCTGCTCACCATGGTATCAGGGAAGATAATATCTATATTCCTGTATTTTGTTTGCTTTTTAAAACATATGACACATACACTTTCCGATTTCTGAAAACTATTTGCAAACTTCTAAGTCCTCAGAACCTATATGGTCTTACAAATCCTTATTCCCATGATTTAAAACTGAGTGCATCTTTCTAGGGCTTTGTAATAGAAACACAAATGGACACAGAAAAATCTCAGTTTTCTAAAAAGAGTACCTCTCATTCCACAAGGCCAATGCCTTGTGTGTGTGTGCTGAAATTAATTTGATCTCTTTGGCCTTTTTCCTTCTTTGCTGTTTTGTGCTGTTCTCTGTTGCTTCTAATTTCTGTTAGCTGTGTTTCTGAAGTGACCTGTTCTTAGCCTGGTTTCTTATAGAAACACCATTTATGGAATCATGCAGTCTGCACAGTCCGTATCAGCCTCTCCCTAACTTTTTAACCACTTAGTATCAAGCAAAATTAATAAAAAAGAGGAAGTTTAAAAAATACACTATGACTTTCAGTGTCTGGAGGACATAGACTCAAGTTAGCAATGCACTAACTTGAGTCACAGGATACCAGACCACTCGAGAGCTCTTCTCCACTAATTGGTTTCAGCTTTTGTCTCTTCTTCATCATTTATCCAGTGTCAAAATTATATATAAACCAGTAAGAACAGATGCACAAATTAGCAACAATTGTTGAGGGATATAAATATAGTATAAGACAAGAGAAGTTAATCCATCCCCATCCAAAACTGTGCCTCTGTTTTACAGCTTCTGTAAGAGGGCTTTAAATAGTTTTGCAAAGTTCAGTGCATTACAGAATAACAAGTTTAACTGATTTTTGCTTTTCAGCCATTATAGTCTAAGGAGGAAGCAAAAAGGTAGGATGATTTTAACAAGAACCTCTTCAAATGTTATATATAAACTTCACGTCCTTAAAACCACTTTGCATGTTAACTACATGACAAAGTAGTTTGTTAACTGAAATTTAACCAAGTCTTTACAAGAGGAAAGCAAGTCTGTACAAGCAAGTCTTTACAAAAGTGAAGTTTTGGTCAGAGAAGACTCAATTTTTCTTGTCAAGGTTACTCCAGAATAGAGAAGACTGGAAGTGGATTAGTTTAATAAACATAATTTGATGCATTTTTTTACTATAAGTTTGATACATTTGTTTTTACTATCAGGCCAATCAGCAGTCAGACTTACAGTTTTTAAAAGTTTAATTTATTTTTAGTACTACTGAAGAAAAAAGAGAATCCAAATAACCTTGATGAGTTAAAATACTGCTCTGTAAACTTCTGCAGRCACCTTCATTATTCTCTCCAAATTACTACTCACAGTATTTCATCATTAAAACATCTAACACTCTTCAATCCATCACCCTGTGAACTTCACAGACCCTTGTGTAAACTCAGAATAGCAGGGTGTGAATTATACATCACAGGCCCTTCCTAATTGCTGATGGCTTGCTGGTGGCTGCAGATCTGCAGTCACCTGGCGTGCTGCACTTTTGGGATGTTATCTTTATTACAACACACGTGTTTAAGTAATGCACCCAGTGGGGTGCCTTGCAGCCAGTTATTTATCTGTTTTGTACTTCGGAGGGTACAAGGCTTTCTCATGCCCATGAAGACACCAGGAGTTCCCAGCAGGGACCAAGACCACAATATATTCCCAGTTCAAAAAGAAAGATCTGCAGACAGTCAGATGAATACTTAAACAAGTTAGTAAGTATTTGTCCTTCTTAAAGGGTGCTGTGCACATGCACAGAGAGGTAGATTTGATTAAATATATAAACCTGCTCTATTCTTTGGCTTAAAAGTTTTCAAGACTGAACCATCAACACACACGTATTGAAAAGAGGGAGTGATCCTGGCTTGAAACACCCCCTTTAATATTAACGGCCAGACTTATTGCACAGCTTTGATGTCAAGTTCAGGTGTAACAATGGCTGCAAAATAAATAAATTCCTTTGTACATGGATTTTAGCTTGAATGCCTTTCTCCAAAAGACACTGATTTTTCCTCTCAAAAACAACAAATTGGCTAGGAAGAATCAAACGATTAGTGGTAGTAAGAGCAGAGTAATTCGCCTTCACCCATGGGTGAAACCTACTTCCACACTTCCTAAAAATTATTGCTAACTTAAAAAAAAAAAAAAACAAAACATTAAATTTTCTGGAAAATCAAAAAGCCACAATTCACCCCAGGCAGACAGAGGTGAAGTTCTCAGGAGCCGTCTCTTGACAGGGAAACAGAAGAGTTCCCGTGTAGGTAAAATTCACTGCTGTCATTCGGGGAAAGGCGTGGGAAGGCTGATCATTTCCCTCCTCCTCACTTTTCTCAGCCTACAGCCTCAATCAGAAGTCACGGCAATTAAATTCAGGGGGCCCCCGAACCCACGTGAAACCCACACAGTTTCCCCCCACCTACCTGCAAAAATAACCTTCTACTGCTTGTGGGCATATGCCTCAAACGAAGAAAAGGAGATAGAGGTCTTGCTAAGACTTGATGCTGAGAAACAACCAACCGACCCATGAACACATTTTGGGAGGAGATCGAAGCTCACGGACTGGCAGGGACAGCAGTACCAGGAAACAAGACATGGATTCTATGATAAAAGCTGCTCTTGGGCTTCCTCCTGCTTAATGCTGTTCTTCCTCATCTTCAAACATAAATCATCAACTTTCATTCTGCCTCCCCTCAAAAAGGAGAGAAGACAAGGAGGGAGATGGATTATACAGTAAATATTAAAAAATAAAGTAAAAAGTAAAGATTAAAAAGAGTAACATTGCCGTTCCTGGCAATGAGGCCTTCCATAGAAATTAAAGCTAAGTAAACTTTGGCTGAGATGAGAAATTTGGGGAATCTTTGAAAATATCCATGGAAGAACTGTCAGAAATTTATACACACCATACTGTAGTTTTATTTATTAAAGATGGTAAAATTAAACTAGTTTCTGCTTAGCTTCAATAACCTCTTACAAAGAAGCATGAAAACAGAATCAGGATGAGCTCCTGAACAAAACCAGCCCATTGGCGTAACTACCTCCAAAGGCAACCCGCTGTCTGACCCGGGCTTGGTAGGGTATGCCTCATTATAAATCCATTTAGCATTTYAAAAGGCACTGTTAGCAAGCCAGAAAAAATGGCCTTGTGCCTATACTCACCAACAAGCAGCACATTGCTTTGGCAAGCCACGGCACTAATAAGTCCAGTTACTGCTATATGCTGGGAACCCTCCTACTAGCTGCGAACAGAGCTCAGCCTTGTACTACTATTTATACTGATAACTCCTTTAACACCAAGAAACATTAAGACTAAATATCCTGTGTGTGAGGACAGTGGGAAGAGAAAGGAAAAAGATGTTTGCTTAGTTGAAATTTTCACAAATTTCATAGCACAYAATTACATAGCACCTTGCAACCTAAGAATTTAACACACTTCATAAGCAACTAATTAAGCATCGCAGCACCTATAAGGCGAAGAGGTTAAGTTGACATGGCTGGTCTGAATATCCTGACACTCAGACAAAATGCAACTATTTGGTCATTTTTAAGGGGAGAATTTTTGGTGTTAGAACATAATTAAATCAGAAAACTAGTTAAAAATTGTTTTCGTTTACAAAGCTGAAAGCAAATGGACTGTTTCGTTTCTGCAAATGGTTTAGTTYAAGTTGTCAGGATGTTTAAAAAACTTTGAGATCAGGTTAATGTTGTTGAGTACATGATTCATAAGAATTATGTGAAGGGGAGAAGAGAGAAAACTGTCACTTTCACCACGCTTGGATGCCAGCCCTAAAATAAGCTTCCTGAAACAGTTCATCAAAGGAATTTCAATGACAAAGCCAACCTTTATCCCTTCACAGAGGACTTCAAAACTCTTTTTATAGCACAGAGATTACTATATTTGGCCAAACCTAGATAACATTAAAGCTATTATGACTGCAGTGAGATACTATAAATAGCAATAGTAATGTAAAACATTTAAAATTCTGCCTGGGAAACATGATAGATAAACAATATTATCTATGCGTATTTTAGGGTTTATCCATCAGACATAATCTCATTCATGATAACGTGAACTAATTTAGTTACATAATTCACCTTGTTGTTTACCCAAAACTACTTGCATAGTCTTGGGAACTCCTTTCCTGATTGCAGTTGACAATAGATTTTATATTTAACACACACATATGTGGGAAAGGTCAAATCACGCTCTAAGGTTCTGGATTTGTCAAAGTTAATTCTCATTCAATAAATCAGGACGGGAAACAGTTTCAYTCTCTGTTAAAAGGTTCTGTTCATTTGCATCAAAAAGGAGTGTATTAACCCCAAACCTCTTCATCTTAGTTTCGTCATCACCCTAAATTCTTCAGAAGAACATAATCCTGAAACAAATTTTGCTGCCAAAAAATGACAGGAAATTATATTTTCATTGTGGATAAATTAGTCTCCGAACTTTACTTTCCATAACAATAAGCAGGAGATTATGAACTCATTCACAGGAAGTCCTGATAAGGCTCTAAAAAGATTTGCTTTTACCCATTCAGGTCAGAAAGAYCACTGTATTTTGCATAAAAACATCATCTTTTCCCGAACAGAGAGACAACCCACCCTCTAAGAGAAGTGTAGCACAGTAAACAATATCATGGCAGGACTGCCCCTTATTAAGGATCATGGCTGTGTTTTACAGACCTACTACTGGCACCTGAGGAAGATGTCTTTTCTACATAGGTTTTAAATTTACTTTTTTTTTTTTTTTTTAAAAAAGAAGCATGTAACCTTTTAAAAAGAAAAAAAGAAGCATATAACCTAGTATCTAAAACCAAGTATATCACAGCAGAACTGGTCATTTAAAGGCTCCTCATTTTAAAACAGAAAAAAAATCCCCACACAGTAACCTCACATAATTTTAGAATAACATTTTCTGCTGGTAGAGTGGTTTGGGTTTGTTTTTTAATTAAAATTAGAGGTGGTCCCAAAAGCCCAGACCAAATCATCCCTGAAAATTAAAATATTTAATCTTGTCTGGAACAGAATTTAGTAAACCACTCCTCCCACACAAAATGTCAAACCAGGCTAAGCGCACAAGGCTGTGCTCCCGTGCCTCCCGAGTTCAAAGGGCCAAAGTTAAACCCGGCTGGATGGAAACATCCAGTGTCAGTGAGACTCATTATTTCCACATTGACTGTGAAATCAGCAAGCAACCTCACCCTGAAGATCCAGTAAAAATGAAGATCTCAGGCTCCAGGCATTACGATGGCAATCAAACTTTTAAATCAATAGCTAATGAAAATTCCCATCCATTATACTTTCATTCATAATCTAGCTTTTTAACTAATCTGGGAGAGTGGGAAAAGAGAATCGCTGGATACAGCTGATGGAGGAGGGAAACCCGCACCTCTGCGCAGACACACAGACCTTCCCACTTCTACAAACTGCGGAGGAAATGCTCCTGCTCATAAATCATCAACAGGAAGCCAGATTCAATGGCCAGGCACAGCACCCTTGCACCGACTTCACATACTTCYCAACTGCCTTGACACAATAACCTTTAACTCATAAAAACTTAGATCTTATGACATTTTTGAATAGTGACAAAAACAAAACAAAATTGCTTTGGAGTGTTCTCATCTCAAAAGCCTCCCCTTGAGCATTTCCCTGTGAAAAGTAAAGAGCACGCTTGCTTTTATTAAGCCAGTTCATTAATCCACATCATTGAGATGCTACCCCCCACCAYCAGTGTGTTTCTGTGTGCACGTAAATGCTTCAAAATCATCTGCAGTCATTCCCACTAGAGGTGGTTTCAGTGTACCCAGGCAAGACCAAAGGCTCCATGCTGAACTCCTAGTATGAAATGAGTCATTTGTTCCAAACCATGTTTCCTTTTTTCAATATTCGTACTTAGTTATTMATTTCCCTAAAGTACATGAAGATGAGATGTTCCTAAGTTACCTTCTATTTGCTCTCAGTACATATACTATTTTATTCATATTTCTTATCTCCCTTTTCCAGCCTTTTCCATGATCTCAGGGGGCTTTGATTTAGGACCTCGTAGGCACAGGCAACAAAGTCCATACTTTGAGGAAGATACCATTTAAGTTGTTTCCCCTTGCAAGATCTTTTGAGACCTCAGCCTTCCTTTGCACTGGAGACAGTCAGGACCTGCAAGGGCTTGGTTCCTAAACACTCATTACCACGAAGAACAAAGTTAAAATTACTTTTAGGCTGCAGAAGATAATCTATTATGGAAATGTTCATATTATTCAATAAATAGCAAGACAGGAAAATTAATTGTTTGCAAGCTTTCTGTTAGCTACCCATCAGGACAGTCCAAGGAACTGATTGGTGCATATACCCATTTATRGATACATGTTTCACCTTTCATGTTACTTCACAGCCATAACTGAAAATCATAGCAAACTGTTTTCTCTTTCTATACTCTGGGTCATGCGTCATTTTTTGTTGTATTTTTTGAGGTCTCCATGTCTCCATACCAGCCATTATCTTTGGGCTACTTTTTCCCATCATAATCGTTCCGTCAGCTTCCCCTCCCTTTAAAATTGTTCATTGTAAATTTAGTTTATTACTATTTAATTTTTGWTTATTTAATGGTATAGTTAAAATTTCAAATAAGTATAATCTTAAAGAGATAATCACCTTTACTAAGATTTGACTGTACTGAACAACTTTCAAACCTCCATATAATGACATATGGAAATCKATGTGAAAGACTGTAATACCATACTGACTAGTCTGATGTTATATCTAACGAATTGCATTACGTTTTAATGTCAAGCTGACCTTTGAGTACTGGAAAAAAGTAATTTCTCTATTAAGAAAATTCACAAACAGCATCTATCACAAGAAGTTTACACACCTCATTGAACAAGCTCAGTGCCATTAAGGAAAAAATGAATGTATAGACACAAAACCTAATYTAATCTACTGTAGCACATACTCTGCTGAGGGCACTCTGGACAGCCTCTTCCCCTCACCTTCATCACCATATGTATATTCTTTATCTTCCATCACTGAATCATTATAGTCTTTGATATCTGATAATGTTTTTGTCTTCAGTATTGCTAGTGGATCTTTATCTGTTTACTGAGTCACAACCAAAAATATAAAGGGCTTCATCGCATCACGGCTTCTCAGAAGGGTGCTTGTAAGTGTCAAAAAATAACTAAACCCAAATATACCACCTTCTCAAAACCATCAAGACTCACTCTAGGAAAGGAAAAAAAAAAAAGAATCTAAGGAAAGAGATTGGTTAAAGTTGCCTCTCAAAGGAAGATGTTGCAGGAATGTGGCAATCCTCCTCCCGTCCTATAAACAAACTTTCAAAAGTCGACTGGTGACACTTTAGAGTCTTTACACTTATTTTGGACTATGTGTCGCTGTCATTTTTGTCCCTGGGTGTTAAGTGCCAAGCACTGAGAGGTCCCTCCACCCCAGCAGCTGGGAGATGAGCTGCTGTTCTTACCTGACATTGTCATGCTTCTGGATGTAGATCTTATGAAACATCATATCTTCCTGTTTGGCATTAATGTCAGCTTTCATCTCCATGGCAACATGTCGAGGAAGTACAGAGAGCAGGAGACGCTCCTGTGGAGTCAGACAGATGAACCAATTAAAACACCTGCTGCCCAGTTAACRTACACACTTTGCTCCTTACTGGGGAGAAATGAGTCATCAGTTTGGTGAAAGATGAGTACAGTCAAGAGAAACAGTCTCCATAAACCCAGCAGCTGATCCCGTAACAAGTCATATGCAATTCTGTCCCAACCCCACAATAAGAATTCAATGATTTTAGAAAAAAAATTATGATTTTTCATCCCAGCTGCACTGGGCTTGTGGTTCATGGTTGCCAATTCTTGCAAATGAAGGAGCCATGCAACTGAAAAAGTGCCCATGCACCATTCTTGGAAGGACTCTGATAAATGATACTGTCTGGCCTCCTAAACAGCCTTTCCACACCACCATGAAGCCCTCCTTCACATAACACCAGAGGACTGATACCCCAACACCCTTGGGCACCATTTAAAATTCTTTCCTTTCCTACCTAATCATCTAAGCACATTCCCCCAACAGGCACAAACCTGTTCTTAGCAACTAAAAAGTCAGTAGGAATGCCTTGATAAAACTAGCATGAAAAGTTAGCCCAACTATACAACGCAGYATTATATATACTTCTACACTTAAAACCACTATTAGTACCCATTGCATTAAGACCTGTAAACCCACCCACTCACCTACAAGAGTATTTTCAATAACCACCTCTGCCATCAACAATTCACAACTCTCCACCCTCACTTGGCACTTCTATTTACTGATAATAGCTTTAGTGTGACTTTCATAACATTATTTTGTAAGCTGTTCCATATATAGTTGTGCGTGTTAGGCAAAAATTAGTTACGTGACAAAATTATGACTTTCTGGTAATTTTCCTAAAAACTCACACAAAAGCCAGCACTTGTTATTACTCTAAATTTGGTGGCAATTTCATACAAAAGCTATAGAATTTAAATCTGCAGGTAATATGCACCTCAGGGATGCATTTGGGTATTTCAGGAATCACACCTGAGAAATTATGCCCAGACCTTTATTTTATTCCCACTCACACCCCACTCGGTTCAAAAGAAGTTTTTGCTATGGCTGAAGAAGGTGGGAAGCAACTCCTTTGGGATCAGCTCCACTGTGGTCCAACCTGCAGGCAGTGCTCTGGAATAGCTGAAGAATCCCAACAGCTTGTGCCTCTCTCATTTTTATTATTTTTCTTTACCTGCAGTGAGAAGAGGGAAAAAAAGGGCCTGCCTTCCTGATGACACAGACACTATGTGGCATAAACGAAGGTCCCTAACCTTGTCTAACAGCTCATTAATTCTCAACCACACAGGGAACAGTAGGGCTCAAACGCAGTCCTGACTCAGAGGGGTCAGCAATCCTGTACTAATTACTCACATACCAAACCTCTTGCCCATACTACAGTTATAGGCACATTCCTGGTTTCTAATTCCTAGTTTTAACTGAAAGTTCCCCATTTATTTCTTCCTCTAAGGAGAGAGAGAAACTTTTGGGGGAACCAGAGGAAGATGAATTCACCGGAAATGTGCTCAGCATGCACTGAGACATTTTATAGTCTGCGGCACAGCCCAGTATTTCCTTTTTTTTCCCCTTATGTGTACCTTAAAGAGACTGATTCTTGCCTCCAGTCTCTGAAGAGGTAGTAATAACACAGAAGAAGATGTGTTGGAGGGATTTCTATCTATCTCCTCTTCTCTAAACTGCAGCAGTCCTGACAAGATACTTGTTTTTTAAAGGTACTCTCATCTTCACTAGCATACTGCAGGTGCTAACAGTTACATATCCACATTTTTTTTTAAAAAAGATCATGAATCATGCACGTGTCCTCAGGCTTCTGTCAGCTATTAGGGTATTCCTCGAGCACAAAAGCACAACACATTTGTATGCTTTCCAGAGTAACTGGTGTATATGCTGTTGTCATTTGCATATTATAACAGGCATCCTCGAGCGTGTGAAAGCTGCTATTTTACGTGTGATTTTACACATCCTTTAAATAACTCCAAGCTTAATGGGAGGTTCAGGGCACCCACAGGTTTGGAACATTCCCTGTAGGTGCATCAGCGTGGAGGGATGGTTTTTTTTACTTGCTTGCAAAATAGGGACACATTCAGGGGACTGAAATTTCTGTTATTAGTACTCTAAGAGATTTTCACATACATTTCTGGGTAACTTCTGCTTGAGAGCCCCRACCCCTACTCTTCCTGACACCATAGGCACTTGCCAGATTAAATCATCAATATTTTCAAGACACTTGAGATCTCCAGGAGATAAACTAACACCGCTCTGAACTATCACCAATMGGGGAATAAGATAGACTTATCAAGTGAAACAAATGCATGTAGCACAACATCCCTTCATGCAGCAACTAATTAGGAAGTTGAGCCATGTTACAGAGTTGGGCATTATCTTTATTCTGTTTGTCGGGAGCACCACRATCACTGAAAATAACCTCTGAAGCTAACAGGAGGAGGCTGTAACAAGTGCCTTTGTAAAGCACAAGCCATGTTAAAAGACCTTCAAAGCAACAAAATCACTACATTTTATTTCAAATGGAGCACRGAAATTGAAGTCTACACTAGAGCACAATTTTCATTTTACTATAATGACTAGGAAGTACTGCAGCCCTCACCGTAAAATCACTTATTATGCACCAGCGAGGTGACTGGGACTGCTGTTTTACAAGTATAACAAGGCAGCATTCTGACCTGACAAAAAAAACYCAGAGCAAATTCATATTTAATTCTCACTTCAAAATAAGATGCAAGTATAGTTGCACTGAATTACACATTAAACAAACGCATCCCGAGGAGCACTAGTCTCTAGAATAGGCACAGATGAAAGAGTACAATACAGATCTACTCTGYTTACATACATACACATAGATATATGTATATGTGGGCACACACATCCCTACAATGACTCTGTACTACATAGGAATTTTAACTATTTATGTCATACTCTCCCAAGATGACCTCAAAGCACTACAAATATTTAATGTCTTATGACTATCCATTTGTCCTCAGGTTTAATAACACTTATTTTTCACCACAAGTTAAGTGATGCAGAGATGAAAAAGAGAAGGAGAGAAAAACTTTTCAGAGACAAAAGRCAAGCAATGCTAGTTGTAAAACTGTGCAGTCCCAACAACCCATCTCTTACTCAAATCCTAAGTATTTGCTCACTACGGATTGTGGAGACACCTATTTTTTCACCCCAGAATATTTTATTCTGAGCAAGCAACAGTGATTCCTGTTATGGCTCTGTCCTAGGTTATCTCAAATAATGAAATCACAAGAAGTCTCTCTTCTGCATTGGACAGTTTGGATTTTTATTTACTTTCTTGCTAATTTTGGATACTTAATAAAGGAAAATACACATTCCTTTGCCGGAGATAATCTGCCTGCCTTTAATAGAGAATGCAGCACAGGAGCACCATCAGATCTCCAGAAACAGGCAAGTGTCCTGGTTTTGGCTGGGGTGGAATTAATTTTCTKTCTA